>OZ010798.1:83405781-84011145 GCA_963932465.1 Maratus speciosus
AAAATGGAAAAAAAAAAAAATAGAAAGTTCTCTTAATTAAATCCATCGGAAAATAAAATGTAATAAATTTAAAATTTCGAAATTCCTCAAAAAAGAATTCTTGAATTTAAAAAAAAAAATGATTGATGAAATGTTTTACAACTTTTGACCTGAAAATGGCAAAAAAGAACAAAAAATCTGTAATGTAATCTGCAATTTAGATAATGAAATCTATTCCGAGGGAAAAATTTCAAACTCAGACACCGCGTTTCAAACCGACACCCGTTTGTCAGCATGCAAATGCGCTACCACGAAGCCATCTCTCCTGTGTAATAAAGACTGAAATTAAGGTTTTGTTTTAAAATCCAAATCGCACAAATGGTCGGACGTCATTAAATTAATTCATTTAATTAAAATAATATAAGACTTTTTCAAAATTTTATGATTTGTCGTGAGTGAGACGAATAGTATTTCGTCAGATGAACAAAACCCTAGAACAGAAGAAACAAGTAAGAAAAAAATCATGCTTCAACCATATATTATGTAACACTTTCCAACACATTCAGAATAATGTTACAAAACTGCACCGTTTAAAAAATTAAAATATTACGTCTAATTCAACCATATGGAAACGCATAATACATTTCAAAGCCCAATTTCAGCTGTTCACATACACAATCGTAAAATTATGCGAATTTTTTCAGCAGCCCTGTTTATGATATATACATTTGAATCTATTAACTACTACATGCTTGCCAAAATTTAGTTCACTTAAGAGATACAATATTTCAGTTGAAAATTTACCTTCAGCAATTTCCTCTAATAAGGAGGATTTGAGGAATAGAATTTATATATAACGAGTAAGATGCAAAAAATTAATTAAATTTAAAAGCGTATACCGAATTTTAAACAGTACACTCCAGCAATTATAACTCAAAGACAGTACTGTAACCGATTTCTTTTGAGTGTCCCCGTAAATGAATAAAAAATGCTACAAATGCACTGTTCTAACGTGATCGTAGTGAAATTCAGTGATTTATATTAGTTTCAATACAATTGAAATAGCATAATGTCATTAAAATACTCTGTAAACGATTTCCCCCCATATACCATAATGTAATGGAATACTTTTGAGTGACCCTGTAAATGAACGATTAATCCTATATACTTCCTATACAATACCAAACATGCTTTGGTGATCCTAAATAACCTTTTTCAATTTCATGAAAATCCAAGTATATTTACGGGAGTTAGAGCGTGGACAGATGGACAGACAAACCGAATGCATAAACACTTTTGAACTTTGTTGGAAAGTGTTAAAAATATCATTTCTTCCTCAGCATCAGGTTTGTTTTTATATTTATAAAAATATATAATCATTGTTGTTTGCATAATTTTTTACTTAAAGAAGTTGTGAAGGACTACCTAATTATATTTCTTTAGAACATCTAAAATATATTTCAATGTCATGAAATTCGGTGCAACGATTTTTAGGAAAAGATACTTTTTTTCTCAAAATTCAAAAATTACATATTTTTCTCTATATTAATACTGATTATAATCTCTATATTAATAAATAAATTAATATTAATACAATTTCCTTCTGTATTCAAACCGTGCCGGAGATGATGCTCCGCCCAGTTTGTGTAGTTAGATTTTTCTGATGATGCTGATGCATAACGGACGAATGCATATTGTAATAACGATGAGTGGAGTTTAAATACTAACACATCCAGAGCACAGGAAAGGGATATGCCTGCTTTCATTCAAAAAACATCACTGGCTAAGAGCGTGGTTTCTACCTTACAGAAAATCCATTTATATCATGCTGTCCATATTTTTTTAGATTGTAAAACATTTTATATTAAATTCGTACATTGAAAGAAATTTAGCGATACATAAGCTTGGGAAACCTATCTAGAACACCAATTTACAAAGACTATTCAGAACAGGGAGCAGCTTCTACTGTTTTAAAATTCAGATTTAATTTTAAAAAATTGCCCGTCGGCAATGTGTTAAAAATAAGCGAAGGCGGAGATGAAAGAAAAACATATTAATTGGGGGCTTAGATGTATTATAATCCAGCATCCGCCATCGTGGATTTCTTTCTTGCATGCAGACTCCTTTTTCACCAAGTAGTAAATATCGCCAAAGGTTAAATATTGTTCATAGATTAATATAATATTGAAAAAAAAACTGGAATGTAATAATTATAACTATTGATTAAAAAACAATTTTTAATTCACGCCAAGAAAAAATTCCAAGGTGGCGGATGCGGGATTATAATACATCTGTTCCTAATTGGTTTTTTGGAGTATAATCCGTGTTGATATTTTAGGAAATTCATTAAAAATAAAAAAATGATAAAAAAAATGAGCAAAATGTGTTAAAATGCATGGATATGCTTTAAACGAATTTTAGATATGCATAACCGACAACGTCCTTTATTATTGTCGGAGAGTACTTCACCGTTGTAAACCTGCTTTAAAACTATTTGCGCTAAAAATCAAAAATAATCAATACGAAATTCCTTCAAAATAGGGTTTGTTTCGTCTATTACGTTTTATTGGTTGATGACAAACCTTGACTGGAAAAAAATGAATACTTCTCATTGTTATTAAATCTTTTAATTAAAAAAAATTAATTTCCTTTTTCTTAAAATTTCCCAGAACTCTTCTATAACTCCCTAGAAATACTTTCATTTGCCTAGACAGTGTTGCTGGGATATTTTTTTTATATTGGGATTTCATGATGGGCACCACTTTTTTGAAATTGTAAAATTACCTACCCGTTGTACTTTATTAAGAAAGGAAACTAAATAAACTCAATTCTTCCAAGGTTTTTTCTTTAAAGATTTGTTTTCAAAACACTGACGACTGCTTAACTCAAAGCATCAAGCAATCGTTTGCTATGACACTGCGAAAATTGAATCAATTACCGAACGGATAATGCACTAAATTACGTTTATAATAATCTTTTAAAAAGTTCCGGTGTAAGTTTAAATTTTAAATGTATTAGTTTGTCGTATTGCAACTTCATTTTACATATTTTATCATACAAGCATTTCCTTTGAAGCAGTAGACTAGGAAAATGGCTTCTTTAGAGATTTAAATATTTCCTATTTTGAAAGAAAGTTTTCATTTTAAAGGAAGACTTCAGTTTCCCAAATAATGATAATAATTAATATTATTAAATAAAATTACATTTTAAAAGATTTTAATTTTTCATTTTTTCAGGCTAAGAAATTGTGATATTTATAATAAATATCCCTATAAAAAAGCGTAAGTATATTTTTATGTTTTAATAAGTAAGTACTTTTTGAAGTACTTCATTAATTAATTATTTTAAAAAGTTACACCTATATGCTAATGTAGCTTATTAGTTTAGGGCAGGAGTCACAAGATTTTAGACTGGCATATCTCTAAATCGATACTTACAGGGCTCCCAAATGGTCCGCCAACTTAATACCAATAAAATTTAATAGAACATTTTATGGTATGTCTGCGCTAAAAATAACTTTCAAAAGTGGTTTCGGGGCCGTTCGTACGAAAAATCTAAAAAGAAAAATTTTCTAAAAAAATATTGGTATTCAGTTGGCGGACCATTTGGGAGCCCTGTACTTATTACTGGTTAATTTATTTATATTTATTTATTATATTTATTTACTGGTTTTTCCGTTCTACGTGGTTACAAAAGTAATGTTTACTTGGTTGGATTTGCAGCAAACCATTCGGTGCAAGTGTCCTGCGATGCCTAAACACTAAAATTAATATGTATATAACGTGTTTAAGTGCCCTCTGATATGCATGATTGCCCTAGGCCACCAATGTAATAAATCGGTTTCTGAATGTCAATATTTAAAATTACAATATTATATTAATAAAAACTAAAATACCTAAATTATATGTAATATTTTCCTAATTAATTACATTACTTAATAACTTAGCTGTAGAAATTATATATTTATATGTTAGTAAAATTACTTTCTTTCATGGACATTCAAACACGGACTAACATGTCATATAATGCTAAGTACACAATATATATCATAAAACAATTTGAAGGATTAGTTCGGGACTAGAACTACTGACTTTATGACATGCGATTAAATATGCTGTCTTTAATTTGTTTATTTACATTACTTATTTCATCATGATTTAGGATTTAGGTTTAATGTTTCATTCACTCCAATAACACTTGTACAAAGAACTGATGCTATTGATCAGCTGCTCAGGGAATTTATAACATTGAAAAATATTTTCCATGAATGATATATGGAGATCCTGAAAGCTAATATTTAAATCATAGCTGCCAACATCTTACGCTTTTTCAGACCACAAAAATTTTATAGTAAATTTTACCTTTTTAAATCGCCGTAATCTGCCGATTAAATAAAACAAAAATTTCTATTAAATTTTTGTGGTCTGAAAAAGCGGAAGAGTTGGCAGCTATGTTAAATTCATTTTAATAAAAGTAAAAGATAGCGTAAATGAGGAAATTCTAGTCTAAGGTGTTCTATTTATTCCGGGATGGATTTTTATTGATAGTAGAAACACCAGTAGCCAATATTTTGAAAGTAGAAAGTACACAAGGGACACGCCCCTTAGGTAATGGAGAAAGCCGTGACGTGCTTTGTTCTGACGTCACAAAACGTCACCTCAAGCAGGGGAAAAAAGACTATCGAACAGCTGGAGTGTTCCGATTAGAGATCTGCACGGACCGTCCCGTGGCCCGAAGCCCGCGTCCGTCTGGGGCCGATTTTCATTCACGGCACTCGGGCCATACTTTCTTTTGAAGGCTCAGGCCGGGCCGGGCCTAACTTATTTTTTCTGTATAGAGCCTGGACTGGTTTCATTCCTAGTCTTCACGGCCCAAAATTTTCAGTCCTAGTTTTGAAACAGCCCGTATGAAAATCATTGTCGCAGCATGGCCTGGTACATTCAAAGGTCAGTTAAATTAGGCCTGGCTCAAAAATTTTTGCGAAAAATCCATACATGTTTAAATTGCCATTATTCTACACTTAAACATTAAAATTTATTATTTTTAAAGAATATTATTTTCTATGTTTATTAAAATACAATACAGCCCCAATTATCCGCGGAATTGGGTGGCAAGGCCACCGCGGATAACCCGAAAAAGACTGAAAATGGGGTGCAAACACGAAAAAATAAAAAATTCAACATAAAATCTGTTTTAGTATTCAAAAAACATAATAAAACGTTTAAAATACATACACATGCACGGTAAAGCAGAAACCTTTGCTTTACGTCTAAATCACTAAAATAAAGAGCAGAAAATAAGAAAGAGTGCCATACAAACTGTACAAAAAGAGTTGAGTTACACTTTTTAAAAAAATCAGTCCCTTGTTTTTGCTTCTTGGAAACACCTTTTCTTTACTCTAAATTGTAAACTATTGTTTTTCTTTTAGTACGAAATAATTTTTATCTCGAGAATGAAGCTATTCTTAATATGCTCTCCTGGAATTTATCATAATGGTCTTATTTAATTGCTATGTTTACATTTAGTTG
Source organism: Maratus speciosus (assembly GCA_963932465.1). Lineage (NCBI taxonomy): Eukaryota > Metazoa > Arthropoda > Arachnida > Araneae > Salticidae > Maratus > Maratus speciosus. The sequence continues at coordinate 83,411,289 of OZ010798.1, forward strand.
TTAAAATCAAGAAAAGACATCAAGACTTTAATTCTGATATTTCAAACATGGCAACTGAATCTAGAAATATTCTTCTATTACTTTCGAATACATGAATTTTTCGGTTTATATTTATTAGGAGGGCTTATTACATTTTCCTTGCTGTTGGCTTGAAAAAAAAAAAAAAAAAAAAAAAGAAAAGAAAAAATTCTTCGCGGATAATCCGTTTGGGGCTCTACTGTATAGCTAAATTAAAATACAGTAAAACGTGTGAAAAGGAACCTGCCTATGACGGAACCTTGTTTTAAACTGTAAAATAGGGATGCACAATAGGGTGGTGCGAAAAAAGTCAAGTTGATATTTCCGAGTCGCTATAGTGCGGAAAAGTTGCGATTGGTAAATACAAGAAAAACAAAAAAAAAATTCTTCAAATCGGACTTTATCTTCCGATCCCGCAAACCGCCTAAAAATTCCAAAAAATTGAAAATTTCCGATTTTTTCAGAATTTTTTTTTTTTTTTACGTTTATATATTTTTTATCGCTATAGAGAAAAATATTTGCAGTTTGTACTGTTTAATAATAATAATAATAATAATTGTGTTTAGAGAATATCTTCCGATCGCGCAAGCTCAATAAAAATCGGCAAAAATTCAATTTTGAGTAATTTTCATGCATTAAGAATATAATCAACTGAGGTCAGTTTGCAGTCTCAGGTTAAGATTTAAATGTTAATTGATACTATTGAGCATATTAAGTTATTTTTAAACAACCTAGAACTTACCACGAAGAGTTTGTTTCAGGTCTGAAAAGTTTAGTATTGCACCCAACTGCCGTTAGCCACGTTGGAAAACAGCGCTGAAGCCGGCGTACGCGCTCCCACCTAGTCTCACCTAACTCCATAAAATTTACAGAAAAGTCAACTGGATTCAGATGAACTGCTTGGCATATACTATTTTGATGGAAGAAAGGACGATACCCAAGTTAAAGAAAGGATTGCATCTAAACAGGTTCGTCGAACTATTAAAGAGGAACATTTTCCTGTCATAAAAGAACGTGGGTCAGTTTATTTAGGCCATGTGCCTCCAAACTCCGGGCCTGCTAAGGACATTGTAGCTTTCATAGTATCATGTCTTACTGAACAAAGGGTTTCACTAGAATACTTAGATTTGGTAGGCTGTGATGGTACAAATACCAATACTGGATAGAAAGGTGGTGCTATCAGAAATCTTGAAGTTCATCTCTGACGACCACTGCAGTGGGTTGTTTGTTTATTCCATTTTGTTGAATTACCTTTCCGCCATCTTTTTCAACATTTGAATGTTGAAACAGCTGTCCCAAGATCATTTAGTACACCATTCGGACACAATATCATTGTTGCGTAAAGCTCTCGGTGATAAATTTTCAATTGACTGGTTGTGAAATTCCAGAAGTGGACAGGCAACTGTTGAGTAAGGACCAAAGATATCTTCTTGGCATAAGTCAAGCAATTAAAAGTGGCAATTTTCCAAATGACTTATTAAAGTGTGACTCCGGCCCAATTTCACATGCCAGATTGCTCACTTGTGCAAATAGTGCCCTTTGACTTTACGCGAGCGTGGAAAACCCATCGGATGCCTTAAAGCCATATTGACATTTATTTTAAAATCTTACTTTCCAGTTTGTTTTGAAATAAAATGCTGTAAGTACATTACAAACGGGTCTATTCATCTGTACAGAGCAATTGAAACATCTCGATACTTTCGTGACAACCTGAAGAAAGTGTAGTCCCTGAAACTGAACGAAACTCGTTCTTTGCTCACCCGGAAAACCTACTAATGGCAATGGTCTTTTATAAGAGGAGGCACATAAGAGAGCTAGGGTTAAGAAGAGTATTAAAAGCCAGGCAAAATGTTTCAAAAGGTAAAGGTATCTGAATCTTTATCACTCCTACAATCCAGAATTAATTGATTGTAATGTAGCAAAATTAACATTTCCACCTCTTTTTCGGAGAATAACCCATGAAGAAATACATTTCTTCGTTCAATCAGGTCATATCTCAGTCTGGGATGATAAAAAGTTTCCCAACTACACGTAAGATGTCCAGCGGTGAGTTAAATCGGTAACGGAAGCATCATTTAAGGTATGTGGGCCCCAATCAAGAGAGCATCAGGACCACACTGACATCAATGTCCATAATACCAGACATTACCACCAAATCGCAGTACAAAGTTGCGTCTAAAAGTCAGACTTAAACAGATGACATAACAAATTGTATATCTTATACTGTCACGACACTAGTTTTTTAATACAGTGTTTTGACTCTATTATAACAAACTATATATTTAAGTAATGTAAATAGCAAATACCCTCATTGGTCAGATGGAGGATAGGGTGCGGATTGAACTCGAAGTGCAGCTACCTTCCGTGGTGAGTTCTGGTTTGTTTAAACATTATGAAATATCTAAACAAGCAAAGAGTTGTACATTGTACAATTTATATGCAAATGTTAATATTGGAACGCAAACTGATCTCAGGTGATTATTTTCTTTATTCATCAAAATCACTGAAAATTGAATTTTTGCCGATTTGTATTGAGCTTGCGTGATCGGAAGCTATTCTTTAAACGCAACTGTTTATTTTTATTATTATTAAACATTACAATCTGCAAATATTTTTCACTATAGCGATAAAAAATATATATACGTAAAAGAAGAAAAAAATTCTGAAAAAATCGGAAATTTTCAATTTTTTTTAATTTTTAGGCGGTTTGCGGGATCGGAAGATAAAGTCCGATTTAAATAATTTTGTTTTTGTTTTTCTTGTATTTAGCAATCGCAACTTTTCCGCACTATAGCAACTCGGAAATATCAACTTGACTTTTTTCGCACCACCCTAATGCACAACCTGTGGCCCGCGAACTTCGTCAATTTATAACTACAAAAAATTGTCAATTGTCATTATGGAAAAGAAAAAGTTTTGTCCATAGGTCGCAAAAAAAATTATGAATTTCATCAATTTGCCGCGGTAAAAATTGAAAAATTCGTCAGTCAGTTAAGAATCGCAAATTTCGTTGATTGGCTGCGGAAAAATCTCGAATTTTGTCGATGAGGCACGGAAAAAATTGCAAATTTGACTTTTCGGACAAGGAAAAATCGCGAGTTTTATTGATCGAGATCGGTTAAATCGAGAATTTCGTTAGTCCGGCACGGAAAAATCGCGAATTTCGTCGATCAGGCCTGGAAAATCGCGAATTTTGTCGATCGAGTAAGAAAAAATCGTCAATTTTGTTGATGATGCGCGGAAAAATTGTAAATTTTGTTGAATGGCTGCGTAAAAATCGTGAGTGTCGTCAATTGAGAGAAAACATTGCGAATTTCGTCAGTCAGTTAAGAATCACGAATTTCGTCGATCGAGGGCGTAAAATTGCAAATCTTTTTTATTAGGAGCGGCAAAATCTCAAATTTTGTTGATGGGCTGCGGAAAAATTGCGTGTTTCGTCTGTTTATCCCGAATTTCGTCAATTTGCTGCGGGAAAAATGCAAAAATTTTCAGACTCTTAAGAATCGCCAATTTCGTTGATCGGGTGCGGAAAAATCGCGAATTTCATCGATCAGACATGGAAAAAACGCAAATTTCGTCGATCGGGTTCCGAAAAATCACGAATTTCGTTGGTCGGGGACGAAAAAAATCGGAAATTTTGTCGATCAGGCGTGGAAAAATCGCAAATTTCGTTGATCATGCACGAAACAATCGCGAATTTTCTCGATGATGCGCAGAAAATTGAAAATTTCATTGATCGGCTGCGTACAAATCACGAGTTTCGTTACGTTATTGCGAGAAAATAGCGCGAATTTCGTCAATTTGCAGCGGGAAAAAATTTCAAATTTCGTTAGAGTCAGTTAAGAATCGCGAATTTTTACGATCAGGGGTGGAAAAATTGCAAATTTTGTCAACCGGGCACGGAAAAATCGCGAGTTTTGTCGATCGAGCTCCGAAAAATAGCGAAGTATGTCGATCAAGCGCGGAAAAGCGTGAATTTTTTCGGCCGGCTTCGGGAAAACTGCGAATTTTGTCAATCAGGTGAAAAAAATCACAAATTTCGTTGATCGGGCGCGAAAAAATCGCAAATTTCATCGATCGGCTCCTCATACACCCTTCGTTCATAAAGTTCACATTTTTCCGGTGCTAGCCAATTTCATGCCTATGTTTGTTTTTTAGCACTTTTAAATAAACAAAATTTACTTCCCCGAATAAAGTCAAGGAATATTATCAGTCCTTCTAAATAATACTTGCTATATCTCTGTTATATATACAAACGTAAACTGTTGATATATCCTTGCCAACTGAATTGGATATGTTGTCCGGGTAGGGGAACCTAGAGGGGTAAAACTACACCCCCTCCCCTCTGAAACCATATTTTTTATCTGATTATAGGCCACAGATCACCTCCCAGAAATAGAATTCTCCCCGTGTTACTGATGTGTCCCTCCACAACCCAGAAATTTTTATAAGTGGCCCTTCTCTTAAAAAGGTTGTGCAACCCTACTGTAAAACGTGTTGACCCATGCAAAATTAACATACCAATATACAAGAAAAAATATATAATACATTTACACATGCTAAGAAGGGAACTTGTCTATACCGGATTTTTTTTCTTTTCTATGCAATTCCGTCTTAGGAGCTTACTGTAAAGCATTTTTCAGATTTTTAACACTTCAATACATGGAATATGGATTAACAATATTAATGGTAACTGAAACATTTACATAAAAGAAATAGAGATTCGTTAAAAAAAAATAAATATCGCAGCCTGCGGCACTTCTATAAAAATGAAAATTATAAACATGAGAAAATAAAGTTATGATGAATATTTTTGGACAGAACTCCTCGTACGAGACAAATTTAAAACCAAATCGACGTAAAAATATTTTTTTTTTTTTTTTTTTTTGTAGAAATTCACTCGGGCCGGGTCGGTCTCGGGCCGAGATTTAAACTTTTTTCGGGGCCGGGTCGGGCTTGAGCCGAACTTTAAAATTTTTTACCGGGACGGGCCAATATGTTTTTTCTACGGGCCGGGCAGGGCTCGGGCCGAACTTTTAATTTTTGAATCGGGCCGGGCCGAATTTTTTTCTATGAGTCGGGCCGGTCCCGGGCCTGGAAATTTCGGCCCGTGCAGACCTCTAGTTCCGATTTCGTTGACTCGTGGAATTATTATTATTATTAATATATATAATATATAATTATCATTAATTATATATTAATATATAATAATTATTATTATTATTTACTAATAATACCCTGTTTCGTGATATCAGAACAAAGCGTGTCACGGCTTTCTTCCTTATCTGGGAACAACCCTTATCTCGGCAAACGCCGAGGCTGTCCTTCTTACACAGTTGCCAAGTCTCCGGCTTTTTTGCACATCACTATTATCTCAGAGAAAATACTGTTCTTTTAAATCTCCGAAATGTTCGAATTAAATAAAAGAACATATTCTGTATTAAAATACTGATATCCAAAAAGCCGGAGACTTGGCAGCTCTGTTCTCACTTGCTGAAAAAAGTTGCCCATTGACCTCACTATTCATGAAAATTTCTCCTAATAATTGTTTTATTTTAGGTAATTAATTTTAAAGCTATTTTTATATGGTAACTGTTTAATGATTTTTCATAACCAATTAGTGGATATTTCCCGTATGCTTAATGATGTAAGATATTATTCTTGAAATTCATGTTTGACAGCTTAAATACCATTATTCTTTTCCAACCGCTATTGAGAGGGAGGGGTACGTAAAGCGATACCGCTCATAAGACCCTCAATATTGTAAGTAAGGACCGCAGGAGAAGATTCAAACATCATTTTCTAATGGAGGTTATATTAATCTATTTCTATAATAAAATTGTGAGCATTTTATCACATATATCATAGCTGCCAACTCTTCCGCTTTTTCAGACCACAAAAATTTAATAGAAATTTTTGTTTTATTTAATCGGCAGATTACGGCGATTTAAAAAGGTAAAATTTACTATAAAATTTTTGTGGTCTGAAAAAGCGTAAGATGTTGGCAGCTATGCATATATGGAAATATACTCTAAGACATACCCATTACTGACTCAATTTATGACTAGTATGAAAGAAAATATATACAGTCGGACCTCTATTTAACGAACCTCTATTTTGCGAATTTCTCTATTTTGCGAACTTTTCCTTGGAACCAAGAACATTTTGCGAATTTCTTCATAAAATAACCTCCAAAAAGCGAAGTGCATTCTCTTTTTAACGAATTTTCTTGTGATCAAAATTTTTTTTCTCCCCATTTCTCAAAATATTTCTGGACTTTTCAAACTTATTCTTCCTTTAAAAACATTTTATGATGTTCAACGGCCTTGAACTGGTTTTACCAGGCGCCTTCTTTGCCAGCAGTGAGAATTCGGTAAGTACGGAGGACGAAGACGATAATACCTTAAAGTAACTTTAAAAAATGTGGATACAGTGAGAAAAAAAGAAGAAATTAAGCATGATGTGCTGATTGATGATTGTATTTCACTTAATTCTGAACTTGAGATCTCGGAAACACTATCCGAATCGGATATTTTCGACAGTGTGAAAAATAAAAACAATACAGCAATGAATTGCGATGAAGACTAATAGGATGATGATGGAAATGATCATTATGCAGGAATTAACAAAACTTCGTATGATGAAATGCTAAAATCATTTGAAACAATCCGACGCGAATTATAGATAGAAGAAAATACGAATGAAGGAGTTTTTGGTGCATTACAAAGATGCGAGACGTATTATGAGAGAAAGCACTTTTTAAATAAAAAAACTCAGGCGAAATTAACAGAGTTTTTCAGAAATTAAATTTAAGGACGCATATGTTAATGTATGGTTAAAATTATTTGTTATAATAATAATAAATACGATAATGTCATTAAAATTCGTTAATTTTAATGTAAAACTATTTACTTTAAACAGAAAATACAGTGTATTCCTGGACATTGTTTTGTTTTCCTTGCAGATTTCAAAGATTTAAACACATAGAAAAAATGAATTGATGATGGATATTGGTGGGTAAAATAAATAAAACAAATCGATATAATTTATAAAAAAGATGTGGTTAATTACTTTTAGTAAAAATATTATGTGTTTATGAATTTAAAATCTGTTTTATGTAGTTTAAAGTATTTTAAAAGGTGGATCTCTATTTAACGAATTTTCCATATAACGAACTTTTTACCGGGATTTAGCGACTTCGTTAAATAGAGGTTCGACTGTAAAAAGGTATTCACTTTATAAAACAGATTTAATGTAAAATTCCTTTTAGGAAGTTTTATGATGTAATGAATGTGAATAAGCTTGCCATTTAGTAATAACGTCAAATTTGATATTTGAATAGGAGCATTTTACACTTAAATCATCTGTCGTTTTCATTGTAATAATAATAAAAATATATACATGTCTTAATATTTTCAACGCGAATTACAGGCTTAGAAAAATCAGTTTTAAATGTGTCAGATAGCTTATCTGCTCTGTTCTTGCAGGAATTTATTTCGTATTTATACTTATTTTATCGGAGTGGCGCTTTACAAGAATTTGGCAAATTTTACATCAAGAAACGGCAGATTTTAAATTTTAAATAAATATTTCCGGTACAAAATATACGGTGTGCGTTTTAAATTAAATAGCAATATATTATGAGGACATGTATAAAATGTACAACACATTCTAGATAATGTGTTTTATGATGATTGTTGCTAGTTAACCCCTTAATGTATCCGACTACGTATGGAGACATTTTTTTTAAAAAAACCTACTTTTGATAATTTTTTTGGTATTTTTCAGTGTAACCTAACACAGAATAAAGAAAATGATAAAAAAATATATAATATCTATGCAACTTTTTAAAATTTTGAAGAATTTTGGTCATTTTTTAGCATTTTTTTATAAAAACGGCTCCGGCTCTAAAAAAAATGCTTTTAACACAAATCTTTTTTCAAAATATGCATATTAAACACTCTTCAGTGTAATGAACTAAAAACTAGTCAATATACAAAAATTTGAAAGAGATACAGCTGATTATATACAATTACATCGAAAATTTCAGAAATTTTACGTGTAATTTGCCATAAAAATAGCTATATATCAACAAATAAATCACTTAAAGCTAATTCTTTAGTTCATTACACTCTAGACATTATCAAAAAGCTACACAAAAAAATTCATGTTTATAGGATAATAAAATTTTGAGTTAGAGCAATAGTCGTTTACCTTTTCCGATGAAAATCTAATTTTGCAGAAAACGCATTTAAAGTTTTCATATAAGTTAAAAAAAACTTTTTAAATGAAATAAACACTTTAAAAACCATTAAATTTATAACTTTTGCCTTCTACTTGCTTATTTTACACATATTTCTATATTTTTATGCATTTAATTCTTTTTGGAGCATTTTCAAATTTGCTACTATAAGTCGTTAAGTTAATATTTATTGCTATCTATTTAGGAAGCCATTTTTAAAAATAAACTGTAATTTTGGTAGTTTTTGGTCACTTTTAGGTATAATCTAATACAAAATAAGAAAAATAATGAAAATATATAAAATATTTATGCATTTTTTTAAAATTTTGAAGAATTTTGGTCATTTTTTAGCATTTTTTTATAAAAACGGCTCCGGCTCTAAAAAAAAAATAAATACATAATAACACAAATATTTTTTCAAAATACGCATATTAGACCCTCTTGAGTGTAATGAACTAAAAACTAGTCAATGTATGAAAATCTAAAAGAGATACAGCTGATTATATACAATTACATAGAAAATTTCAGTAATTTTATGTGTAATTCTTCATAAAAATAGCTATATATCAACAAATAAGTCACTTAGAGCAAATTCTTTAGTTCCTTACACTCTATACATTATCAAAAACCTACACAAAAAAATTTATTGCTATAGAATAATAAAAGTTTGAATTAGAGTAATAATCGTTTACCTTTTCCGATAAAAACGTTTGAAAAAATGTAAACAAGATGCGAGGTTGAAGCTGTTGCCAATTTTAACTTAATAAAGTAGTAAAAGAAAAAATTAAAACTTTGAGGCAATGCTACAGATGCAGCTAAAATATAATATTAAGGCTCAGCCTTGCTTTTCCTAGCACGCTGTTCCTTTTTTCCCTCTCTTGCACTGAAGAAGAATCTCGCTGTAGATTCGAAACAGCTGTTTGCTGCTTTTTTCACGCATTATTTGTGCATTTTAAACGTTGGTTTACTGCATTTCAATATTCCTGCACAAAGGCTTTAATTGCTATTTTAATAAATTAAAGTCGTCTGCTTTTTTTTTAAAGGCTCTAATTTCATTTCTAATAGACGTACAGGAAAAATAAAAACAGATTTAGAAACAGAAATGTTCATTCTATAAGAAAATCAAATAAAAAAAAATGGCGAATTTTCATCGAAATTGACGTTTTAAACGTAGGTGGATACCTTAACCCTTAAATGCCTGGTGTTGCTTTTCGGCAACATACCCAATTTAGGCTCTAAAATACTATTAGAATAATATTGAAGCTATAATGCCTAATGTTGCCAATAAAATACATTCTGAAAATATTATTAAATCGATTTTCAACATGTGGATGACAACACTTGTGCTGTTTAAGAATAAAGATAGATTTATTTTTTCAATTGTTGCTACTTGTTCTTTTTGTTTTGTTTGGGAGCTCGCGAAATACCCTATTTTTACCTGCAATGAGCAAGTAAAATTTATTTCTTATTATAGTTCCTAAAATTCTTGTGTGTTTAATATTATAGAATTTTATCAAGGGAAATTATTTTTTCATTTAAACACCAGTATTGCCGATTAGTAAGAAACTGTTTTTTAGCCGTAAACTATACTTAAAACAAAATATTTTTTTTAAGTATTTTCCCCATGATTTATTTAAAAAATAAAAGCCGAAAAACATTATTACAATGATTTTTGAAAAGTCAGGCGTTTAAGGGTTAACCTACGATTTTTTGTAACAGCTCCACGGTTTGGCAAATCCAGCTACCACTAAAATTTAATAGAGATTTTCGCCTTGTTTAATCATTGAATTTCGACGATTAAATTAAACTATAGTTACTGTGAAATTTTAGTGGTAAAAGGAATTTACATTTGGCTCGATCATCGTACGCGGGCTGGGCTCGTCATTGCAGGTTAAGGGGTTAACCCCTTGGGGACGAGCGGCACGTATACGTGCCGCATGAAGCGCTCAAAATCCTTGATTTCCCTCACCAGTAAAATTTTACTGTAAAATTTGCCTTATTTAATCAGCGCTTTTTCTTGATTCAAGAAGACACAAATTTCTGTTTTTAAAAAACGGTAACAAAAGATTAAAAATTTCGTAAAAGGCTCCCGTCCCGAAGGGGTTAAGAGGCTACTTCAGTCACGCGAAAAGATCCGCTTGCTAATGGTAATCCTATGGAGGAAATTTATAAAGGTATCTCGGTTGCATTTCAATAATTTTAAATTATTATTATTATTATTACTATTTTTTGTATCGGATAGCTAAGATTGATCTCTACAAAGGACGTTTTTTACTTTTTCGATTTTGATTGCAGATTTTTTTTTTTTTTTTTAATAAGGATGTTTTTACTTTCGAAACCGGTTTCGAAAATGAAGGTATTCTCATTAAAAATATCTGTAAACAAAATCGAAAAATAAAAAACGGCCTTTGTGCAGTGCGATCTCAGATATCCAATGCACAAAAAATATATATATTTGACTTGACTGAAGTAGCCAGTTAACCCATTACCCGCTGATGTTACGTTGACGCAACCGTCAAAATAAATGCATATCTTTAAATTATTTAAATATCCACCACCATTTTTCAATTAAAAAATTAGTCTTACTTAAAGACACAAAATTTAAGATCAACCAAAACGAAAATTATTTTTCAGAGTTTGTGGTGGCAAACGACGTTCGGCTAATAAGTTGAAAACCTCAACTTTATAGTTTTGGCGGTTAATGGGTGAACAAGAAAATATCTACATGAAAAATAAGGGGACAGCTATAGTTTTAAAGTTTAAAGCTAAACATTTGTATACCTTTAAAGAGTACAGATATTTGACGAATATAACGTTTGTGTGAACTTAACTTTCTTAATATAAAGTAAAAAGACACGTATAATTTCAAGTAAGTCGTAACAAAATATTTTGTTTGTAAGTACTTCTTCTTCTTCTTCTTTTTTTTTTTTTTTATCTACTTTTTTGCTTTAAGGGAACGGTTTACATTTTTAACAATTTTGTTTATTTTAAAAAATATGGTTCAAATGGTAAACTCATTGGATTTCAATGTTCAACTTAAAGTTCATTTTGAAAAAAAAAAAAACCTAACTGCGTATTTGATTAAAATTTTTTAAAAAAATTATGAATTTTTTACGATTTTTACTATTTTTTTAAATATTGATATTTTTGCCCAGGTTTTTTTTTTTAAAGATTTTTAAATGTGTATTACACTGCGCGTGAATTTTTAGATAAAACATGAAAGTGAAGAAAATATGAGCACGGAGACCATGAAGAGGGCCATTTAAAGTTCTTAATTGTGTGGATAATTGTGCTGGGTGTATTAACAAACTTTACAATAGCTCGCGATATAATTGCCGTATGAGCAAAAATGAGGTGTCAAAATATTCACAATTAGACAGGTTTTCAATTACTGTTTTTTTTTCTTTAAAAAAAAAAAAAAAAATAGATTTTTTGACCAATTTTCAGCTAAACTGTCCCCTTAGAAGAATTGAGTTTCAGCAAAAATTGGAATAAAAGATGATGGTGCGTATAAAATGCAGCAGTGCATCCTAGTTAGTGTGTTTTATGGTACGTTAACTAGGAAAACTTCTGCAAGAAAGGTAAACTGAAATGTGTAGATTTAAATTTTAAAGTTATAACCTTTGTATACCTTTAAAGCTTGCGAGTATTTAATGAAGGTAACATATTTGTGAATTGTACTTTTTAATGAAAAGAAACTCTTATATAATTTCAAGTAAACTTTATCCAAAGATTCTGATATTTGTAAATACTGAGTCTTTTGAAGAAAAGAGTCCAAAAGTAAAATTCTTTTCTAAATTAAGTTAAATTGGACTATAAGACTATTAAAAAACAATACATCTATTAAAAAAAAATTATAAATGTTTCTGCTTACTTTCATTTTTATTATTACGTTGTTGACATTGCAATAATATAAAGGGAATCCATATTTTTCCTTTCTTCTATTCGCCAAACTTTAATGCAATTCATAGTAACCCATCGTCTAGGAAGAGGGGAGTGGAGAGAGCGATCGAAATTAAATAGGGAAAAACTAGAAGTTGTTTCAATCCCTTCAGTTTAAGCCTCTGAAAGATATTCTAAATTTCCCCATTAAGCTCTTTATAACATAATATGGAAAATAGTAATTTATTATAATAAATAAAGGAATAAACCGCTATTGAATTTGGAATTATTAAGATAGAGTCTGATTATTTATTTAAAAAAATAAATAAATAAATAGCAAAACCTGTTAAGATACACCTTTCTATCATAAAATCCCGCCTGTAACGATAAATGAATATAAAATAAATAAATTGAATAATAAATAATGAATGGTTAATGAAATGAATAGATGAATACTTTAAACATTTATGTTTAATACACATAAATATTAGTTATTAAATTTGGTAAATTGTGAAAAAACGAAATCTGTGTTTAATGGAATCCAGTGTTAAACAATAAATTATTCCTACTTTTAAAAAAACTGTTTAAATAAGTAACAAATATGTGACTAAAAGACAATTATTTTCTATAAATGCTTATTATTTATTATACTAGCGGGCTCTGCTCCCTACGACATACGCTTCCCAACTCCCATTGAGACACGCTAATTTGATCGGCTTTAGAAAGACTGTGGGAGATTGAACAATAATTAAAAAACGAGTGAAGATCTCTCTGTAAAAGAGTTTCCATTCATTCCCCTTTGATTGGGGAATTTCAAGGCCAAATCAGCTGCTGTAAAAACATCTACTGTCTGTTTTCATGTTTGATTAAATAAGAACAGTTAAAATTTTGAAGCGCACAGAGCCTTTGCCTCCTGGTACTTTTTAATAAAGCTGTAAGAATTTTTTTTATATGACATTGTAACCCTTAAATGCATGATTTTTTATTGTTTTCGGAAAATTTATATATGATTCTAAGAAAGGGGTTATTAACACAGGAAAAATAATGAAAAAAAAAAAAAAGAGATACATTTTTCGTATAGTACGTCAACCATTTCTTTTGTTGCTCATCTACAATTGAAGTAAAAACTAAAATATTGCAAATTAGTAAATATTTTAATAAGTATGAATCTAATTATCTTATTTTATATAATTTTTTTATTTTGTAAAACTGAACCTTTAAATGAATGAATTATTCTTTTAGAATTGTGTTTCTTATTTTGATATTAAGATCAGATACCAGAAATTTTAAGACAGAATTTTAATTTTATTTAATAGAGATTTTTTCTCTTCTACTTTTTACAGGATTAATATTTCTATATAAATATAGTGGTTGTTAAGAGTTAAATAAAAAAGAATGTAGATAGGCGTCACTATGCATTTAAGGGTTAAATGTCTCGTTTTAAATAGGATGTAATTTTATCAACAATTTTCTTTCTCTTTTTAATATTAACGTGAAAAATACTTTTGTTGTTATAAAGGAAATATTATGTGCGCTGTCTTAGAATTCAAAATAGTTAAAAAGATCATCTCAAAATATGAAATAAATGTCTCGTGTAAATATATTTTTAATTTTAACTGTTTTGCAGTATTATTATTTGGTCAATTTAAATATGACGTAATTTCTTCTATTCACTGCTTTTAACGCATATGAAGTAATTTAATATTTAAAAAAAAAAAATTCTCTTTTTAATATGCACGTGCAAATACTTTTTATTGCTAGAAAGGAAATATTTTTATTTGTGCTGCTGTAGAATTGGCAACAATACTTTAAAAGATCGTTTAGAAATGTGAAATAAATGTCTCGTGTAAATATATTTTTTTAATTTAAGCTGTTTGGCAATATTATTATTTAGTCATTTTAAATATGACACAATTTCTCCCATTTACGGCTTTTAACGCATATTAATAAATTTATTATTTTAAAATTTTCTTTATCTTTTAGTCGTCACGTCTAAATATAGCTTTTATGACGTATACGTTATGACTGTGCTTATAGTATGTTAATCTTACTAAGATTGCAATATGATACTTTGAACTAAGCAAAATATGTTACATCTTGACAAAATCATAAATACATAAAAATAATAATATGAAAAATTTAAGTACGAAGAGCAGTGACATGTTATAAACATACTAGAAAGGTAGCCCGTCAAAAATGACGGAGATTTAGATATAAAGATATAAACTCATGTGCAAGAATATGAGTTTTCTCGCTTGTTCCGCAGTGATAGATGAAAATAACACATTTTATGAACGAAACACATTTATGAAAAACTGTGTACAGTAGAAGACCACTAATCTGTACAGTTTGGTTCCAAGTGTTATGCAAATTTGAGGCTCTTTGCGGTCATGTCTATTCAATCTTTGTTTACATTTTTTTTTTAATTCACATATTGGACAATTTAGATTATTAAGTCTTAAAAATAAATAAATTACGCACTTGAAGTAAGGTAAAAACTGTTAAATTATCGTATACGATTTCATGAAATGGTATTATATGGTATTATATGTGTGTGCTCACGATCTTGGTTACGACGTTGGCGAAATTGTCAGCAACTTGTCATAATCCTATTAGTGTGGGCCGCTATAACGAAAAAGTAACCAATTTTTAATAAAATTTCTGATATAAAGTAGTTTTCAAAAACTTATGTAAAATTGCAGGCCGTTCTCATGTTATGTCAGTCCTAAGAATAATATTTCTAACACTGGAGAGTTTCCATGTATATGTGGAATTTAGAAAAGCTTCTCTAAAAGAAAGGTCCTGAAATGATATTGTAATTCCTCTAACTTCAAAGTTTAATCGGGCCCTGATGTTGTTTACCGAAATCTAATAAATACAGTTATTTTGAATATTACAACAGAATTAAACAGTTAATCTTATTTAACTTAAACCCGCTGTTACTTCCCGATGTTATTTTTTAGTATTAAGAAAGAAAATTATTTAAATTTTTCAAATCATGCATTTATAATTTTTTTCCGTCTTTAATAACTAAATAATGAAAAAGTATGCTTTTGTTCTGAGCTCATAAATATGACAATAAAATAATGTGACTAAGAGACATTGCAAAATTAAATCTTTGTGATTTCAAACCATAAACAAATGATACCGCCACCATTTTACCTACTATGACGTCATTAGATTATTGTCCATTGATTGTTGGAGAACTTACTTTGTGAATGATTACCTCAATGATTTAATATTTTTTTACGGTTCACGATGAATGAATCACTTGTGTTTGTCTAGGTTTATGGAATGAGATATTAAGCTGTGAACCTAATTTCAACTAAAGTTATGCAAGGATAATATATGTAATTTTAATCGAAATTAAAAACAATGCTTTGATCTCGAAATAAAAAGTTTTAGTTTGTATAATTGGTTATTTCTGTTAATTATTTATTTAGGTACTTTTCTATTATAGCGCATTTTTTTAAAAAGCTTGGCGCAATTCGGGCATCAGAAAGTGAGATATGTTGCCAAAATATATAAACAGCTATGAAAACAAATCTAACGAACTTTTATTTTTGTTTATATATGCACTTATATACATAAAAAAAAAATCGTTTCTAAATATATACAATATTTTTTTACATACAAATTACGGCACAGATTTCAGATATGAACCGGGATACCTAACTCGCGCTAAAATGGTGTTATTTTGCTTGCTATGGTAACCCGGCTATTGTTTTTTATTTATTAACAAATTGTTTATTTACTTTTATTTTCTGTTTTTTTAATTATATAAACTGTTTTGTTCTATAGTTATTATTCAAACTTTTATTTATTTATAGTTATTTCTTTTTCAAAATGATAGCAAATAATTTAAAAATATATAAGTAACTGATATTCGAAAGCGAGATTTCTGCCGAATTGGCGTCAGAGAAAAATCACGCCAACCCCGATGCGTATATGACATCTGTGCAAAAATTACTTCTGTTTCTTTATAAAAATGGGTAAATAGCTTTTTTTTACATTAAATAAATTGTATACATATGGAAAAAATTGCTTGTGAGTATGAAGCAGTTGGGTTGTCAGAAAATACGTTGGCAAACTTCTTTCTAGCCAAGAAATTTTTCTCCGAAGTATTGTACATAAGCAATGATTGCTAGAAATGCATTTTTAATTATGATATGCGCTTTTATGTTTCACTACATTTATGGGTACAGATGTCATATTCGCCCCATATTGGCGCAATTTTTTTCGGTTGCCAATTTGGCGAAAACATCAACAGCATAAACAACATAATCCGGGTTACCACATCAAGCAAAATAACGACACTTTGTCGCAAGTTAAGTACCTGTTGCCTATATGATATTGGCGAGAGAAAAAAATCGCGCCAATATGGGGCGAATATAACATCTGTTCCCATTTATGCATACTATACTGTGTGTATAAATGCTACAGTTCATATGCAGGGCTACACAAAAGAATTCGTAATGGTTACTGAGTATGAGAGTAAATAGCTTAAAGGTGGTTTTTAAAGGAGTTATGCAGTTTTACGCTGAACTGCATTTAGTTTACTAAGAAATGTGGCACAGATGTCATATTCGCCCCATATTGGCGCGATTTTTTTCGTGTTACCATAATCCGGGTTACCACATCAAGCAAAATAACGACACTTTGGTGCCAGTTAAGTACCCGTTGCGTATATGACATTGGCGTCAGAAAAAAATTGCGCCAATATGGGGCGAATATGACATCTGTGCCAGAAAGGTTTGTAGAATATAGATAAAATGATACACAGGGTCACGCAAAGAATTGGATACATAACCGTCTATGGATGATAATATCTGGAAATGTGATTTCAATAGTTTTATGAGTAGATTAAATTAAATTTTAGCTAAATACTGGCATGTAATAACGGTACTATTGGCTATGGACTGTAAATGCTGAAATCAATTTTTAAAATTTTTTATGCGTTTTCTAAAATGTTTACTTAGTTATCTTATTTACCTTATTTCCCTAAATAACGAAGTTTTGTTAAAACATTCAGGATGTGTTGGAAAGTGTTTCATATTCTATGCTTAACGCATGATTTTTCTTTCTTCTTTAATCTTATTTTGCATTTATTTTATTCTTAATTTTTTAGTCTTATACTGCTTTATAGAAACTTTGGCACAGTTGTCATATATGCCCCATATTGGCGCGATTTTTTCGCGACGCCAATTTGGTGAAAACATCAACAGCATAAACAACAACATCCGGGTTACCATATCAAGCAAAATAACGACACTTTGGCGACAGTTAAGTACCCGTTGTGTATATGACATTGGCTTCAGAAAAAAATCGCGCCAGTATGGGGCGTATATGACATCTGTGCCAACTTTAATATTTAATGTTTAAACTCTTCGCTCCACCCACCTTGCATATAGTATAAACTATAACTCAGATAGCGCAAAATAATAGACAGTTTGGTATTTTTCCACTGTAGATGCTTTGGCGTTTAAAAAAAAAAACTTGGTGTAATTTGGGCATCAGAAAGTGAGATTTGGGTACTTTTCCATTATACGGATATCATTGCCGCCAAGCGTAATAGTTGGCGCAAAATGAAAATCACGTGAATTGAAGCATTTGAAAAATAAAAGAAAAACATTGTCGATACTAAAGTGAGCATTTAAAAAATATAACATTTTAAAATTCCAGACTTTTACGAACTATTTCATTAAATCACAAATATATACTTAAAATAATTGAACAAATAACTGTTATAAAATAAAACTTATATTAAACTGCTGGCATAAAATTACAAATATCTTTTAGAATTTTGAAATAATTGGCGCATTAGCATACATTTTGGCATGGTGTCCGTATAACGGAAAAATATCGAGATTTGTTGTCAAATCATATAAACAGCTATGAAAACAAACTTGATGAGTGTTTTTGCTTGTTTTATATGTTTATTTTATGTGTATATTATTCATATTTTTATGTACAAATTACATCTCTTTCTGTATAAAATTAGAGAAACGGCTTTTTTATGTTAAATAAATCGTATAAATATCGAAAAAAAAAAATGCGTGTGTATATAAAATGAAACAGTGGATAGGTTCCCGGAAAATATGTTGCCAAATTTCCTTTTTCGCCAAGGCACCTATAATGGAAAAGTACCTAAAGCACATTAAAATCGCGCAGTTAGGAGCTCACACTGTACAGCGTCGTCTATTGGCGGTTATTTTATTAGTAGCATCGGGAAGAAGATGTAAAGATGTACTTTAAATTCTCACCCATAGATTTTGAAAAAATATCTTAAAACAGCGGAGTTTAAATTAAATTTTGGTGACCTCCTTTATGAAAGATTAATGGTTTTAAATGGGAATCTCGCAAAATTAGCCAGCTATCGCCAAGTTGGCTAATATTTGGCGCAACTGTGACAACCCTGCATTGCATTTTTCAACAATTACTCATTTCAATGAGGCGTTCCTACCGGAATTGTGAGGGACACACAGAGACTTGGATTTTATATAAATAGATTCTTACCTTTTATATCTATTTTACAGCTTGTAACTGCTTTTGGAATCCAGATAATTAAAACTTGTGATTTTCTCAGCAATCAAGATTGCTGCTTCTACTAAATGTAATTGTCCTCCAAATGTTATCTGACTTCTGGATGGTCACATGAGCAGTTTTATAGAAGGGGACAGTAGTGGCATAAAAACTAGGGGAAAACTTTCTCTGACCAGGATAATAATAATAAAGAAAATCTATATCTTATACTTTAGAATGTACATTTTTATTTTTATTTATAGTATAATTTCTAAAAATAGTTTGTCATTGCACTTAAATTCCAGAAGATCAGTGCATGAAGTGGTGGACAAGGGACAGATGTGACAATTTGAATATTCAAACAATCACTGGAATAAAATTTATAGCATTTTCTTAAATTCTCTTCGAAATTGTAGATAGGCATCACAGAATACATTTTATGCTAACGAAAATTATAAATTATAAAATGTAACGTATAACCCCAAGGGACACAAATTACACACTTATTGGAGAAACGCCCATATATGAAAACTCTACATGATTATTTTCAATATTTTCATTCAAATCATATCTGCAAAAATACAGTAAACTCTGTCAAGGACGGAATCAACCGGCACCGCTAATATTTTCCGTAGACAGTATTCCGCTTTAGACAAACTTTACTCCGCGCTTATGATTCGCCCGGGTGAGTAGCATTATTTTGGGGAGGCTAGAGTGGGAGAAGGATCTAATTTTTCAGTCTGTATAAGGGTCAATATCTGAAAACTGGACAATTTCACTCCAGAATTTTTATTTTACCCACTTCCAAATACAATTATATACTATGATATATGTTTTGTCATTTGATTTCTGTTGTATTTTGAGATCAAGGATGTATATTTTATGCGTAGGATAAACTTTTATGGAAGAAAGTGTCTGTTAACGCCATAATCAGTGTCTAATAATTGGGATTGAGATGATGGGGACTGAGGTGATGTTTTTGTCTTAACAGTTGCACAGCCATTTTATTGAATCATTTTGAACACCTGTAAATGATTAAATATTCCATGTGACATTGGTATGTTACATAAATAAAGTTGTAATAAGCTTTATTTTTATAGATAAAAAGTTAAGTATGGGGACATGAATGATGCTATACAAAAATACTCATCCCTTTTCAGAACAAAAACTAAATATTTCTAAAAATGAAACATGAGAAAAATAACTTACCTTCATCCATGGTGGATAGTTGAAATGTAGTTGCTGTTGCACTGGAAATAATTCTACCAGCGCCACCTAGTATCTGTTAACCTAAATTTGTGGTTAGAGGGACTGAGATGATGGTCAAACTCAGGGACAAATATATTTACTACATTATTTTACTATACAATCTGTACGATAAAGGAGCATTATATTTTCCCATACTGTATATATATAGGCATAAATATATAACAGCAAAAGTTAAAAATATTTATAAAAATTTTTACAGCATACATTTAATATTGGATATTTGTACCTGGGAACAGGGACTGATATGATGATTTCGTTTGTTTGAAACTTAAAATTAATTGTTTATACATTATCATATGTCCATTTATCATTGGTAATTGTTATAACTCATGTTACAATATATTACATTTTTCAGTTTTTGGTTTTAGTATAATTAATGAAATATTATTGGCAGTGGACGCAAATCGTCCAATTTTCAGATATTGACCCATAAGTGGTCAATGGTTAGATTGAAACAAAAAATTTAGAAGTTGCACAGACGGTAAAATAGCTAGTCATATTTTATTAAAATACAATCATTATCGTTAATTAATCGTAATTATTACATTTATCAATAATATTTACTAAAGATTCTCTATTGCTAGATTCCCTTGGCACATTTATCATTAAAGAGTATTTTGGCTAATTTGAAAAATAAATGTGAGAATAAAGCTATAAATTGCCTCTGAAATGTGCACAACAAGGCTAAAAGAAAGTACCCCCCCCCCCCCTTCACTTCAATCAAAGAGATTGTGAAATGGCGCCATTGGCCGAGTTAGACAGATTTCAGTTTTATTTTTATTTTGTTTAAGTTATCTTAATAAAATATATTTTAATATTTTTATTATATAAACTACTGATTTCATTTCCTTGTAGTGATCTAATAAATATCCGCAGAGGAAGTTCGAGTATTATAGAATGATCAGACAACATGAAATACTTCAACACCTGGCGCAAACGGTGTTGCAACCACGCGTAAAACATCCGAACGACTTTCTAGTACTCCCATGAGGCATTGTGCTCAGTTCTGTTGTTGGAGCGATGCGGGAAATAGAATCTTATTCTCAATTTTTACAGTTTTTTAAAGGTAAATTTTATGAAATTCGGTTTAATGATAAAATTTTATTGTCAGTGATGCTAACCAAGTTCAATTTAACATATGGGGACGAGCAACCGGTATTCGTGCCGCGTAAGGTGTCCAGAATCAGTGATTATTCTCACCAGTAAATTTTTATTGTAAATTTTGCCTTATTTAAGCCGATCGCTTTCCCGATTCAGTGAGACAAAAATTTCTGTTTTAAAAAACCGGTGATAAAAGATTGAAAATTCTGTAAAAGTTGCTCGTCCCGCAGGGGATAAAGTTTAACGGTTTTATTAACCATTTGGAAAAATGATTATTGTCCTCGGTCAGGGTAGGAAATCAAAAACATATCTGAAGCCTTTTATTAATTGATTATTCTTTTTGTTTCAAATCATTTTCTGTTACAATTTGCGAAAGGTAGTTTTTCCTTTATTTAATCATAAATGGTTTATAATTAATTAAAGCTACATTAAATAAAATCATAAGACGAAATGCAATATTTTACAGTGATTCAATCATAAAATGCACAATATGAATTTTTAAAAACTTACTGTTTTACTTAAAAGGCGACGAAAATAATAAAAGAGATGTTACAAGTTAAAAATATACATTATATTTTAATATTAAATTTATTATTTGAATGTTAAAATTTAATAATAATATTTAATTTTATTTAAATAAGATGTATATTTTGAACTTGTAACATCTCTTCTATTATTTTAGTCGCCATTTAAGTAAAACAGTAAGCTTTTTAAAGCTCATATTGAGTATTTCATAAAGCTATCTTTCCACACTAAAATTTCGGTAGCTTCGTGGTCCGCGAACATTAGAAATGGGGAAGATAGAGGCCTAGATTTTTTTTTTATGGTAGTTAGAATCAGAGTTCTCGCTGAATTTTTACGAGAATCAGCAATTTGGCTAATCCGAAATAAAAAACATTCGCCAAATGAAAAAAATAATAGCAAAATAAATATGTTGTGAATCATTAAAAATTCGCTCTTTAACCCCTTAATGTATCCCCCTTTTTTTTCGATATGTTCTAAAATAACGTGAGTTTTTGTAACTGCTTATGGATCAGCTATTCATCAAAATTTAATTATATGCTACAGAAGCTAAAAAAAAAAAAAATAAGTGTATTCTAAATATCTTGTGTAATCAAGAAATTTTTTTAAAAATCTGATTTAACTCAATAAAATGTTATGAAATAAAACTTCTAATACCAGTTAAGTCAGAATTTTAAGATGAATTAAATGAATTCTGAAAATTTCATAATATAAACAATAAAATGTGTCAAAACTTTATTTTTCTAGAATTCTTCGACTTTTCATTGAAGCCCATACTTCAAAGGCAATTTCAAAATAGTACTGTTAGACCTATTAGACACATTAACCCATACTGAAATGGTACGTTTGTTTACTTCGGCTTTCTCTGATGCTAAATTGAATTGGTGTTGGGTTAGTATCTCTAAAAATAATGTAAATAGTACGGTACGATTGGACATGATAAGTGGCATCAAGCGTTCAGTAATATAAATTAGAGTATCGCCCGTACTGATACACATACACAAGCAAAAGAAAAAAAAAGATGAGCAAAAATTCAGCACTCGCAGTTTGGCGAATCTAATCATCCGTTTACTCGCCAAATGAAACATTTTGTTGTGATTTGGCGCAATGGTGAGCGGCAGTGAGAACCCTGGTTAGAATATTATGTTTTACATACTTTAACAGACCATTTTCTTTCTAAGGGAAACTGAAAATTGCTATTAATTTTTTATTCAAAATCCTTTTTAAATTAGTATTTTCGCTGCCTAAAATAGGCAATTATCAGCAAATCATCAAACCCCTATGTTAAAGTGTGCAAGACATGTTATAATAACTACCATAAAAAATCTAGACCCCTATCTTTCCTTATTTCTGAAAAAAAGTACATAAAGTTGTTGAATTTAACATGGCGGAGATAGGGCTATCCCAGCCCCTTTAACCGGCGCTTTGGTGCTGTTAGTGGATGTATGTCACTAGCCAAAAGTGTTGTCCCATCTAACAGAGATTTTTTTTTTTTTTTTTTAGAAATTTTAAATTTACACCACAAAAATTTTATTGGAATTTTCTTTTACATTATTTATGAATAGTCAATCATCTTGTAAAGCAAAAATAAAAGCTAAAACATTCTGCTGAGAATTCGGAATGTCGTCTAATTAAAAAATCAGCCAGGCATCATGACAAAAATCAAAAACCATCTTTCACCATTTCTGAGAATAAGGTACATAAAGTTGGTGAATTTAACATGGCGGAGATAGGGCTTTCCTGATCATATTAATATTGAAATAATTTTTAAATTTAACAATCTTCTTCTGCGTTTTAATACTTTGGTATCGGGATCGAATTCTGATGACACAAAATTTTTCTGGGACTCGTATTTCAAATCGCCCGGTTTTGCCTCTGGAAAAAGAGACCGCTATCATTTCCATAAATAATTTATGGAAAAGTTTCTATTGCACATTTATCAGAAATAGGTACAATAAAAACATTTTCCAGTTTAAGAAATCAGGCGTTCTTTGTTTTGAGAGAAATAAATTTTAATTAGAGAGGGACATGGAAAAAATATTTGTATGCTAATTCCGTCTTTTCTGGTGAGAAAACGTTTATTGAACTAAAGTTGTTTTTTTTTTTTCATTTCTCTAATGAGCATAACAACAAAGATACCTAAGAAGCCTTGTTATTTTCAAGATTACGTTAGTCTTCCGTCTGTTGCCTTAAAAAAACCATATAATCGTTAATTTGTCTCTAAGTTTAGCGGCTAGGTCTGTGCGTTAGCCGAAATCGCTTTATAATGATCAAAATTTTACTTGAATTTCAGATACTTTTTTCTTATCCAGGCCAGAATGATAAATCAACAAATATTGTTTCATTTGCCACCATTGGCATTTCAAAGTTTTTTCGTAGACCCAAAATCATCTCTAGAAGCTGTGTATGGAAAAGATTTTATTATACGCTTTTCAGAAATAGGTTCAATAAGAACAAGTAAAAATTAAATCAAAAAAGAAAATCAAAAAACCCGACTGCGTAAAAAGCGAACTAATTAATTATTTCTCATCAATGTGAAACTATTTATTATTATTTTTTATTTACTTGTACTGATTACTTTTAAGTTGTGTTTAATTGTTAGTTCCTATCTATAAACACTGTTTTGATGAGGCCTATAGATATCTATGAAGGTTAGAGTTGCGGTAAAACTAGAGATCCTACCTACACAACTTCCAGGTTGTGTAATATTTAAACGAAACTTCTGACTGTAAAATAGTCAATGAAACATCGTCTTCATTTTAAAAGACCTATCCAATTATATGCCACTCAATAGAGTGCGCAAAAATTTGTTTTCGTCTCTAGCGTCATTTTGTATTTTACGGCCGCCATTTTGAATTTATAAAAACAAAAGCTAGCCTGTAAGCATCGGACGGTTAAGACGAATCGATAGAGACCTCATTCATTAAAATCCACCCAGCCGTTGGGATGTTTCGAGGGTATAAAGAAATCAACATATCCAGATACGCGTGAAACACATAAACTTTCTTGGCAGTCGGGTAAAAACATTGCCAGTCTGAGAATTCAAGCGTGCTTTATATTGAGAGTAATAAATTTTAATTAGAGAGGAGCACGGAGAAAAGACGTATGTGCATAATATGTAAAGTGAATGAGGCGACTAAAAATGCGCTGGCAATTAAGCTACCTGAATTTAATAAAAAGAAAAGTGCTCAGTTAAACTGATGTCATTGAGTACACAGGTTATTCACACTAATTGTATATTATACTCTTATTTAAAGAATAATGCCCCTCGAAAAATAAATTAAGGGATTACCCCCCCCCCCGTTTCCCCATTTATACTGAACCCATGAACCTTTAAATCTAATCAGGGAAGCGCCTTATCAGAATAAACCTGTAGAGAAATTTGAAGCAAATCGGATAAATCTGCCTGAAAAACCTATTAATCTAAATTAAGGGGAGTAGCCGCCGTTTCCCCCCCCTTTATACTTAACTAATGAACCCCAAAACTAATCAGGGAAGCACTTTATCAGAATGAACCTAGTAAAAAAATTGAAGCAAATTATATATTTCTATCAAGAGTTATCGCGTTACGTCCATACATACGTCCATACATACGTCCATACATACGTACATACAAACCTACGGGCACATTAGCTCTCAGGTTTTGTTGCCTGTGAACTAAATAAGTGTTGCATTGGTAATACTGCCAACAACTGCTATAGCTTTTTCTTAAATGTGTAGTTATGAAAGCTAAACGCAATATGCAAATGCGTTTATAGAAATCCATAATACAAGTTTTCAAAAAAGAAGAAATAAAGATGGAGTATAATTGCTCCGATTTATAAAGGTTTCTAAAAAAGACTGTCTCACAAAT
This sequence comes from Maratus speciosus, assembly GCA_963932465.1. NCBI lineage: Eukaryota > Metazoa > Arthropoda > Arachnida > Araneae > Salticidae > Maratus > Maratus speciosus. Next base: position 83,436,698 of record OZ010798.1, read on the forward strand.
TTATTTACTCACTGGTGGTGAAGATTAAATGACGGGCACATACTTTTTTTTGTTGTTGTTGTTGTTGTTTGTTTTTTTAAGTTCTTTTAAAGTTTTTTCCCTTCTCTCTCTCTCTCTTTTTCTCTCTTTTATCTATCTTCAAGTATTATAAGCAATAAAACTTTAAATGGTTGCTACTTTAAATGAATAAATTTTATGTAAACCAATTTTTATTCCTCAAGCATAAAATTTATCAGGAGTAATATTCTTCAGGCAATTCTTCAAGACAAATGTCAGAATTTTTTTTATAGAAAAGTAAATCTAGATTAAACTTGCGAAATTTCGCCTTATTTAAGAAGAGATTTTGCATAAGAAAATGCCGGTACCGCAGAATTTTCTGCTCTTGAAATTTCAAAACAAGTCCGATTTATGCATTTTTTACCTGCTTACAAATATTAAATTTTTACTCATTAATATATTTTTTAGCGAATTCGCAATCTTTTACTACTTTCTCTTAAACACGAATGATTTTTGTACAATTTTCCTTAAATTTAATAGTCAATATTTTCTTTATTTATTTTTAAAAGAACCTTTTCGTGGTATGGGCAAACATCCACATTTGATTGTTTTTTGAACATCGTTGTCTATGTCTCAAGCTCATCATAGTGGTTCATGTGGTTGAAGTCTTAACCCTCCGTCTACCAGACGGGTCCATTGGACCCGACAGGTACATACAAAATATTCATTCAAACCAGAAATTTCTTTAAAATAAACTAAGTATATAAACCAGACAAAAATAAGGTAAATAAATAAGTTAAATAGTTTTAAATAAAAATTCTGGTGTAGAACGTTTTATTAAAACTTGAATAAAATTCCCGGTAGATCTAGGGTTAAGGGGATTCTTCACTCGAAAACATCTGCTCCGTAATGTTAAACCAATGTGCAGGTTGTTTTCGAATTTCTCGTTTAAATTTGATTTTTTTTTTTTTTTTTTTTTGCATTAGATAGCTGAGCTTAATCTTTAATATAACAGTTTTTTACTTTTTCGATTTTGGTTGCAGATTTTTTCTAAAAAGGTACTTTCAGTTTCGAAACTGGTTTGGAATTTTCGGCTGGGACATAACGTCTATAGTCAAAAAAGTTTGTAAGTAATTTGGTTCAATTCTATGCATAACTTCGTACACTTCAATATGATACAATGAGGAAAATGGCACAAAAATTGCTAGTACAGCACCTTCTTCCGACGGAATATCCCTAAAATTAACTCGGAACTCCTGGTCATACTCGAAAGCATATATATATAAATTTGGTTCAATTCTATACATAACTTCACACACTTTTCGATGATACAATAATGAAAAAGGCTGAAAAATAGTTCTTACAAATGCCCATTCAGGCAAAATAACCCCAAATTCAACTGGTACATGCTGGCCATAGCCGAAATCATATATATGAAATTTGATCCCATTCTATGCATAACTCTTTACACTTTTCGACGATACAGTAATGCAAATGGCACAAAAATCGCTATTACTGCGCTTTCTTCATGCGGAATCTCTCTAAATTCAACTACGACCTCTTGGCCTTAGTCAAACACATATGTATAAAATTTGATTCGATTCTATGCATAACATTGCGATGTGGAATCACATATATTTTTCTTAAATTATTCTTTTCTCTAAATTTCAGTTAAAACTAATCTTTAATTACTTATTCATTTTATCCTAACTTTTTTTTCAAATCCAATTATAGTTTTCCTCCAAAAGAAAAAAAGAAAAGATATTTACCATATGCCTTTATCGCTAAAACGGCTCTCACATAAATAGAATTCGTTTGGATGATCATTCACCTTGACTAGATATAAGAAAAAAGAATAAAGATCGACTTTGCTTTCTGTCAGTAGAAATAACTCGTTGTTCTGCTTAATTTTTGAGATTAACTTCTTGCTAAATCGTAAATATTTCCAGTACATACGATCTGTTTTGTATTTCACGCTATGTTCCCAAGACTTTGCTCCTAACGTACGAATTGGCGTTCAAATTCTTTTTGGCTTATTTTTTAGAACTGCTTTTCTGGTTACCCTTCCACATAATTCAAAATTCTCCTGTCCAAAGCGTAACAGACAATTTTTGCTCATATGATTTCATTGATTTTCATGTGCTCTTTCTTTTCGTCAATGTTTGTATTACAGAATGATTAATTCAACTGCTGGCTCTCGCTTCATGAGCTCAGTCATGTGAAAAACGTCTTTAAAAAATGCTATCAGGCACCATCCCTATGCACTTCTGTATGAAATGCTTCAATATATAACTCTACTTCAAATAAAAAGATTTAGTAAAAAGCAATTTAAAAGCATTTATTACAATAATGATCACAGCCTACAGCTATTTATAAGCTCCAGCGAATGCATTGAAAAAGAAACTGGTCACGAACATATATCTACAAATTAAAGTACTGAACTATACTATAAACATCATACACTTTTCAAGGACATAGCAATGAAAATTGACAGAAAATTAACTATTACAGCGCTCCCTTCCGGCAAAATATTCCTAAATTGGATTGGGATCTGCTGGCCATAGCCACAAATATCTATAAAAAATTTGGTTCAATTCCATGCATAAATACATGCGCTTTTCTGTGATACAACGAGGAAGTACATACATTCACACACACATGATCGGACACACAATTTGAAAAACATGTTTTTCGGAATCTCTGACCCCGAAAACGTATAAATCCGTGAAAAAAACGTAAGTCGAAAAAAATTCGATTACAATAATTTCTTTGATTATAGCTGAAAGAAAGTAAAAAAAAAAAAAAAAAAAAAAAAAAAAAAAAAAAAAAAGTCATATTTCTAACTTCGCGGTAAAAATAAACTGTTAGTCTTCTAAGCATTTGTTAGAGAGTGGTTTAATTTTTAAAATGCTGTTATGTTTGTAATTTTTCTGCTCTATTTGTTACTTTAAAATAGCGAAACATAAAAAATCATCTAAATCCTCCTACCCCAGCATGTCAATGCGCCAATACCCACAATGATACTGAAACATAAATTTAAAATCTTAAAACACTTGTCCTGGTTGTTTATTTTATTTTACCATAACTATAAATGAATAGCCAAACGTAGTGCAAAAGCATAACTATTAACACATTGCCGACGGGCAGTTTTTATCAAATCTGAATTTTAAAACAGTAGAAGCTCCTCCCTGTACTGAAAGTCTTTTGTAAATTGTTGTTGTAGATAGGTTTCCCAAATTTATGCATCGGTAAATATCTTTCAATGTACGAATTTAATATAAAATGTCTTGCAATCTAAAAAAATATCGACAACATGATATAAATGTGTTTTCTGAAGATAGAAGCCACGCCTTTAAAGTCAATGATGTTTTTTGAATGAAAACGAGAATTCTCGTTCCCCGTTGTGAATGTGTTAACTTTAATCAATCTTATTAAAGTTTTCATTTATCAATATGTATATGTTAGTGTCCTTTACATATAATAATCATTCCTTAGGTGTATATTTTGTAAGATGTGTGACACATATCCAAAAAATATGCTTTTAATTAGTTGTAATTTTTCCTAAAAATTTGTTAAATATTCCTAAAATTCCTTTCTAAGATCTTCCAGAATTTTGCTTCTGACCCTGTATATACTAAATGGAATTCAAGATATGTATTCTCTTTCACTGCAATAAAATTATTATTTTTTTTTTTATCATTTTTATTCCTTACAAGTATAATTGTTTATTTCCGCATTCCTTTAAAAGAACATTTAAAAATCACAATTAATTGATTCACCGTCCGCAAATTACACGTTTAATTTCCAAAAATTATGCGCTACTATGAAACTTCCCGATACCGCCACTAAGTACCATCGATTCCCCTAATCCCAGATTTAAGCAGCTTATAGCGAGTGGGAACGCGACACTACTTCATTCAACTGTAGTTCTTGTGTAAACCATCTCACCTCATTGAAGTATGGCAATGTCATGGTATAGTTGTTTTGGAGACTTTTCATTACCAAAGCTGCATTTATAATTATGTCCAGCTTCCAGTTTTCTACCCGGCACCGCCAATCAGTGTCGCCAGTAGCCTACTTTTTTTAAATTCAGATTTCTTGATTGGCACCACTTTTCTGAAATGGTAAAATTCCTGTAATTAAATAAGACGAATTTTACTGTTTCAAAAAATAGTGTCAATCAAGAAATCTGAATTTAAAAAAAGTAGCCCACTGGCAACACTGCCGCCAATAGCAAACAAGAACATTTTGAAAATTCAACGAGGTGCCGGGCAGGCACCCACTCGTTATTCAAATGAAACATCGAAAAATAGTGGGAAATACGTCAGTATGCATTTCTTTTGTATAAATAAATGCTTGTTTAATTTTATTGGTGTGAGTTTAATATTTTATTAATACTTCTTTTGCGTCAGTTGAAGTAATACAAAACTTACAGATTAAATACAGTATACTTTGTTTTGATGTAATTTTTACTGCTGATATCTTCGCTTATTTTTTTCTAAAAGACAAAAAGACAGCATCGATTTTTTTCATTAATAAATGATTGTTTAATTTCATTAGTGTGAGTTTAATATTTTATCAATGCTACTTTTGTGTTAGTTGAAGCAATGCAAAACTTACAGATTAAATACCGTATACTCTGTTTTGATGTATTTTTAACTGCTGATATCTTTGCTCATTTTTTTAAAAAGAAGTAAACAGACAATATCCTTCAATTTAATGAGGTAAATCTGTTATGAAAGTATTTTCACCGGAAGTTCTAATGCAAGGGCATATCCGGATAAGCATGGATAACAGGCCTTTAAATCAAATTTCCTGATCGTTGTCTTAGATGTGGCTGTTTTTCCGACAGCCTATTTCCGCTATTTTCACCTTATGCATATTGTTATTTTATGAGATAAAAATGTTATTTTGTAACACTATTAAACACATTGTAACACTACCGGTGTTAAAAGACGCCTTTTCAAATTTTTGATTTATAGTTATTTTATAGGTAATTTTGTAATTAAATTAATCAAAAATGCTTTTTCATACACTGATTATCTCACTTATGATTCACTTGGTTTAAAATTGATAAATAAAATAATCACAAATCTAAATTTTAAAAGATGTCATTTGACACCGCTAAAAATAGTGTTAAAGACCCGTTTTAGAACTACTGCACCGAATTTTATTCTATTAACATATGCTGATACTAAAGACGAATAACTGTGGGTTTTTGCATAACTGCCAACTTGTACGGATTTTTCACACCGCTAAAATTTAATAGAAAATTTTATTAAATACAATCGCCGAAATCTGACTTATTCTAACGATGAAACAATACAAAAATTTCTGCTAAATTTTAGTGGTAGCAAAATTCCGTACAAGTTGGCAGCTATGGTTTTTGCATATATACAAAAAAATCATAGTCTGGTAAAATAGGTACATATAAAAAAAAATAGATAGAATTTAAGTAAAAAATTAGCTGTATCTTTGTAATATATTTTAATTTCGTAAAATTTGTTCTACTGATTTTTTGTTATTTTATTTGAAAAAACACTTTCATCTCAACAGAATTTAAAAAATCCATGACGGCTCGGCCTACAGTCTCAGGTAGATTTCGAAGATAAGTACTACTTTCAACAACAAAAACTAAATTATGATTAGAGATAAACCCACTTTAAGAATTTTATCTGGCCACTTTTGAACAATTTTTAATTTCATTTTTATATAAGAGCTGGTTTTATCAGAATCGTGTTAAGGCCAGTATTCAAAAAATATTTTTCCATGCTCAACTTCTCGAAATTTTCTGACACATTTTCGGATTCATTTTTAAAATGAAAAACATGAAACTAACTAACGTGATGTTTTAAGATATTTATAAGCGACCTATGTTTTTATTTTTTTTTCAATTAATTGGAACTTAATTTATAAAAATTATTTTTTCAGTTGGACCATATATTTCGTTTCCAACACAATCACTTCGACAAATTCTGTTCAAAATGCCCACTTTGACATCATTTTTAAAAGTGTATTATGCCTCTATCAAAGAATCAACCATTATATAGTTTCTGAATAAGAGATCCTGCCAATTTGATTCGTCTTAAAGCAAAAAATGAATTTAAAAATGAGTCAGAAAACAAGCAGTTTGGATTTGAGTACATCCTTCATAAGATATTTTTTTCTTCAACCTCGATGTAATTTTACATTTATTTTTTGCTGTAAGCGTAGGTCCTATCACACACTTGTCAATATAAAAGTTGTAGACTATACTAAAAAATATATATAATAAATTCATGCGGATTTGATATTTTGTGAATTGACGAAGTTATGGATTTTTTTCTTCTTCAACTCCGCCTTTTTATTTTCGTTTTTATTTTTATTTTTATTTTTATTTCATTTTTCTTTTTTTTTGCATTAAGAATTGGTCCTATCAAAAACTTGTCAATATAAAAGTTGCAGATAGTATTAAGACAATTTATAAAAAAATTAATTTTGTTTGATATCTTGCGAATTGACGAAGTTATGAATTTTTTTCTCCTCAAAACCCTGCGCCCCTTGGGCCAATTTTTAGTTTTATTAAAAATCTGTCATACATAAATTTTTTGCAAATTTTTTAGAAGTAATAATAACTTTAAACTGAGTCTATGTGTATTATAATTAAGAAGTTATGGTTTTTTTTTTTTCGTTTTTCACAAAACCCCTCCCTATTTCTACCCCATTGGTCCGATTTTGCCCATTAACGAGCTTGACCGAGATTTGATGCTCCATGATTTTATGTATCAGTTTGCAAAATATTTGTGCAGAATTATAGAAGTTATCGTGTCCATAAAAAAGTGATACATGTATATAGATAGATAAAGTTTTTTACTGGGTATGATTTTGGGTTCTAGGGGTCATGATCGGTGTAGATCTGCAAAAAGTTTTCCGAAATTCCAACATAGGGGAGATCGCAATATGTAGTATTTCATACGAAATCTACCTAAAAGCTTAAAACTGAGAAAATATATTCTTAACTCAAAGCATCATGCAGTGTAGCCAAATAAAGAAACTACAGCCCTAGCAAGTAAGACTGTAATACCCCCTCCCCCCATTGGAACCTTAAAAATAGAGAAAATAGCGAATTATGAAAATATACTTAATGCCCTATTACAAGAAGCAATTGAAATTTGTACTTCTGTAACTGACGTTTGCACCGATATGACACACGCGACTATCGACTGTCGATGGAAAAAAATGCTAGAGGAGGGAGAAAGAGAAAGGGGTAAATGAAAAACGAAGGGAATCTATTGATCTTAAACATGGTAAATACAGAATTGCAGGTATTTATTAAGTACAACTAAGGATGCGCTGGTAGGAGTGAAAACGTCCTTGTAGTGTATTGTATATTAAATGTGAACTCGTGGATATATTTTTCTAAATTTTATATAACAGGCTATAATATATTTTTATGAAATCTAATCTGTATGATTTACAGATAGTAAAGTTGTTTTTTTAAAATATGCAGTGATGTCTGATAATTGGTATATAAACGGGTAAATTGTAAAGGAATGGTTTTAGTCAAAATATCTACTAATTTTTACTCATAGTTATCATCCCTTTAATTAAACACAGAAATGTCCGATTAAATAAAGCAAAAATTGAGAGTTGTGGCTATCTTGAATACAGAATTGCTAGTGCTATCCGAACCTGGGAACAAACAAAGCATAATTAGCGCAAACGTATCTTGTATAATATACTTATTCGATTACATTTAATCGCGCGCTAAAGAGATGATATTAGTTACTCTAATTACTCATCATTCAAAGGAGTCAAAAACCTGCTAATAAAATTATTATGACTTAGTAAATGTAACTGTTATTATATTTCGGTATCGAAGAATGTTGTTGGTTTACATGGCTGAATTCTTCTTCCAATATTCAATATCAAAGCATTATTGACAGCGTTGAGAATAACTTCCTAATGATTATTTAAATCTAAAGTACAGCAGTGAAAACTTTATTTTAAAAATTATTTCCATTGGAAATTTAAGTAACTCCGCCCAAAATACAGCCTTCAAATGATTTTTTTTAATGGTGATTTTCATATAACAATAAAGTATGTTTTTTAATTGTTTAAAATTTTGTTATCGTTACTTTGCATGGTTTTATAAGAAAATTATGCAAAATTTCCCAGTTATGCATATTTCGTATCTGTATGACCTATTTTACTAGCATGAAATTCGGCGCAGTAGTTTTCAGAATTTTTTTTTTTTTTTTTTAATAAAATTAAGAATTTTTTTTGCCATAAAATATCAAATATTTATAAGGGAAATATACTTTCAGATAGGAAGTGACATATGTGAAAAAGTTCAGGAAATGTGATTAAAAGGCATGTTGCCCATGCTTATCCGGCTACGCCCTTTCAACTGTTAAATTCTTTGTGTGTGTTTTAACAAACGTGTTTGTTAATAGAAGGTGAGATATGTCTATAGGCACCTGTAAATAGTCTCCCATTTGCAGACTGACCTCAAAAGAGAGAGAGAGAGAAAGGAAAAAATATAAATATATATATATATATATATATATATATATATGTGTGTGTGTGTGTGTGTGTGTGTGTGTGTGTGTGTATTTGTAAAGGAGTTCAAATCGTCTAAATATTTTATCTATAATAATTTTCGGTAATGATTACTATCGGTAATAATATTTATTATCTTAATTCATTTATAAAATTGTAGTGCAGTGTTGATTTTTAATATTATTGTGTTATATTTAAATATATATATAAATAGAATAACATTAACATATATATAATATAATTGTTATTATACCATATATATATAATAACAATTTCAATATAATTGTTTATGATATTGAAATTTTATGGAAACTACTGCTATTTATTCTAATAATAAAAGTCATTACGTTATATTTTCAATCAGATTATAAACCGAATTATTGTCTCCCTAAAATGTAGTACTAAGTAATAATAACTGAAAATAGAAATGTTCCCCATAGATACAACAAAAATTTTTGAACAATAAAATCAAAATCCATATACTATATGCATATAAATAAAGATAAAGCCCGATCTGTATGTACCGGATGCCCCAAAAATGACTGATGGATTTTAAAATTCTTGCAAACGGTGACAAATAATAAAAAAATTCTTGCAGGAGTGTTATGTAAAATGTCAGGAGTTTCTTTCCTGTGATTCTCAGTTTTAGTTACAAATAGCATCGATAGATGTCGCTGCAAGCAATAACCGCTAAATCCAGGCTCAAATTTTCGCCCTCTCTCTTCTTCCATGCGAATAAAGGAGATTAAAATGCATTGAATGGATCCCGAAGTACCAAAAATTGGGGCTGGACTGAGCACCTATTGCTCTTAGTGCCATCTACTCTTTGAAATTCGAACTAAAATCAAGAATCACTGTAAAAGAAAACTCCTGATATCCTACATAACACTCCCGAAAGAATTTTTTGAATATCTGTCACCGTTCGCAAGTTATTGAATTTTAAAATCCATCAGTCATTTTTGGGACACCCGGTGGAAACCATGAACATAGAATAGAAGGACCTGTAACGAAATAGACTTTGGATGAAGAAAATCGCTCCTTGAAAAATATTTGAAATAGGTGGCGCCATGTAGCAGGGTTCTATTATGGTTTATTAGTTCGCCTGCTTTTTCATTCCTATTACAATACAAAAACAGGTTTTTGTGACTGCGATTCCTTAGCACGGTTCTTACGCCGGCTGCCATTTAGTTCGAAAGTCACGAATCGACATTAACACTATTTCATTACAATTCCTTATCAATTTCGATATTCATGGCAAGAACGCAAGACCGAATTATAAGATTGATAATATCTGTTTGCATCATCTGGAAAACCATTTTGTTTTCCTGATCTACGATAAGTTTTGAAATCTGGCAACTCTACAGAGTAAAGTTTCTTCTTCTTCTTATGCTGCGTTTACACTATGTGGCCTGTCAGGTCTTTCAGGTCCAAGAATCGAAAAAATTGCGTTCACACTACGGCATAAGAACTTGTCTTGCGCATGCGTATATTTGCAGGTTGGGGGAAGGGAGGGACAGTCGTGTTTGTTTGTTTACATTCGTATTCGTATCGAAATGAACGTGTCAGAATTGTTTGCGCCGTAATTTCTTTTGCACAGACATTAATTACGTGTAAATTAATAAAAAGTACGCGTTTTTCTAAGCTCATTGCCCACAAGGGAAGCAAGAAAATGCAATTGCCCCCTAGTTTTCTTTTTCTCTCACTCTGAAAAAAACAAAATTTATTCTTTTCAAACAGTTTAAAATAATTGAAACACAGAGAGAAAATGAATCTAACTTTTTTGTTGTTGTTGTCTGGGGAAGGGGTACGATCCCTCCTTTCCACAAAATAAAATTTACATTTATTTTTCCTTTTGATTTAAGGGGGCAGCTTACCTTAAAATTGGTCAAAAAATTGATTTTTCTTTTTCAATATTAAATGAAAGCCTATTTAATTGTGAATATTTTGACACCTCATTTTTATCCATACCGTAAATATATCGCGAGGTATTGTAAATTTTGTTAAAACACTCTGCGCAATTACCACACAAATTAAAAGTTTAAATGGCTTTTTCTCCATTTTCATATTTTCTTCACTTTCATGTTTTAAGGCTTTTTCTGTATTTGAGATAGAGTTTTTTAAGCTTTTTTGTGTGCATGTTCTTTATTACATATGTGATAAATGTGCGCATGGAATTAGCCTTTAGGTTTTTTGTTATTTAAAAATAATAATAAAAGTATATGAAGATGTGTTAGATTTCATCGTTTTGCACTATATATATATCAGTAAAAAATCATAATAAATGTAATATCAGATATGTCTAAAAATCCATGTACAAGTTTGTGTAGTACACATTTGAAAATCTAAAAAAAAAAAAAAAAAAATGGGCAAAAATACCAATTTTTTTTTAAAGTAGTAGGGATTTAAAAAAATTCAAATTTTTATAAAATTTTTCCAAAATGTACTTTTAGTTGAACATTGAAATTCAGTGAGTTCACCATTTGAATCATATTTAAAATAAAGAAAATTGTTGAAAAGGGAAACTGTCCCTTAAGTGTTCAGAAATTACCTTAAACAGGGGTCCAGGGAGGGCAAGGACGATTTTTCTTTTTGATTTAAGTGATCAAAAATTACTTTAAATAGGGGTCCAGGAGGGCAGAGACGACCCCCTGACAAAAGAGATAACTGCTTCGATTCTTCATTTAAAAAATGGCAGTAGGAGCTTACTTTTGTTTTCTTAATTGTTATATGTATGGTTTGGCTTTAATGTTGACATTATGTTGCTACAATGTGAAATGAATACCAACACTCATGGAAAACCTAATCGAAGACATCACCAGTAATCAGGTTACCACTCATTTCACATTGCAGCAGAGCGTATGATGTTGCTATGGCAACACCACTCTCTGGTGCAACAGTTAACTGCCTGTCTCATTATTTATATTATTATCATCTGTGACACTACCTTCTGAGCAATAAATCTTTAAAACGACAATGAGGAAAAAATTAATTACTTTGACACAATAATAGTAAATTCCCGCTGTTTTATAAGGGAGAATACAGAATTTCTTTGGCGCATGTAACAGAAAATATTTCATTTCCCTGACAATACTGGAAAAAAAGGAACTAAATGTAACATTTCCTGAAATTTTACTTTTGGACAGTTTGAAAATAAAGCTTTTACTTTATAGATAATGGACATTAATTTCAGAAGAGCAAGTGTCCTCACCTGATGATAAAACAATATTTTTAAATGGAACCTTACACTACCACTTGTGAAAATTAAATCTACAATGATTACATGAAAATGACGCCATTTTCTATATACTTTTAGTTGTGATGTTACATTTAAATAAAGGTACTATGGTAACACTTATAGTAAAGGCTTAAAAATTTATATATGAAAAATATGCATTATTTGTTCAAAATGATTTTATTTTTGCATGTGAAAATACAATCAGTCTGATTTTTAATTGATTTATAAAAATAATGCTCATACCCATTTTCTTTTTGTGGCAATATGAAAGAAAAAGTTGCATTAGAAAATTAAATAACATTTTTTAAAAATTATAAACTATAGCAGATAGTTGAAAATAGGGCTGAGAAATCTGATAATTGTTTTAAATTTGCAATAATTTTACTCCCATTCTAAAACTATTGTATGGTGTTGTACATATATAATGTTATCAACATTTGGGTAATTTTAGTCCTCACCCCATCACTTACAATATCATACGTTATCATTCCTTGACCCCCCCCCCCTACACACCTTAATGAAATCATCATTAATGTTTAAAAATCCTTTTTATTTTTATATGTTTGCGTTTGCATAAAGATATGATTTTACATTTAAACAACTGTATATCAATTAACATCTAAAAGGGGCACTTACTATTTAAAAAGGTATCAGACTATTTTGATGTAAAGAAAAAATTATAGCACTAAAACAAAAAATATCGTTTGGATTAAAAAAAAAAAAAAAAACCTTTCCCCAAAAATATCTTATGACAATCAAACATCAGGTTCCCCCCCCCCCCCCACACACACACATTAAAATGATAATTGTCTGAGCGAAGCGAAGGCTAATACTCAGCGAAATATTACTGTTCGGACACTTTACTACTACGATGGATATTAACGCCATGTCCTACTAAAAAGAAAGCCTAATAAAAACCTTTCGTCAAGCATAACTCAAAAAATATTTGTCGGATTTCGTTTCTGATTGCACCAGAAGGTACCTATGAGGGTCGCCTACTGAATGCACCTACTATGAAAAATAAGTTCCAAACCGTTTAAAAAATATATAGAAAAAACTCTTAAAAAAGCACAATTTATCTGCATACGTCACAGAAATTTGGTGTGCGTCACTTTCACCGGTTGATGTTTTCGTAGACAACTGGTTTGAACACATGCAGCAAATAAAAAAAAAAAAAATGCGCACGCAGTAATATTGAATAGATCAGTTTCAACCACATGATCACAAACCTTGCAACAACCCGTGGCAACCAGTTTTGGTGGGCAAACAAATAATAATACAGTATTCCGTACCACGGTGACCGTTTTTAGCCTGTTGTATAAAATCTGGCATGTTGTATGACATACAATTGTGGATGATTAAAACAAAAGACATGAGTGTTTATTGATCCGGAGATATTATGATATTATGATATTATTATGCAGTAAAACCTCCATAACGGACACACCCGATTAGTGGACACCTCTATCTAGCGGGCATTTTTTCGATTACCAACCCTTAAATAACTGTACATTTTTTACTCTCAGTAGCGAACACCTCCAAATAGAGGACAAATTCTGCCCGCCCGAGATGTTCGCTATTCAGAAGTTTTACTGGTAAAACCTCCATAGCGGACACACCCGATTAGCGGATACCTCTATTTAGCGGACATGTTTTCGATTACCAACTCTTAAATAACTGTACATGTTTTACTCTCAGTAGCGGTCACCTCTAAATAGAGGACAAATTCTGCATTCTCGGGGTGTCCGCTATTCAGAGGTTTTACTGTATATAATATTGATAATTATTTTACAGGGCCGCACAAAAGAATAAGAATATATGAAACGAATATAAACTAAATTCGGGATTGGTAGATCGCTGATGGTAATGTAATTTTAGGATATCGTTACAGTCATCCGCAGCATGTTTTTACCTACCTGTCTCACTCCTTTGTCTCTCTGTTTGTCCGTCTGTCACAGAGCCCGTTCTCAGAAACTATATATGTCGGAGACTTGAAAATTTGCATACTTATAGTTGAACACCACACATTAAACGGCAAATAATAAAATTTTGAAAAAGTCTAATATTTAACCCTCTGGGCTCTAACTTGTGTATTTTAAGCAATTTTTCTAACTCAGCCCCTAATTTAATTAAGTTGGAGACTTATAGCTGAACATCTCACATCAAACGACAAATAATAAAATTTTGAAAAAGGCTTAATATTTAACCCTTTGGGCTCTAATTTGTGTATTTAAAGCAATTTTTCTAACTCAGCCCCTAATTAAGTTGGAGACATGAACGTTTGCATACTTATAGCTGAACACTTGCGATAACACGATAAATCATAAAATTTTGAAAAAGTCATATTTAACCCTCCGGTCTCTAACTTCTGTATTTTAAGCAATTTTTCTAACTCAGCCCCTAATTAAGTTGGAGACATGACATTTTGCATACTTATAGCTGAACACCTCACATCAAACGACAAATAATAAAATTTTTAAAAAGTCTAATATTTAACCTAACTTATGTATTTTAAACAATTTTTCTAACTCAGCCCCTAATTAAGTTGGAGACATGAAATTTCGCATACTTATAGCTAAAATCTTCACATCAAACGACAAATAATAAAATTTTGAAAATGTCTGATATTTAACCCTCTAGGCTCTAACATATGTATTTTAAGCAATTTTTCTAACTCATCCCCTAACTAAGTTGGAGAATTGAAAGTTTGCATACTTATAGCTGAAAACTTGCGATAACACGATAAATCATAAAATTTTGAAAAAGTCATATTTAACCCTCCGGTCTCTAACTTCTGTATTTTAAGCAATTTTTCTAACTCAGCCCCTAATTAAGTTGGAGACATGACTTTTTGCATACTTATAGCTGAACACCTCACATCAAACGACAAATAATAAAAATTTTAAAAAGTCTAATATTTAACCCTCTGGGCTCTAACTTATGTATTTTAAACAATTTTTCTAACTCAGCCCCTAATTAAGTTGGAGACATGAAATTTCGCATACGTATAGCTGAAATCCTCACATCAAACGACAAATAATAAAATTTTGAAAAATGTCTGATATTTAACCCTCTGGGCTCTAACTTATGTATTTTAAGCAATTTTTCTAACTCATCTCCTAACTAAGTTGGAGAATTGAAAGTTTGCATACTTATAGCTGAAAACTTGCGATAACACGATAAATCATAAAATTTTGAAAAAGTCATATTTAACCCTCCGGTCTCTAACTTCTGTATTTTAAGCAATTTTTCTAACTCAGCCCCTAATTAAGTTGGAGACATGACATTTTGCATACTTATAGCTGAACACCTCACATCTAACGACAAATAATAAAATTTTGAAAAAGTCTATTACTTAATCCTCTGGGCTCTAACTTGTGTATTTTAAGCAATTTTTCTAACTCAGCCCCTAATTAAGTTGGAGACATGACATTTTGCATACTTATAGCTGAACACCTCACATCAAACGACAAATAATAAAATTTTGAAAAAGTGTATTATTTAACCCTCTGGGCTCTAACTTGTGTATTTTAAGCAATTTTTCTAACTCAGCCCCTAATTAAGTTGGAGACATGAAATTTTGCATACTTATAGCTGAACACCTCACATCAAACAGCAAATAATAAAATTTTGAAAAAGTCTAATATTTAACCCTCTGGGCTCTAACTTGTGTATTTAAAGCAATTTTTCTAACTCAGCCCCTAATTATGTTGAAACATAAAAAATTGCATACTTATAGCTGAACACCTCACATCAAACGACAAATAATAAAATTTTGAAAAAATCTAATATTTAACCTCTAATATTTTGTCTCGCGCAATTTTTAAATTTAAACTGATTTGCAATACTATTTTGTGTTCATTTAACGTCAATAAGTGTAATGTGACGTAATTTGTTCTATTTCAGATTTCTAACGCATGTTAATGAATTTATTTTACAATATCCTTTCTCTTGTAAAATTCACATGTAAACATAGTTTTTATGGCGTAATCTGCAATAAGTGCCTGCTTTTTATACCTAATTATTTAATTGTAATTTGAAGGTTTTTTTCTGTTTATAATAGTAACATGTAAATATTTTTTTTTTATTTGAAGCAAACATTATTGTTTGCGCTGTTTATACAGTTGGCAACAATTTAAATTAATACCATTTCCTAAAATATGTAAAAATTATCTGTCAAAATGCTGAATATTTGAATTTAAAATAGAAATAAAACCTCAAAAAATGAGTCAAATTAAAAAAAAAAATAATAATGAAATCTGCAGACCGGGCTCTTCTATTGAATAAAATGATCTAAAAATGATTAAATTCCCATGTATAGCTTTTGCCCTTATAAATTTTTTTTAATAGAACGATTTTGTCCAACTTTAGCATTAAATATTTCTTAAAATAATTCTTCGATTTGAAAACTGTATGCATTAGTGTGTTGATCAAACATTTCGCTATAATACCACCGATTTTCATATATTTGTATGCAATAGTTTTCTTAATATTAACGAAGAAAGAGTTCCGGTCACAAAAAATTCAAAACCGGCGGCGGCGGCGGTGACAGCGTTAGTTACTTTTCATAGAATAGAGAGATATATAAAAATGAAAACTTGTCTATCTGTCTGTTTGTAATTCTATGAAAAATCCACAATTTGGAAGCCAATTTCTTATGAAATTTAAACATTTTTCGTTATAGCAGTTGCCAACAATTAAAAAACACAATAAAATTATTATTACAACAATTAATTTTCTACTGCAAGATTTCCACGTGAAAAATGAAAATGAAATAAATAGTTTGCCGAATTTAAAAAAAAAGGTGAATATTACGTCATAACTTTTCTATTGCAAGATATTCACGTGAAATATGAAAATGAAATAAATGGTTTGACGAATTTAAATGAAAGTGAATATAACTTCATAACTTTTCTATTTCAAGGTTTCCACGTGAAAGAGGAAAATATTACGTCATATTGGAAATATAAAGGGCATGGTGGATATAGTATAACGTCATATGAGTGTGAAAAATGTATTGAAGCATAATAAAAACCCGATTAGGGAAATATTGGCGTATTTTAACATTATTGCTCCAATTATAAATTGAAATAAGTTTATTTATAGCTGTATTATTTTGAGTCTGTTATATACATTTATACATTTTTATATAGCGTTTTCATATGATTCATTCAACAACATTTCGACTGCTTTTTTTAATGTTTGTTTTGTGTTGTATCCTAAATTTTGAAATTGATTTTTCAGAACAAACATCCTTCAAATTCTGGGCAACGCCGGCACTTTAGCTTGTAACATATAAATGGCTTTTGTATCTGTACATCTAATGCTAATATTATAAAGCGTTATAATATTATAAAGTATATAATATTATTAATGCGTGTACGCTTGTGAGGTGTTATCTCTGAAACTACATAGCTAACTTAAAAAATTGTTGGTGGCCATCTCTGCTCCGAAAAAAAGACTATTTTATGTCAGTGCAAAAACCTACATCGCTGCAGGAGCAAAAAAGTTCTAAAATTGTGATTTCTGCGATATTGATTGGGTTAGAAACATTAAATTTGGTGCGGTGGTTACTTTTAAGATGTAAATACTCGTAATGAACGCTCTCTAAAAGGTTCAATTTGACGGATAAACGTAAAAATTTCTAGAAAGGTTCTAAACTATGATTTATTTGGAATACTGAAATCTTTGGGATACTGTTGGGGTTAGAAACTAGAACTTTGGCATGGTAGTAATTAATAAGATGTAAATGCTCGTTGTAGAACGAATTCTAAAAAATAGAAAGACTAAACAAAGCGGAAAAAGATCTAAAGATGATCTAAGTAACGAAGAACATGGAACTGTTAGGAATATAAACATGAAAATTGACATGGCTGTATTTATCATGACGTAAATTCTCGCAATAGAACAATTTCTAAAAATGTCGCTATAAAAAACAGTGCAGAAACAAAAAACTTTCAAAAATTTTCTATTTCTCTGTTACTGCTGAGCCCAAAATCTTGAAATTTTGCTTCGGGTTAGTTTTAAAATATACAATTGTCTCTATGAATGGTTTCTAAAAAATTTTTAATTTAAAAAGATGAAATTAACGGAAAGCGATCTCAATTACCATTCATTTGGAATTATTAGGTACAGCAACTTTAAATATTTCATAATGCTGCATTTCCTCCGCAAAACATGCGATTTAAATGCAACAAAACTGATAGATACCCACCTAGCATTAAATAACTTGTGTAAATATTGAATAAAGACCTGTATGAAACAGTGAGTAGGTTGCCCGAAAGTACCTGTTAAAGTGTTCCTTCTCTAGGCTTTTCTCTCTCTCGCCAAGGCCACTAACAGAGGGAAGTGCCGTTTTAAATGTGATATGAATTTTTTATCCGATTCATTTTTCTAGACATTTTATCATAAGGTCATATTCTCAATTATCATTAGTAGATTTTTTATATATTAACTTATTCTGATGAAATTTTGTAATCGGGTTCATATTGGCGTATGTTAGCTTGCATGATTTGCTGAATAAATATGTATGGATTTGTAAATTACTTCAAATGACACTTTGACAGCTCAAAATTTATGCAGACGATATATTCAGATCTTGTGTCATAATTTATGTTGTAATCATTGACGATTTCTTTTATTTAATACATGCTAAATACAGCTCAACTTGTGCAGAATATGTTTGAAAACAAAACAATACAGCGTATGTAGTGGCCAGCATACACTCATCGTTTAAGTCCGATCGAGCATATCTAAAACACACTCTAACGAAGCATTGCATGCCACTTTTGATGTATTCAGTACTTTGATACTATATTAGATTTTGAGAAGAGAATGCCTTAAATGTTATCGACAACCTCATTGCATCCGTGGAAAACATATATTGTACAATATTAACTATTCCGGTGGAGCACACACCATATAAAGTATAGTCCATTCTTTTTAAACATCATATATTTGTCATTTAAAGTTATTCAAATTGGGGCGGAGCGTCTGATTATGCTCTTGACATCATTTTATACAGTTGAAATTCCGATATAAGTAAATTAGTGTTTCATTTTCTATTTTACTTTTAATATATTGCGTACTTTCAATTTTATATCCATGCATGGCTGTCTTGATGGTTTGATTTCCCATTTTTTTAAACAGTCTATACGAATTTATATATAAGATTTTGTAATTCTACAATTCGTTTATTTTCATCATTTCAATTTTTCGCAGTATATGGACAATTAAAGATAACATCTCATTTTCTTTGCTTCCACATGTTATTATTAAATCTATGTTCTCAGTAATATCGCTCAGACTAATCCCTCTGAGGGAAGTCCTAGTTTTATATATGCACAGCCCTTAATTTGTATAAACACTGCAGCAGCAAAAGAAGGTGACATTTCAAAATTCCTCCCACAGTATTTAAAAAACTAGTAAGTTGTATTGAAAATACCTTTAAACACATAAATGCTAAACTTATTATGTTTGTTTTTGCTTTTCGTTACATTGGTTGTTTTTTTTTTTTGTCACATATTGTATCCCACAAGGAGTAATAATTCTCCAAAACCCCTTACAAATAAGGATACTGGCTGCACCACTGGTATAAGGAATATACACAAATTATGAAAAATTAGGTATAGATTATGAAACACTCTCCAACAGTAGCTATTAAGAAATTTAATATTTTCATACAATGAAATGAAATATCTAAATGTGCCATTTAAAAACACGTAACTCAGTAAAAATGCATTTTCAGCAATTGTTGTCCCCATAACACTTTTTGATGCATTATATTTATTGAATTTCACATTTAAATAGCACCCTCTATAGCGAACATCATTAGCATTTAATAATTACAATGCAATCGCAGTATATTTACAAGTGTGACAAACTGAATTCATAAATACTTTTCAACCATGTTGAAAGTGTTTTTCTCATTTTATATCTTAGCCATTTTTTTTATAAAAAATAAATAGATAATTAAAAACAATTCTTAAATCAAGGTTTACATGATAGACAAAACAAGTAAATGCCTGAAATACCATTTATAATAAAAATATATAGTCAAATAAAAGACAACAAATTTTTAATAAATTTCTTATATTTGAAAGTACAAGTTACAGAAACAAAATAAAATTTCTTTATATTATAAATATTATTGAATATAATGATTACTACGTATAATAAATGAAACAATATTAATATGTATCATAATGGTCTATGATGATGACAATGTTTTGCAGAAAACTTTATTGATCTGAAGAAACGGGTATTTATATTTCAATCTGAAAGGAAGATAAAGCATTAGTAAAAATAAACTGTGTAACTAGATAAATTGTGAACTATTAAGACAGTTTTTTGGAAAGAAGCGAGATAATCATTTAATAACTTTCAGTTGGTATAATAATTAAGAAGTAATAAATAGTGCATCAAAACCAAAAAGCATGTTCTTGACATACCTAAAAAAAGGAAAGAAAGAAAATTTCAGTCCATTAATTGAAATAAAGAATACATAAATTAGTAAATAATATTTAGTGAGACAAAAAGAAATAAGTCTAATTCAAACTGCTAAGAATATCAGTAGATTGAAGACATACAAAATGCAAGTAATCCTATTAAAAGGGAAACCTTTATATTGTTTACATATCAAAATTTCTAAAAATATTACAAGAATGTATATAGAGTATTGTATATTTACTTCTCATAAATAAGATAAACTTATTGTGTGGCTGACAGAACTGCTTTCAGGGAAGTCAAAACTCATACTAAATTCAAACAAGTTAGAAATTGTACGGCAAATGAGACGTGCGTTCATACTATAACTAGTTTTATAAATATTCAGATCTTGGTGCAATAGCTGTTGCAGTTTTATGCAAAAATGCATGAATACAAAATTTATTATGATTCTATATATTAAATTCAGTAATATGGAAATAATAGGATTCCATCTTAAATATGACGTAATCAACATGGCAACCTAGAATCATTACATGTCATGGGATATCACTGAATTAATTATGTACGATAGGATTTAATAGAATGAAGAAAACTTTTATTAATATCTTTTTAAGTTTTGATTTGATTTTCTTAAAATTTGAAATGACTCGACAAAATTCTGCAACGATTATATATATTAAATTTCAAACCATTTGGTTGGGTATTTTTTGCACTGTTATATGCGGACAGATGGACAAACCAGATGAAGACTATAGGTGCTTCGTATTTATATAGTTACAAACACATCTAAAAAGAGCTTAAAAAACACTATTTCTGTTTCCCTTTCATTCTGATAAAAATAACATTAAGATGACTTGAAATGGAATAAGTAATTTTTAAAGGGAAAAAAGTTGTTTTATTTTTTCTGTATGAGAATAAATAAAATTGTTAATTTCAGAATGAATGAGTTCGGGCCCACCCGAGCTCGAAGAATGGTACAAAAATGTAGCCCAAGCCCATATCTCTCATCTCTAGTAGTAACACGAGAACACTGAGACTAAATGTTAAACCAACGGCAATGTTCTTTTCAAAATTCTTATTTGCATTTCAATACTTCGGATTTTTTTTTGTTGTTTTTTTTGGCCTGGGTAACCTGAACTTGATGTCTAACCAAATATGTTTACTTTTTATTTCTTTGGTTGCAGTTTGTTTTTCTTCTGAAGACACTTTTAATTTTGAAACAAGTTCTGAAACTGAAATTTTCCTCTGAAGAACTGCACCTGAAATCAAGGGCAAAAAGATACCCAATTAGACATGTCCCACGCAAAACAGAAAAAATTATTTAAAAATATTCAAAAGCAAACGATAAATTTGTAAAGTTACCATTGGTTTATTATTAGTTTGCAAGCATCTTTCCATGAGAGTTAACATAGTATAATTAATAAATAAACTTAAAATTTCGAACCCAAAATCAAAATAACATTAATTATTAATAACATTAAAACTCTTCATTTCACGATTTGCATAGTAATATAAAAAATAATTTTAAAATATGGTACTTTTCTGTTAGTCGGCACAGGCGATAAATCAACAAATATTTTTCCTTTGTCATCATTTCCATTGCATTCACTTAATTTTAAATATAAACCATTCACTCATTTCATTCTAATACATATGTCCCATTTAAATACATGCCTTTCACTCATTTCGATTCAATTGCAGAAAAAAAAATATATCATCAAAATATCATATTTTTCATGTGTGTAAAAAAAAAAAAAAAAAAAAAAAAGGTATTGTTGGAAAGATTTGTACACGAGTAATATAAAAGTACCAAAAATACTCAGAAGTTAAATATAAGTATTAAATAGCTTAACGAGCATGAGTAATAGTCAATGTAGAATAATTTAAATAGAAAAAATAAGAGAATATGCTTTCCACACGTGGAAGAATTCAATAAAACACACTTATTTATATTACGCACTATACATAAAGGTTATTTTTCCAAAAAAAGCAGGGGGGGGGGGGGGGCAACCAAACACAGCTAATGCGCAATATGTTTTACTAATATTCATCATTACTTTCCATATGTTATATTTATAAACTGCATTAATTACAACTAAATAAAATAACCAAAGCATACAAGTGATAAATTTTATACCTATGGTCATTTAAATTTCTCAAAACGCTTTTGAACTAAATTCTGATTCAGCAGCTATGAATATTATCATTAACATCTCAAAACTAACCTTTTGAGCTAAAAAAAAATCATTTAAAAAACTTTTACTTGCTATGCTCACAATTTCTTAGTTCATTCATATTTAAAATAAAGTATGAAGCTGCAGCTTACTTACAAAATATATTATAAGAAAAATGTAAATTTTGTGAGCGAAATCTAAAAGCGTAAAAACCATAAAAGCATGGCTTCCGATTTTTTTTTTTTTTTTTTTTTTTGTTTAATGAATTTTGACCCAAAAATTTGGAAGACTTATTTCAAATTATAGCATTTTATGGCACCGAATACGTATTAATTCCAATTTTGATCGTCGTTGAATACTAAGGTCATTCCATGGTAACTTACGTTATAATTTAAAACAATTTACAGCGGTAATTTCAGTAATATAACATCAAAAAATTTTCAAATGTTAAGTTGACATGATTTGTTAATTAAACCTATCCAAAGGCCAATTTCGATAAAAATTACCTAGAAAATGAAAATTATATTTTTTATGGCAACTTATGTTACTTTTTCAGTAATGTCAGTTACCATAATAAATATAACTGGCAGAGTTCAAGAAAAAACACTAAAATTAGCAGGGGTGATTGCATGTTCATGAAAAAATACCTGAAATTTTAGCAAGAAAAAGATTTTGCATGGAGAGAACATGTAATTTATTGCAGAGAGGTCCAAATCATTTCATTATGAAAAATATTACCTTTAATTATGTTTAGAAATCATATGAAATTGATATTTTGTCTCACTTTATTAATTTAACTATCAGAAAAACTGGAATTCCGGTATGAGAAATGAAATAAATACCTGAATTCAGGTATATTACCTGAACACAATCACCCCTGAATTAGGCCATTATCATCTAAATTTATCTTTGAATAGGTTTAATTAACAAATCATGTCAATTTTGCATTGCTAATATTTTTTTTTGGTCTTTTATTACTAAAATTACTGAAGTAAACTGTTCTAAATGTAACGTAAGTTACCATCGAATGACCCAGTGAATTATAAACATTGATTGAGCGAAAAACAATATCACTTATTTTATTTTGAAGCTCAGAGCTTTATAAAAATTAATTACAATGTTGACACATTTTAATTAAATTCTAAAATACACCATATGCTCCTGATAATTTCAATAACTTATACTAATGAAATAGATAATTCATATCACTTCAAAGAATTGTAAATAAACAACCCAAATCACAACAACAACAACAACAACAAAAAACAACAACATTAATAATAATAGTAATACATTTTAGATTAGTTCAACATTAACAAATATTAAATCAAATACATTAAATTATTACATATGCAGCTTAATAATTATTAAACAAATAAAAACCATGATACTATCACAGATAATACATTTTATATTATTTCAATATTAAATAAAATATATGCAGTTTAATAATTATTAAGCTGGTATTAAATTAAAATTATCCAGGTGTACCAAATGGAAGAAAAAGAAATTAGAAATGGAAAAGATATCATTTGATCATAGTTCACAGCTACGAAGCAATATACATAACCATATTCTCAAATATATACATTATTACTAATTAATTACTGTGCTTAAATTGCTTATTTAACTCTGTGATCTTATTTTAGACAAATCTGATAAGTTATTCTAGCTTTCGTGTAATTTCTGAAGTTTTTTAATTCTGAGCGACACATTTTTTGCAATATCAAATCCTTGAAAAGTGTGTATAGGGAGGGAGGGAGAGGTTAACTGCTTCCCACTAACAGAATACTCATATACTCGATGTTTATATAAAACACAGTTTACATATTTACATAAACTACATTTTTTAATTGATCATTTAATGCCATTTTATAAATTAAAAAAACTAATGCGAGGTAAACATTGATTAAAGAATAAAAGGAATTAAATAATAAATATTGTATTGAGAATAAAATTTTCTTAGATACAGATTGATTTTGTGAGAAAAATGACGTTATATATAAAAGATAAAACAATGATAAATAAAATACAGAACATGTACTTTTGAGAAAAATGACTTACTTACAATCATCATACATGAATATTATTGAAGATTCATATCTTCAAAAAAAAGCATGCAAATCTCATGTAAAAGTCAGGTCAACAGGCAATCGACAAACATTCACATAACTGTTGAAAATGTCCCATTGAAAACATCCTGCAATGTAAATGAATAGAAAAAAAAGAAGAGTATAATAAACTAATAAAAACAACAAAAACAATGTAGAATGCATTTCAAAATCCCTCGTTCTAAGCAACAGAAAATAAATATATAAAAAAACTACATACTTACAGTCAGTCATACAAGTTAGTAATACTTTATTTATACGACAGTTCCTGATTGATGAATTTTAAGTAGAAAACAACAAAACAGCACATAGTCCAAGAGCATTAGACAATCCACTTTCTTGCAGAAGATCACAAATGGTAGTCACTTATTATAGAAGACTACACACCTGCGATATCTTGAGAGCAAACTTGGTAAAATATGTATTTATCTTGGCACCAGCAGATTCTAATCTCTACTTCTAGTATAACTTTTATAGGTTTGAAAGTTTTTCAAACTCTTTCTGAAAGAAAAAAGAATTTACGAACTTTTCAATCGTAAATCATCTCTTGTGGGGAAGTGGAGAGAAAAGATTCATGTTCTAGATTTTACAGTTTTAATATACTACTACTGATTAATTATTAAAGAAAACTTCAGAAAGATAAACATATAAGATAAAATTTAAAAAAGAATAAGGGATGGTTTATAAATTATTAATAATAATTACAAGTAAAAACTTTATTTAAAAACAAGTTTGTTCAACTTAAAAAAAGTTAAATTTTATATGTCATTAGAATTTTTTTGGGAGAGGATAAGAAGCTAAATACAATTCAAAGTCTTCATATTACTTTAGATAGTACCGTATCATTGTAAAAATTAACACATTTAAAACTGATTAATAATAATGTAAATCATGTATGCAGAGTTTGCTATGATCAGTCAATTATATAAAAATAATAGAGAAAACTTTGGAGTTAATTCAAAATTAATTCTATGGTTAAAAATTTGTTGCTAGTTTTAGGATAAATTAAAAAATTGTCAATACTAAAAATGCATTGAAATAGAATATTAAATAAATTCCTGAAGGAAATGAAACTATTTATTCACAAAAAAGGCATTACCGTACATTATAATAGAATGACGACCGTATTATATTAATTTGTATTCATATACTATCAAATTTGTTTTAAATTCATGCATATGAAACCAGGTTAATTTTAAAGAATTTGGAAATGAGGAACATAATTATCTATTAACAAATGCATAGGCAGCGTTGTATGTAAATACAGGAAGATGCAAATTAAAGAATTTACGAATACATCGTTTTATAGAGTTTGGTAATATTAAAAAGTAACATAGTTAACAAATTAATTTTAGTAGCGTAGTATGTAAATACATGAAAATAGTAACTTACGATTGTATAGCTTTATAAAAGAAACTTCTACAGTTATGAAACAATGTAAATGAATGTTAAAAACATCTGAAAAACCATTACGTACCTTTAATTTGTAAATCCCTTATTAATTTCAAATAATCTTTAAAATCATAAGCTGTCGTCTGCTTCTTCGATCTTTTAAAATGGCGGAATACAGAAAAATGAAGCACGCTGATTGGTTGGGTCTAGTATTTTAAAGCCAAGGCCTAGACCACAGAGACCAAGCTTCGAAGACCACGCAGACCCTCCTAAACCCGGCTAAACCCACGCCTGGCAGACCTCGCAGACCTTGTAGACCTGATAAGCCATAGTGTAAACGCAGCATTAGAGAATTCTTTTATTCCAAAAATCTACCAAAACTTACAAAAAAGTAAACTTTTATCTATTCTCAGGCATTCAGTGATTTATAAAAAAGCAAAAACAAAACATATATTACGGGAAGATCGGGGTTGGAAGATCTGTTAGATATTTCTAATTTAAAAAAAAGCTGCTAAATTGGCAACACTACTTCGCTACCGAGATAATATTTTTGTTGGGGGGGGGGGGTTGATTGGTTCGGTTTTATTCATGACGGCCAATTATCAACACGAGGGATATAGGCCCGGGGGGATGCCCTTCGTGGGGGTCTTTCTAAGGGAACCTAACCCGTATTTACGCATGGGAAACCACGGTTTCGAAGAAAAACACGAAAACTCCGAAGCGGTTAGGCCGACGGGCGCGATTGGGTTCGAACCCAGCACCTCCCATCTACCAGCTTCGAGAGCAGAACCTCTCGGCCACTGGTGGGGCAGGGTGGGGGGGGGATTGAAGGTAATATAAATAAGAGTCTAATCATTATGTATTTTCTGCTTTTAATTATTTATATAAATTATGATGTATTTTTATTTATTATACTCATTGTAAATCAGTAGTTCAATTGTATTTTGATAATTGAGTATATTTATGTATGAATACATTGGACGCGAAAGGTAATTTTTTTTCCCCTTTTCTTTTTTTTTTCAGTCGAAGAATTAAACTTCTTCACTCGGTTATAATTAATATCATTATTAATACAATAGTTTCAGAAGTGGCTGCCATTCTTTCAGGACAATAATCTTCGTTGTATATTTTTACAACTTTTTCAATGACACTACTAAGAAGATAGCGATAACCAAAAATGGTGCCACTATTTCCAAACAATAAACTTGAAAGAGTATAAAATATTAACACGATATATGATCGGAATCGTTTTCGATTTTAAGTTCACACCTACTTTCCTGTATATCAGTTAAAATATTGAAAGCATAACTCAAATTTTTCGAAATTAATTTAAAATTTATGTTATTTTTAAGTTCTTTTTAAGGAGTGTTATTGTCATTAAATTGATTTTTCAGAACATTTTTTAAAGAACGTATTGACAAACATTCTTTTTAAAACTAATCATTTGAAATAAAAATACATACATATATATATTTAATAGATCAGTACAAGTAAATGAAAAAAACTTTATATAATAAAATGTTAAAATATATTCACTTAGGATAACTTTTTTAAACAATGAGATTTGTGAAATAATATTTATCCCTATTTTTAAACAAAACCAGCAATGGAATGATTAGAAGCAGATTGAAAATAAAATACTTTAATTTGGTGGCGAAGGAATTTAGTTAATTAATCACATGCGTAAATATAAGAATAAATAGCTAGGACATTCAATACTGTCATACATAAAAAGGTAAAAAAAAAATACATGTAAATATTCTTTGTGCAATGTCATATTAAAATTAAAAATTCATTTTTACCAATTTTTATTGATATGCATTACATGGATATTAAGAATGACAATTTAAATTCCACTAATACTAAATTTGATTTCAAGTGAATATATATTAATATTAGCATGCATTGAATTCCTATTTTTTTATTACTTGATTATGAAGTTTTGATATGATTTATTAATTAAAAAAAAAAAAACGAATGCTAACATTGGTAGCAATATTCTATGGAATAAATTTCATAAGTTAAGTCAATAATAGTATAATTATTATTCATTCATAGTAGTAATTCATTCATAAGTTTCATAAGTCTGTTTATACTATTTAATCGCATACACAATAATCCATTACTTAAAAAAAAAAAAAAAAATTATAAGGAAAAGTGACAACTTTCCGCGTTTTGACTTTTTTTCGTTTTCTTATAAATTCATCTTCATCCTCGTCCCCTTCAACTGAAAAATGTATTTCCCCTCAACAGATAAAGTTTAAAATATGAAGAACATGTTTTTGTATTACTTTTCTGCTCATTTATTATTTTAGTGCAACAATAAAAAATAAATTATTTCAATCTCCCCTTTCCGAAATCACGCCTTCTTCCGAATCGAGCATATCTCCACCAGTGGCTCTGCTCTACCGGACACCAGACACCAGTACTTTCAAGCAATTTTCTTCCTTTAACTTCCCCACCAGTGGCTGAGAGGTTCTGCTGTCGGAGCTGGTAGACGGGAGGTGCTGGGTTCGATCGCACCCGTCGGCCTAATCGTTCGGAGCTTTCGTGGTTTTCTGCGAACCCTGGTTTTCCAAGCGTAAATACGGGTTAGGTTCCCTTAGAAAGTCCCCCCCCCACGGAGAGCACCCCCCACCCCCTTGGGCCTACATCCCTCGTGCTGATAATTGACCGTCATAAACGCAACCAACCGAACAGAGAGTAGTTTAAAATTAAAAATAAAAACGTTTTAATTTTTATGTTTTTTCTGTCCAATTTTTACATTTATAGTAACAGCAAAGGAATAATAAATCGTCAAAATTACCCTCTCCTACAATCCCACTCAAAGAAAAAAAAAAAAAAAATATTGGTCATATCCACATTTTCCAGCTGACGAATTTTAAAATCTTTAAAACTTATTATTTCATTTATTTTTCTTCTGGTGTTTTTGTTACTTTGTTTCACCAATAAATATTTATTTAGCTAAATCCCGCACCCTCCGAATTTCCAGCTTTTTCCTTTTGAATACAGCCCCACCAGTGGCTGAGAGGTTCTGCTCTCGAAGCTGGTAGACGGGAGGTACTGGGTTCGAACCCAATCGCGCCCGTCGGCCTAACCGTTTCGGAGTTTTCGTGGTTTTCTTCGAAACCTTGGATTTTTCATGCGTAAATACGGGTTAGGTTCCCTTAGAAAGATCCCCACGGAGGGCACTCCCCCTGGGCTTATATCCCTCCAGTAGATAATCGGCCGGCAAAAATCAACTCAACTGAACTCCTTTTGAATACGCCTCCCCCCCCCCTCTTCCGCAGAACACAATTTTTAAAATTTCAGTGTTAAAAAAACTCCCTGTTCGTTAATTCTTTTAGCAGCAGTTTGTGAATTCAATCATGCTGTCATAATAAATAAATAAATAAATAAATTACGAGGATTTTGTTGACATAGGGAGGGAAGCAGGATTTTTTTTTAATTCTGTCTTTTGCTTTTCCTACCCATTATGATCTACCTATTATCATTAGTTTTATTATTATTAGTTTGTACCTATGACAATGTCCCGTACAAACAAGATTTGCTTCAAATATCGGTTTTCTGCATAAAAGTAATCTCGCTGGTGCGGTATTTGTCAAAATTCTCCAATTTTAATCTATTCTTTTAAACATTTAGACAAATTATTCCTCCTGTCTTCATTTATATGGAACCTTGTTATAACAGACTAGAAAACCCCGCGGCTTTGCTCGTGTAACAGTGGCAATATGCCAAGTGATATTCATATGTGTAACTTTTAGTAAAATATATATATATATATATATATATATATATACTTTTAGGAATAATTAAAAAAATTACTACTTAAAACACAGTTTAACTAAACCTCATTATTACACTGCATTAGGCAGAAATGAGACTTAAATTAATAAAATAATTAATTAATAATGAGACTAATGGGTATCTACCCTACGACATATATTAAAATAATCAAAATCTATGATTACCAAGGTTGACCCTTTCCCTTTAAGACATTTTGCGTTAGCCAACCATAGGTGATAAATCATCAAATATTCCCTATAATTCGCACAATTGTATATTATCATTTGAAACAACAACGTGTTTAAAGGTGCGCCTATAAACATTCACCAAAATAGACCAAGCGGCTGTGAAAACTGCAACAAGGAAATATTTTAAAAGCTAAAAAGTAGAATGTAATTTACAAATAAGAGTGTAATATTTAAAAAAATAATACCACTTTTATCATTAATCGTTTTATTATCGTTTATTATTGTTTAATATTCATTAATTCACGAAAATTCGCTGATAAATCAATTTAGAAATCCTTAAAGTATAGTTAAAATAACGTTTCCTTTTTTCTTTCCTGTTGCCCTATCTTAGAAAAAGAAACAGCGCAAAAATTACATATTTAAAAAATAAATTCACTTGTTTGAGTCCTCTATCAAGCGGCGAAAATTTTGGATAAAATGCATTAATTACAGCCAAAAAATTGGGCGTGGTTTTCAGGATGGACACTGAATGCTTACAAAAGTCTCTTCTTTAGAAAACTATTTTTACTTTTATACTTATTTTTAAAATAATTCTTTTATAAGCATTCAATGATTGTTCTAAATATCACGACTAATTATATGATGTAAATTTCTGTAGTTTAAAAAAAATCCGTCTTAATACGAGGGTCACTGTGAACTTATTGAGGAACAGATGTCATAAATTCCCGGAGCCGCCATCTTGGAATTTTTCTTGGCTTGAAAACCTCTTTTCCGCCAAGTAGTAAATGTCGCTAAACAGAGGTTTATACGTATGTTAGGCTAAACGAAAATAAAACGTAAATAATAAACAAAACTCGCTAAAGTGGCAAACAGTAATCGTTGTATGAGCGCTACGCGCTCATTAATAGAAAAAAACATCACTGGATTCAAGATTTCTCTCTGTGTAGCATTCTCAAAATTCAGCAGTTCTCGCTGCGTAGCCATCTCAAAATGTAAAAAACTCGAAAGGCAAACAAATATTCATAAAATTATCTACATACCTTAACAGACACTCGCTAAAGTGGCAATCAGTAATCGTTGTATGAGCGCTACGTGCTCATTAACCGAAAAAAAACATCACTGGACTCAGCATTTCTCGCTGTGTAACATTCTCAAAATTCAGCAGTTCTCGCTGGGTAGCCATCTCAAAATGTAAAAAAAAACTCGAAAGGCAAACAAATATACATAAAATTATCAACATACATTAACAGACATCTGCTTTCTCCAAAGCTCAAGCACGAATACTGACATAGCATCACCGTCATTTTCAAAAATAGGTTTATGAATACGCATTTACACTCAGTAAATAAACCTCCTTTTTTCGTCAAAATTTCCTAAAATTTCTTAATTATTTCAGCAAGAGCGTTTAAACGGACTACAGAAACCATAGTCAGTCTAATAAATCCTATAAATTTAAGTAAGCACCCACCCTGGGAACCCGCTTTTGGCAACATAAAATCAAAAAGACAGAACAATACAACACGAAATCAAACCACATCCACAATATCCTAGCCGAAAATGACCTTCTCAGGGGTTGCCAGAATACGACACGCGAAACACACACGTCACACGGGTTCCACATATCGATAAAGATCGCCAACATAAAATCGACAAGACATCTCAGAACATCTAAGATGGCGGCCATCCGGGAATATAACGCATCTAAGCCCTTTTTGAGTTACGTCTAAATGGTACTAATTAAACTTACCAACTCTTTCAAAGTAGTTCCCTGCAAGATCAATGCACTTTTGTTGGCGAATTTTCTGAAGATTAAATGCCTCAAGCGTTTTATTTTCCGGAATAGATGAAAAATATTTTTTATAGACTCATCCGTCTCAACTTCGGAATAAAAACGACGCCAACGTAATATTTTTTAGAGTAAAAAATAGCCAAAAATCACACATAGAAAGATCAGGAGAATAGGGTGGATATTCCATCACTTTGTTTTTGTTGTTCGAGAAATTCGACTGTAATCCTTGCTGAATGGGATTATGCTGAATGATGCATTGTCATGGTAAAGCTTGTGTCCCCAAACATTCACCTCTTGAAGAATTTCTGGAAGACACTTGGTGGTGTACCAGTTAGCTGTAACTATCTCCTGTCCCTCTAGCTTAATGACTTTGACCAGACCTGTACTGCTGAAGAACACTTATTTAGTGCCACTTTAAAAACCCAGAAAATCATAGCTCGATAACAATCTCGCGCCAACTCCATTTTCTCTTCTTTGAAAATTTCTTCTATGACAGCTAAATTGCAATTGTTTCCACACAATTTGTTGTTTTTATCGTCTGCGGTCATAAAAGAGTTCAAATTTACATATCTGGCTTATATATATATATATATATATATATATATATATATATATACAGGGTGATTCATAAAAGATGGGCAGAACTTTAAGGGGTTATAGTACACTTAAAGACAAATAATATTAAATAGGAGACTAAGGGTCCCAGACGTATTCCCAAGGAGATAGGGGGCATTAAAGTTTAGGGTCCGAAATTTCAAATGATTATAAAACATGGAAAAATTGGTCGATTCGTTTGCGGTTTTTGCAAAAAATTTTCTTTATGCCAGTATTTTCTTGAAATAAAATTTTAAAGTTCAATTTCAAAAAATGCTGATAGGGGGCGCTTTAGACTTTGGAGTAACAAACAACTATTTTTTAACGTTATTTTTTGTATTTCTTTAAATGATTTCGAAAGCTTAGACTTAAACTTAAATTTTGATCTAAAAATCTGAGTCCTAACGAGTAGTTAAGTAGCAAAAACTGAAATTTGAAATTTGAAACCCTTCTCCCCGTAGAACAAAAATCAGTTATTCCCGATCTTTGTGTCGTAGATTAGGCTCTAACTACTGCCGCGTTTTGCTAAAATTATTCTTTATGTCAGTATTTTCTTGAAAATAAATTTTAAAGAAAATTTTCAAAAAATTCCGATAGAGGGCGCTTTAGACTTTGGAGTAACGAACAACTATTTTATACCGTTATTTTTTGTGTCTCATTAAATGCTTTCTAAAGCTTAGACTTAAACTTAAATTTTCAGCTCAAAATCTGAATCGCTGAGCGTGGTTCAGTAGCGAGGGGAGGGGGTTCAAATTTCAACTTCTGAACATAGTTCAGTTTGCACTACTTAACCATGCCCAACGATTCTGTGCTGTGATACGAGGCAAAAATACAACTTTCGTCAAGGACTGCATAGTCGGAATTCACTCATAAAGGCACTGGCACAGTTGGAAACGTCGCTCATGCAAACGTTAAAGCTCCATTCCTGACGCTAGTCACCGGGTGAAGAAGGAAACAGAAAGTATGCAAATGTCAAATGGGGAAGAAGAAGAACACGTATGCAAAATTTCGACACGATTCAGGCATAAAAACCACTGAACGGTGAGTCAAGTGTAAGTCGCTGTAGTAATGAATCGGAAGATGGTGCCCTTCACGAATAAGGAAAAGGCTGAGATGCATTTAATTTACGGAGCGGCAGATGGAAATGGTGCAGAGGCACAACGAATGTACGGAGAGCGATTTCCCAACAGGCGGTTGCCTAACCGCAAAACTTTCGAGCGCTTGCACAGACAGTTGTGTGAGACGGGATCATTTCTCGCTTCCCGGTCGAATGCAGGTCGTGCAAAAAAGGACGAATCAGTAGTTGTTGCAGAAGCCATTCTGGATGTAGTAGCGGCGCAGCCAAGTACAAGTACACGAACAGTGGCTAGGCAGGTGGATACCTCACAGTCCATGACTTGGAGGGTACTGAAGGATGAACATTTGCTCCCGTTTCATGTGCAACGAGTCCAGAAACTGTCTCCAGGGGATTATCCAAAGCGTATTGAATTCGCCCGCTGGTTTCTGCAGCAGAACGCGCTAAATCCACATTTTGGACGAACTTTGCTTTTCACCGATGAATGTACCTTCACACGTGAAGGTACATTTAACACACACAATGCACATGTATGGTCGGATGTCAATCCACATGCTACGTATCCACATGCTCATCAGAGACGCTTTTCCATCAATGTTTGGGCAGGAATCCTCGGAGACCACCTAATCGGACCGTACCTTCTTCCTGAACGCCTCAACGGTAAAACATACCTCACATTTCTGCAACATGTGCTGCCAGACCTGTTAAACGTTGTTCCTCCACGCATCCGGCGGGTCATGTGGTTCCAGCACGATGGAGCGCCAGCCCATTACGTACGAGACGTCCGCAACTATCTGGACATCACATTTCCGAACAGATGGATTGGTCGAGGTGGTCCTGTTGCTTGGCCTGCTCGCTCGCCAGATCTTTCACCCCTCGATTTCTTTTTTTGGGGACGATTGAAGGTTCTTATGTATGAGACACCCATTGAATCCCCCGAGGAACTGGTCGCCAGACTTTCCGCCGCTGTAGGGGAAGTGCTCGAAAAGCCTGATGTTTTCGCGAATGTTCGCCGTTCCATTCTTCGCCGTTGTTCTGCGTGCATAACCTCTGGTGGTCACAATTTTGAACATTTATTGTAATTACATGTTAATAAATATGCTTTGGTAACATAATCCTAATTTGTGTCTTTTTACGTCGTATCACAGCACACAATGTGTGGACATGGTAAACTGAACTGTGCTCAGGAGTAGAAATTTCAAACCCCTCTCCCCAGAAATTTAACCACGTCTAACGATTCAGAATTTGGGCTGAAAATTTAAGTCTAAGCTTTAGAAAGCATTTAATGAGACAGAAAAAATAACGGTATAAAATAGTTGTTCGTTACTCCAAAGTCTAAAGCGCCCTCTATCGGAATTTTTTGAAAATTTTCTTTAAAATTTATTTTCAAGAAAATACTGACATAAAGAATAATTTTAGCAAAACGCGGCAGTAGTTAGAGCCTAATCTACGACACAAAGATCGGGAATAACTGATTTTTGTTCTGGGGGGAGAAGGGTTTCAAATTTCAAATTTCAGTTTACGCTACTTAACTACTCGTTAGGACTCAGATTTTTAGATCAAAATTTAAGTTTAAGTCTAAGCTTTCGAAATCATTTAAAGAAATACAAAAAATAACGTTAAAAAATAGTTGTTTGTTACTCCAAAGTCTAAAGCGCCCCCTATCGGCATTTTTTGAAATTGAACTTTAAAATTTTATTTCAAGAAAATACTGGCATAAAGAAAATTTTTTGCAAAAACCGCAAACGAATCGACCAATTTTTCCATGTTTTATAATCATTTGAAATTTCGGACCCTAAAGTTTAATGCCCCCTATCTCCTTGGGAATACGTCTGGGACCCTTAGTCTCCTATTTAATATTATTTGTCTTTAAGTGTACTATAACCCCTTAAAGTTCTGCCCATCTTTTATGAATCACCCTGTATATTGGCGCATATCGTCTGCCCCTGTCTCAAAAATTTCAGAGTTACTCTCGTATATTAATTTGGCGTAGTCTTATTATTGAAAATTTATCGCTTTGATTTAAGCTTGATAGATTGTGCGAACTAGTTAATTTATTAAAAAAATCAGAATTTTGTTTCTGTTTTTATTTCAAGAAACGCAAATTGTGCGAAAAAAGTTACATTATCAAAATTATCTATTAAGGATTTCTAAACTGTTGTCAGCGTTCAATCATAATTTAATTAATATTAAACTAATAAATGATAAAAGAGTACTTAAAAATATATTACGCCATTTTTTTTTAAATTTTTTTTCTATTGTTTAGTATTTAAACCATTTTTGTTACAGTTTTACAGACAGTTCGCATAATTTGGCGAACATGTTTTTGCACATAATTGATTCTACTATTGCTGTATCTCGTATAACTCTAATAACCGTAAAGAACATTTGGCGATTATCACCTGTGCCAGGCTAATGGAAAAATGTCTTAAAAATAATTTATCAATTTTTAATTAGCTTCTAAAAATTTTTGAATGCTGTACTATACATTTCAAACACGCCTGTGTATATAACTTTTAACATCTGGCATATGATATATAAAGAAGTGAGTGAAAAATCGATTAGAAAATTATATCTTTACTTACAAAAAACAATTTAAGTTAAATAAAGAGAATAAAAACTACAATAGGGCAACAGCCAAACTTCTTTAAAATGCATAAACAAAGAATGTAAAAATGTACTATGATATTGCTTCTGACATATTATTGTTAGAAAGTACATGTTACATATTAATTTGAAACTTTTAAACTTAAAATAATTTAATTTTCATGAATTTCCATTAGCATTAAGACCTAAGGGTTACTTAACACGTTCACGACGGCGCTGTGGGTCTCACTCGACTGTCTCAGAGCTGCCAAGTTTCCGGCTTTTTGGATACCAGTATTTTAATACAGAAAATGCTGTTTTATTTAATTAGAACAATTAGACGATTTAAAAGAACAACATTTTCTCTAAAATAACAGTGGTGTACAAAAAGCCGGACACGTGACAACACTGAGACAGTTGAGTGTGACCCATCGCGTCTGCGTGAACGTGTTAATAAGTGACAATGACGAAATATTAAAGAGTAGAATTGAGCTTAATTATTCGCTACAAAAACCATTCTTCGAAAGGCTCGCCATTGACCGTGCTTTATGTCCTATTTTATATAAAAAACTACACAAAAACTGTTATAAAATACCGTAAGTTAGAAACGGAATATTTTAAAATTCACACCAGAATTTTTCTGGAGGAAAATGTTTTATTATTTAAACTGCTGTTCTGAAATGTATTCCTTGGGTAGTATTATATAAATTCTTGAGAGGTTGTTTCCAAAATGGAAATAACCCCACAAACAAAAGAAAGAAGCATACGCAGTGCAATCGTACCAACAATCACCCACCTGCCAGGTGTAGGAAATTCAAAAATCTTCATATAAATTATTTCCAATTCCATATGTCTAACCCAAAGCTGGATGTGTGGTAAAGGGACACTCGTATGTTAGAAGACGCCGCAGGTCTGCGCCATTGGAGTTACTGTGGGCGTGGTGCTTTCACGATAAGGTTTTGCTTCCATTTTTACGGTCTGAAACCTTTGAAATTTTCGTTTGTTTCACGGAAGTATGACAGTAACGATAATCAGAAAATTTCAATCTTGTCGTTGTTGCTCTCAAGTTCACTGCTCAAAAAGTGCGAAACTTTCCGACCTAATGAGATGTACATTTTTAAACGTAAAGGTATAAAATTGGCAGTGCTGAATAGGGAATCAAAATGATTTTTCCGTTTTTTTTTTTTTTTTTTTTTTTTGAGAAATAAATTACCTATCGAGTTATAAGCTTTTTTGATCACGTAACAAGGCGTTTTTCTTCCTTGGTTGATTGTTTTTTTTTCAGCTTTTGTCGGGAAATTCGGTTCAAAACGCCATCGTTCATGGTATTTTCTGAAAGATTTATTGTGGTTACAAAAAAAACGGAAAATGTCTTTTGATTATATGGTTTCTCGAGAACAACACCCAGCAGTTTCATGCTTTTCCGAACAAAAACGAATTAAAACTTACGTCATAAAGTTGTCCCTTTGGATTTCACAACAGCCTTAAACAAACTGATAGAGTAATGAAATATTTAAATGAAAATTATCAGATTATGTCTTTTAAAAATATTTAATCTTACTTATTTTCTGTTTACGTCTTATCTATAAATGACAAACGTGCCAGTCTGTTACAGTGATGTCATTTTTCGAAAGGCGACACTTGTCAATGAAATTTTGGTTTTTGAATTACCTCTATTGCAATTTATTAAACTTCTAAGCATCGCATATTTACAATTTTTTCACCATCGTATAGAAAAAAAAAAAAAAAAAAAAAAAAATCATCTTTCAAATGCAATTTGAAAAAAAAAAGCTGTTACTTAATAGAATAAATTAATATGGTTAAAAAAATAATTAAGCATGGTTTTCTAAAATCTATCGCTATCGCGTGCCTGCTCCATTAAAGAAGAATTACCTGTTAGCACCGGAAACAATATAAATACATGATCATTTGCTTCCGCCTAATTTTCCATAACGGAATTAAAACTTCATGAATAAATAAATGAAAGCTTATAATATATTAAAAACACAAATTTAACATATATGTAATCGATCAATTTCAATTTTTAAACAGCAGGATTGGGAAAAACGTGTACTTTGAAACATAATTTTTTTTTTTTCAAAAGTGCATCTCATTTTACTAATTAAAAATCTTATAAAACACTTTTTAATTGAGTGGTTGAAGGTCTTTATAGGCTAAAACCAAAATAAAAATAGATAAGAAACGAAAAATTGAACCATCTTTCTATGAATAAATGAAGAAAGAAATAAAAATAAGTATTACAAAAGAAAAACAATGAATTAAAAAAAATTGAATCAAGTGCTTTGGTAAAATAATTTTCCGTTCTTTAACTGTGGAGCAAACATGCAAACCATGCTTTCTCCTTTAGATACAAATTTTCAAAAAACACAAAAAACTGATAAATAAGAAAATAACTTGTATTTAATTCTCATTTTTATTGTGTATTTTTATTACTGTTTATTAGAAAGAATCGCAAGCATACCTAAGATATTAAACATAA
The DNA here is from genome assembly GCA_963932465.1 of Maratus speciosus. Lineage (NCBI taxonomy): Eukaryota > Metazoa > Arthropoda > Arachnida > Araneae > Salticidae > Maratus > Maratus speciosus. The sequence continues at coordinate 83,475,114 of OZ010798.1, forward strand.
AACAAATTAATAAAATGCATTTAATATTTGGAGAAAACACTTTTTGAATAAATTCAGATGAAGCAACATGTTTTGATTGTTTGACAAGTGGATAAAACGCTTTTTGAATGAAATAAGTTCTAACTCACAAATAATACAATAGCATTATTTTATTTGAATAAATACCGAATTTCAGTTAATTATTGTTAAAATAAAATGACAGATTATGGTACCTAGTAGTATTCATTAAATATTTACTAAATAAATACTCGTTTGCCAGAAATCCACTTCAAATTTTAAAACCAATATCTTCATCTAGACAGTTATACACATCCCCCTCTTCTTTATTGCAGGCTTATCAATCAAGGATAATGTGGTTGTATCATTTGAATATATCATCAGGTTGATTTTGCCACTGTTCACTATACATTACCTTCAAAAGTTTTTTAACATCTTTGTTCTTTTCAACTGGTATGGCGTGCCTAAGAGGAAGAGATTCTAAAACAACCCTTTGAACAAGGCAACAGTAACTCCCTTTTTAAGAAGATTTACATCATATTCTTCATTTAGATCTTGAAAGCTATAATTCTGCAGCCTTTAACTTTAACAGTTCTCTTATTTTTTTCTAAAACAATTCGTTTCAATTGTGATATGCATGGTAGGTTTCGAAAGTACACATTAAGTGACAACTGTGATTGGCAGACTGGAGAAATCACTGCTTGATTGAATGCAGGCTTTGGAGGAAACACTCTTTGATTGAAACGTCAAGTTTTAAAATTGATTTATAATCGGAGAAAAATTTTTTTAGTAAAAAATACCAATTATTTCTGTGCAATTTAACACAGAGTTCATAAAAATAACCATAACTCATTTTTTATTTTTTTGTGAGAAAACACGGTTTGAATGTTTGCTCCACAACTATTCTGCCTTGCTTTCGTACCTCTTTACCCTTTGAATATCTTATAACCCAGCAAGAAAGTATAACGAAGAACCGGAAATTTTACCTAAATATAATAATTTTAGTCTGTTTTCTTTTCACGTTAAATATCTGTCTTTTTGCGCAGTAAAGGGACGTTTACATACATAATCATTTTGTAACGAGAATGTAATGTAATGTTTATCCTTTTCTCTCCTTCTTTTATGAACAATGAGCAGTTTATTTAACCACACTACTTCCAAAATTTTTATTTACAATATAACATTAAAGGCTAGAGAAAATAACAGATGGTATATATAAGAAATTTTCGATAAATTTGTTAGAGCAGACGATTTCTTAGTTTCATTTTTGTTACTTGTCACCCTCTCAGATGAAAATGCAAATCAAAATTCTTTAGCTGCTTCTTTTTTTTATTTATTTATTTATTTTTTTTTTTCTGGATGATCACGTTTATTTATATATTTATTTTACTTTCTTTTTAGCACCATTTTTTTTTCAAAGTATTTTTATATCAGAAAAAAAAGTGCGCATATAAATTACTAGAATTTTAATTTATAAAATGTAAAGTTTAAATTTTCATTGACGTAACTTTGAAACAAAATTTCTGTAAAAGAAATCACACGCTGTCTTTTGTTTACTTTGCATTTTGCTATGCGTGTAAAATTTTTGATGTGAGAAGCGTATTCTTTTATTACTTCAGGTTAATGTTACTTCTTGAGGTAAGTTTTTTTAAAAGTAAGTTATGTGTTTTCTGTTTAAAGAAATGTTAATGAGCTATTTAGATTGTCTGCTGAATATAAACTATCTATATTTTAAATGACAAATGTGTCCGTGGGCAATTCTGCTGTCATTTTAATGTTGAAATATCTGGAGTTGGAACAAAGTTGGAACAAAGCGGGCTATGCTGGAGCCTCTGAGATGCCGCTGTGCGCTTTATTCAGTTAAAAAAGCACAGTGCACCCTCTATGAGATCCCGGCTATGCACCTGACGATTAAATTTTACTTTTAGTGCAATCTTTAAAATTGTAAGCACCACAAAATTTCAATTCTTACACCGGAAAAAATATTCCTTCACGGGCAATTTATTTGAAAACTTTTTCACAATTTGCTATTTTTTTATGTTCTAAAGAATCATTTAAACCATTATTATTTTTTTTTTTAGTCTATTATCCCTAGTGCATGCAGACGATAAGGTAACATTAACTTGTTCGAACTTAAAACATTATAAATACTTTAGCATTTATTTCCATCTAAAAATCCATAAAGAAAATAAAACTTCATCAATAAAGACATAATATAAATAAAACACAAATTTAACAGATATATAATCGAAAAACGTGCTTTAAACAGTGAAATTATGAGAATGAAAAAGGGTCTGTAATACCTAAATCTTTTGCAATTTCTTCGGCTATTAAACATTTTTATAGTATTATTATTATGTATTTTTATTGCACTGGATTTTACGAGATTTCGAAAATTTATTGCAATACATGTATAATAGTTTTCATACAAAAATGCTGTAGGGTGTTATTGGTGGATTCTCCAAAATATATATTAAATCTATGTTAATATTATGAAGAAGTAACTTTTGTCTGTTTTTAGGGGGTAATCTGTGGAACTACCGAACAGATTTCAGAATTAATGGTGGCCAATTGATGGTGACAGTCCCTGTTCAAACATAGACTATATTTTATGCCGGTACCATTACCTCCAAAAGGGTGCAGGAGGAAAAAAGTTCTAATAATGCGATTTTTGTGATACTGAAGGTCCTAAAAACGTGAAATTTGGTATGGTAGTTTCTTGTGTTACATTACATTAAAGTTTTCAAAGAACTGTTTCTAAAAAATTCGAAATTCATATTTAATGCTTACAATGTGTTAACATAAAATTATAACTACAATTATATGGAATAATGTGTGTCTGCAAATAATCCAAATATGCATTCTCTTTACTTATTTAAATCATAACTTTGACCGCTCTAACAAATGAACTATGAACAAATAGCTTGAACTAATACAGTCTGATCAAAGCTTGCACTAATACAGTCTGATCTCATATTTCTCTGATACGCAATTAAATGTGCCGTTTTCATAAGGTGCAAACTTCTATGATTTTTTGGCACCAATGATTTTGAAAAATAACCTCCATTTTATTTATTCGAAGAAATCTGCGATTAAATAAGACGAGGGTAAATCTCCGAAATTGCTGGTGCAAAAAATCGGTGCAGTTGCTAACTATAAGGTTTCTATTATGTGTTTATTCTTTTATAGTTATTTAGTTATTCCTTTTTGTTAACTGCACAATTATTTCAATTTATAGCACTGTAGAAATTTAGGAGGGTTCTTTGATAAATTACAAAATCCGTAAGAATGCATAAAAATGGATATTGGTATAATATAAAGTACATATTTAATATCACAAACTGTATAATATGAACTTTAAAATGTTCGCCGTTTACTTAAAAGTGACAAAAAATAATGATACAGATGTTACGATTTAACAATTTCTTTTTATATAAATTTCTGAGTACTTTCGGCCTGCAATCCCTCAGCCATCGTCAGGGAAATTTTTCATCAATTACCTTTCATTCATTCAAATACATTACTCCGTTTGAAAAGGGATATATAATTCTTAAGGTAACTGGAAGTGCAAGTAGTAGTGTTTCGGATTAAACTTGTGTAGACGAAGAATTTAACTGTAATAATAATAGTAAAATAGTTTATAATAATATTAACTTTTTATAATAATAGTATATGTCTCATATGTAAAGACGTTCAAAGTGTTCTCTTTTTCAGAAATAAAAACTCTAGATTGCTTTTTTTCTTTCTTCATTCTTTATATATTTTCATATTTTGAAAATCCTAACTTTTTTAGTATGTGGGGGGAGGGAGAGGTGTTAGATGTATGTCTATGTTTTTTTTTATGTATATCTGTGATAAAACTCTGCGCCAAATTAGCATTTAGATTTTGAATAACTTTATAAAATAAATAAATAAAATGCATGAAGGTTCATCTGCACGTATTCGTAAATTTCATCTGCACTACAAATAGTAATAAAAACACAGTAATTTAATAAAAGTAAAAACAAAAAATTATAGGCAAAATATCAGTATTTGAAAAGTGGTACGAAATTTTTCAAATTCGAAAACTTTTAAGAATAAGAAAAAAATTATATAAATTTACAGTTAATTTGGTTTTCAAAATGTGCAATTAGTTAAATATTATAATTGAATGAAATTATTTTTTTTTTTTATTAAATCATAAAAGAAAAGAATTTTTGAAAAGTACCGTGTCACCTTTATATGTGTTCAAGGTACAATTTTAGGAGGAGAGTATTTACGAGTTTTTCTCAGAAAATAAAAAATAAAACAATTCCTATAAAATCAACATTTATTTAGCAACAGAATCTGCCATTATTTTATTATATAATCAAAGAATCTTATTTATTCTTAAAAATTCCTAATGGACTTAACAGTTTCATTTAAACCACTTTAATCTCTCTTTTCTGCGATAAACAGATATTTAAGCTTATCTCTGTTATATGTTTAATTCCGATACAGATATTTATTTCTTAATTTCCAATAGTTTTTAATAAGAAAATCCGGATAGTTCTTTAATAAACTAATTCTCCAAGTCATATTCTTAAATCTAGAATACAGTTTTAAAATTGGACTGAAATTTTAGGGGTGAGGGTGGGAGGGTTATCTCCCTTTAGACAATTTTCTATACTCCCCGCCCTCTCACAGCACAAGGGGCGGTTATGAGGATTATTTATACAACAACATATTTTTCAATGTTGATACATATTATGTGTGTCACTAATCCCCTTTTAGAAAAATAAAAGAAAAAAATACAACTCAACACCGCAAATATTACTTACACTCAAGAAGTTATTTAAAACAGATATGAATGAAATTTGCAGACTTCATCCATTTAGCCCCTAACGCGCGGAGGCTTTTCACGCCGCGTTGGCACTCCTTAAGCATCGCGATGTCATGTCAAATCGAAGAAAGTTTTAATTCTCTTATATATGAGACAGATCCTTAATAACAATATCTAATGCTTCCGTCATGAGAACCTTTCAGTGAATGTCGAGTCCCGCAACTTTTAGAAGTAAAAATTTGACATTTTCTGAAATTCGGAACAGATGCCGTATCTTCCCGCAAGCCGCCATCTTGGATCCTTATCCTATTTTGGGTTGTAAAATTTGGCTATTATTATTATTTTTTTGTATATACATTAAGGACGTTTTCAATGGGGGCGGGGGGGGGGGGATATATTTTTTTCTAATACTTTTGTGCAACAAAAATTTTTGTTTTATGAAATTATATTTTTAGTTTTAATAATCAATAAAAGTAGTATACTTGTTTAATTAAGTTACTTGATTTATTGGAACTTCATCGTTTTCAATGTGGGGGAGGGGGCGGGGAATATATTTTTTTCGAATACTTTTGTGCAACAAAAATTTTGTTTTATGAAATTATATTTTTTGTTTTAATAATCAATAAAAGTAGTACACTTGTTTGATTAAGTTACTTGATTTATTGGAATTCCATACGGAACAGATTTCGTGCAAAGTAAACAATACAAGATGGCGGCTTGCGCGAAGATATGACATCTGTTCCACATAAAATTCATTCGTGCAAAGTAAAAAATCCGAGATGGCGGCTTGCGGGAAGATATGACATCTGTTCCACATAAAATTCATTACAGGCTGTTAAATAAAATACTAAATTGGGTAACTTAAAATATACTTCAAAATGTTGTGCCCCTCTCCCCCCCCCCCTTCAAAACGTCCTTAATGTATATACAAAAAAAAAAAAAAAAAAAAAAAAAAAAAAAAAAATATCAATAACCAAATTTTACAACACAAAATAGGATAAGGTTCCAAGAGGGCGGTTTGCATGAAGGAAGATACGGCATGTGTTCAATTTTTAGTACTAGTATTTTTATTACTAGTACTAAATTTACTAGATAAGTTCTGAAATACTAGTACTAGTATTTTAGTATTTTTAGTCTAATACTTGATCTGATATATTTTTAGTTTTAACACGTTCACGCCGGCGCGGTGGGTCACACTCGACTGTCTCAGAGCTGGTAAGTCTCCGGCCTTTTGAATACCAGTATTTTAGTACAGAAAACGTTGTTTTATTTAATTAGAACAATTGGGCGATTTAAAGGAACAACATTTTCTCTAAAATAACAGTGGTGTGCAAAAACCCGGAGACTTGACAACTCTGAGACAGTAGAGTGTGACCCACCGCGCCGGCGTGAATGTGTTAATTATCAATAAAAGTAATATACTTGTTTAATTAAGTTATTTGATTTATTGGAATTCCATACGGAACAGATTTCGTGCACAGTAAAAAATCCAAGATGGCGGTTCCTGAGAGTCTTAGATTTACAACACAATGAGAAACTGCGTTTAATTTCTCAGTATTTGATTATAACAGGCAAATTTTGTTTTATTAATATACCTGCAAATTTAATACATTTAAATTTGCTGTATGCCAGTGTAAGAAAAGTTACGCTTGTTTTTGTTTCAACTCTCAAAAGATAAATATATATTTAAGTAATAGGAATTTGCTGGTTTTAAAAGCCTGAAAAATGAAAATAATTTCAGCATTGATCTTGGAAGGTGCAGCATTTTTTAGAGAGAGTTCTAATAAATTGAGGTGAATATTTCAAATTGAGTTTTAGCAATAAAATCTTTAAATAAACTTTCTGAAAAAAAGAAAGAGGGCGATTTGTATGAACTATCAGTTACTACAAACATTCTATTTCCAAAAATTAAGGTTCTATTTCCATAAATAAAAAAAATTATATCAATCTATAAGTTTGGCGATGTTGTGAGTGTGATGAACTCTACAACTGGTTATTTATAGCTATTTTAATAAATTAACATACAAAAAACATGTTTAAAAATCCATCGAAGTGACAACTTGAAGTAGTATATTTATGGAGATTTTATTTCATAGTTTAGATTTTAGTTCATTACATCCTTAGTTAAAAGAATATGTATATGGGTCGTGATTCACTTAAAATAAAATGGATGTTTCCTGTGAAAATGTTTGATTTTTTGTCTAAAATTTCTGATTTCACGATTTTACTATGTAACTATCACGCAACAACATACTTTGTTCATTAAATATTTAAATTTTCTAAAAAAATAATGACAGGAAAGTGAGTGATATATCACGCAAGGAGTGTAAAGTAATAGTAAAAAATGACGAAACATTAAAAAGTCGATTTCAATTTAAATTTTATGTAACAAACACCATTTTCCGGTAGTTGTGCATTGATCTCATTTTGTGTATTCGTTTTGTTTTAATTGTATAAAACTTTTATTGTGTTTTACTGCAAAAATGTGATCAAGATTCCTAGCATTGAGCACAAATCGCAAATCCCCCCCCCCCCCCCCCACCATACACACACATTATTGAAAAGAGCATCAGAAAAAAAAAGTACTGACAGTAAACTGCACTATCTGAAACCGCCAAAAGCAAGGAAAACTAAAGTAACACAGTATATACACAAGATTTCAAAGTACAAACGCAATATTTTAAGTTTTACACCACAATTCTTTTATAACAAAGTTATAAATAAATTTACTTGCGACTTTGTGCGTTGTTGAAGATTTTAAAGTTGTTGCATAAAAGGATTATTCCAGAAATTGGATTATCCTTTGAAATGATAGTAGTGATGGGTTATTAAATTCGAATTTAATTTTGACGCCTGTTACGATTTGATATTTATGGTACGGCAAAATAATAATCAGGACATTTAAAAAATTGTTTGACGATTTTAAACTTGTATTTTAGCAGAAATGAAGGAAGGGAGGAGGGGGATATGGACATGTTGGGGCAAAGAGATTTAAATAATTGTTTTGACTTTAAAGTAACAAAGACAGTAGAATAATTTTTAAATCTAAAAACATTTTAAAGATTCAGACGCACCCTCACAAATGTGTCAGAGCGGAAAGTTTAGAGGATTAACTCTTTATTTTAAAGTAAAAAATAGGGCACAATTTTTTCGATAAATTAAATCACTTTACAGATTTTAGGTAATGCATGCTGGCAACGAAAGCAGGGATGTGCTTTAAAAGAATATTTGTTTATCCTTACCTTACTACAGATCACGGAACAATTAATAAAAAAGAAATGACATACATATCCTTAGAATAGTAACCGCTTTCGCAAGGGTTGACTGTCGGCCGGGGAAACTACCACCAGGAATTTTAAATAGAAATAGTCTCCTTATTTAAAAAACCTTATTATTGCAGAATTTCGGTCATAAATAATGGCAGAAACAGATATTCATTTATACTGGAGGAAGAGTATTTTGGCGGTAGTCAGGCTCTGTGAAAACCGAGACAACCTCCGGTCGGTGTCAGTGAAAAATGTTATAATACCTGGTCAAACTGAGATCAGTAAAAATATATATCTTTACCATGTTTGTGAGAATATATTTCCAATGAATAAGGCGCTTAAAGAAGACGAAATTTCCTATTCAAATTTAGTGGTAGGAAGTTTGCGAGAAACTGCTGAACCTATTTATAAAAAACAGCCGCCATCTTGTGACAACCTCCTCACTTACTTCACTCGCAACATGCAGGTTGTACATTATATGTCTTCTCCTCTTTATTGCTAACTCCGTTCTGCAGATACGGCAGAGACATTTCCGAAAATATAAAGAATTTTAAATATTTCAAACTCTGCGTGCTGGGACGGGCAAAGACGGGAGTGAAAATTTCGCGGAAATCGGAATCCTGGGGGGAAATCGGATGATTTTTTTTCTTAATTAAATAACAAACAGGGGAATTAAAAATATGAAAGTTTCATAGAATTTAAATTTTGTTTTTTGTGAAATAGGAAAAGGGAGTGAGTAGGAGTTTTTGTGGGGAGGCGGGTATTTAGATAAAAGAAAGATATAAGAAAAGCTGAAATACACACATAAACACAGACGATTATCATCCATGCCAGGAGAAGGAATATTTTTAAATTCAAGATGATATATATTTCTCAGAAAATGAAGAACATTGATCGACTTCAAACAATTTGAATTTTTATGCCCAAAAATTCATCTTTTTACATATATACTAGGGGGCTCTGCCACCTGCAAGCTATGCTCGCCAACCCCCCGTTCAGACACCGACAAATCTAAAAACACGCTAATCTGATCGGTTTTAAAAATATTAGAGAAGATTGAATTATAGTGAAAAAAGTTGTGCAGATCTCCCTGTACACGGGTTTCCATTTAATTCACTTTGATTGCAAAAATTTAAGGCCGAATCAGTTTCTGTTAAGACATCCAATGGTTGTTTTCGTGTTTAATTAAAGAGGATCAGTTAAACATTTGAAAAGAAGCTAAAATAAAATGAATTAAGTGTACAGTCTTTGTCTCCCGGTATTTTAAAACAATTTCTATAACAATAGCCTAAGTCATGTGACTATCATCAACAGTTCCGGGCGAACCATTTTGCTTTTTATATTCCAGGTGCCATTTTGGTACTTTAATATTAGTCAGGTGCAGGTGATAAGTCGCCAAATATTATTCTATCGCCGTCATTTCATCTATATTATAATAGTCCAAGTCATGTAACTGCCATAAATAAATACACTCAGATCCCTTCGCTTTTATATGAAAGTTTGGCCCAGATATCATATACGGCCCCATATTGGCGAGATTTTTTTCCGGCGTTAATTTGGAGAAAACATCAACAGCATAAACAACAACACCCGGCTTACCAAACCAAGCAAAATAACGATACTATGGCGCCAGTTAAGTACCCGTTGCATATATGACATTGGCGTCAGAAAAAAATCGCGACAATATGGGTCCGTATATGACATGTGTGCCGAAAGTTTTCCATTTTGATTTAAAAAAAAAATAAAAAAAAAATTCGAATAAAACTACATAAAAGTTGCCATGGTCGCGAAGAATTATTGGTACTGTTACGCTAGCCGGGTGCAAATCTCACCAATAGCTTTTTTTCAACTCGCCAGTTAGCATTTTTTTTAATTTTTCGAGTGGTAAATTTAAAACATTGCTTTGAGTTGAAATTAAATGTAATGGTTTGTTACATCATTTAATATTCGGCCAGATGTCATATACGCACCGGGTTTGGCGTATTTTTTTTTTTTTTTTTTTTTTTTTTTTTACAAGAATTTTGCGAAAACCTCGTTTTCGAATACCAGTTACATATGTATTTTTGGTATTACTTAGTTATCCCGTCGACCAAAAATCTATCACCAAACTATAAGATTAAATGCCAATAATGGTTGATCGTAAATGTCACATTCACTTGACTTTAAGCAAGTTACACGCATTTACGTCATCAAATGATTTTTATTTCGACGTTTTATTTGTATATTTATTAATGTTATACTATTTTATTTGTTCTTTCGTTATTTAAAATAAAAATTATGTCAATTTGTATAATTTGGCGAGTTGTTTTGGCGATTTATATAATTTGGCGAAATGGGTCGACGGAATAACTAAGTAAAACCGTATTTTTTAATTATTTTCTATTATTTTTAAAAGAAAATAACCAAAAACATAATTAACTATAGAACAAAATAATTTATGTAATTTAAAAAAAGAAAATAAAGAAAATAAACATTTATTATTAAATAAACAACAATAGCCGGGTTACCATGTCAACCAAAATAATGCCATTTTGGCGCCATTAGGTACCCCGGTGCGTATATGACAATATTTTTCTTTTCGTTTAGTTAAAAAAAAAAAAGAAAGAAAGAAAGAAAGAAGTGAAAGCCATTTATTTTAAATGGTTCAGTTTGTATTAAATAAAATGATAATGGAATACAAATTGAATTATGAATAAAAGTAACATGATACATTTCTTAGCATACGTTTAAGGGAGGCCAAACTGGTCGCCAAATTAGTTTAAAATAGTAACCTTTTCTAAAATTTGAAAAAAAAAATTTTTTTTTTGATTAAAATTTGAGTTGCCATCATTAGAGAAAAGTATATAAAATTAGCAAAAAATTAACATTTCGAAAACTAATCCGAATTTAAAAATTCTAATACCAGTTTTGAGATCCTCGGACCAATACGGATTTATATATACAGGGTGATTCAGCTCGTCGGTGACAAACTTTAAGGATCGATAGAGCACACCTAGACGAACATTTTTGAATAGGGAATGTAGGGTCCCTGACGCGATGGTAAGGCGCTAGGCGCTTTCGAAAATTTGGGTGCCGAAATTCGAAACGTCATAAAAACTAGGGAAATGGTTAGATTTTCTTGCTTGTTGCGTCGAAATGATTCTGTTTGTTTAGACTTTCTTCAGTACCAATTTGATAAGCGTATCTCTTAAAACATGGATAGGGGGCGCTGCAGACTTTGGAGAGCTAGACAACAACTTTAAGCCCGTTATTTTGATAATTTAACACATGCTCGCCAAAGTTTATACTCTAACTTAAAGTTTGAACCCAAAAGTAGAGCCCTGCAAAAAGCGTAAGAGCCGGAATAAAATGTCAAAGTACAGGGTGGTCGAAACTCGAAGGCTCCTAAGAGATAAACAAACAGATTTCTTGACTTATGGCATGCATTTTCATGATTCTGTTTGCTGGGGCTCTCTGAAACTCAGTTGAACGGTACAAAAAGAAACATCGATAGGGGGCGCTTTGGGCAAAAAACATAATTCGTTGACATTTCGGACGCTAATTGGAAACGGGGCGCTACGATCAGTTAGTAATAATGAAAACACATTTTCTACCTCTGCTCAACACTTCTGAATAAATTTAGACCAAAAACATCAATGATACTGGAAATTTATTTACAAAAAATAACACTACAGAAGATGCTCGAAATTTCGACCTTGGGCCATGATGCAGGCTTCGCACCTCCATCGCATTGAGGAGTGTGTGTTTCCAACAATGCCAGGAGTATCTCTGATCTGCCCTGCAGCTGCCACAATGCGCGCCACAAGTTCTTCAGCACTGCTGACAGGTGTATGGTATACCTCGGCCTTCAGGTAACCCCAAAGGAAGAAATCCAAGCAGGTGAGGTCTGGTGATCGGGCAGGCCAGTGAACTGGACCCCCAAGCCCGATCCACCGCTGGCCATACCTTGCGTTTAGATGGAGACGCACGTCGTTCGTGTAATGGGCCGGAGCTCCATCGTGCTGGAACCACATCTGGCGACGCGAACCTTCGGGTACGTGCGCCTCATCCAGAAGCTGCGGCAGCACTTGATCCAGGAAAATCAGGTAATTTCCACCTGTCAGCCGTTCAGGTAACAAATAAGGGCCAATGAGGCAATCCCCCAGAATGCCGGCCCACACATTTACTGAGAAACGCTCCTGGGCTGCTCGGCTTCTGGTTTCATGTGGATTTTCATCACACCACACATGACTGTTGTGGGCGTTCCACATTCCCTCCCGGCTGAAGGTGGACTCGTCCGTAAACAAAATGCTGTTTACAAAACGGGGATCCCTGGATCTCACCGCCAAGTACCATCTTGAGAATTCCACTCGAGGGCCAAAATCCTGCTCTCTGAGCAACTGCACCCGCTGGATGTGGTAGGGGTGCAGATTCCGGGAACGTAAGATGCGCCACGCAGTTGCTTGCGAAATGCCAACATGTCTGGCGATATCTCTCGTGCTAAGACCTGGGTTGTCCTCAACCAGGTTAAGCACAGCCTCTTCGTTGTCGGGGGTGCTCACTGATCGCTCCCGTTCAGGCCTGCCTCCGTCGAAAGATCCCGTTGTGGACAACCTCTGGTGTACTCGAGCGAAGAAGGCATGGCAGGGGATTTGCCTGTTGGGGTAACGCCCGGCGTACAACCGCTGAGCGGCTCGTCCATTACAACCAGCAGCGCCATACGCCAAATGCATGTCAGCCAATTCAGAGTTTGTGTACCGTTCCATCCTACTACCGATCTGCAGACAAGTAACCCGAAGCTTAAGTAGGTACCGCACGTTCAAAAGACGTGTCTGCGCATACAACTACGTCATCTCGCGTTGTCGTCTACGCATTACGTATCTTTTGCATATCGATATGGTACGATATCTTTTGCATAAATCAGCAAAAAGCACCTTATGTAAATTTTATTGCGCGCATTGTGCATGATTGAAACCAGCTATGTTGGTTAAAAAAAACAAACAAACTGCAGTTTTAATAGCTTCTTATGATAAGTAAATTACTCTCTTGTTTTGTTTCTAACTGATCGTAGCGCCCCGTTTCCAGTTAGCGTCCGAAATGTCAACGAATTATGTTTTTTGCCCAAAGCGCCCCCTATCGATGTTTCTTTTTGTACCGTTCAACTGAGTTTCAGAGAGCCCCAGCAAACAGAATCATGAAAATGCATGCCATAAGTCAAGAAATCTGTTTGTTTATCTCCTAGGAGCCTTCGAGTTTCGACCACCCTGTACTTTGACATTTTATTCCGGCTCTTACGCTTTTTGCAGGGCTCTACTTTTGGGTTCAAACTTTAAGTTAGAGTATAAACTTTGGCGAGCATGTGTTAAATTATCAAAATAACGGGCTTAAAGTTGTTGTCTAGCTCTCCAAAGTCTGCAGCGCCCCCTATCCATGTTTTAAGAGATACGCTTATCAAATTGGTACTGAAGAAAGTCTAAACAAACAGAATCATTTCGACGCAACAAGCAAGAAAATCTAACCATTTCCCTAGTTTTTATGACGTTTCGAATTTCGGCACCCAAATTTTCGAAAGCGCCTAGCGCCTTACCATCGCGTCAGGGACCCTACATTCCCTATTCAAAAATGTTCGTCTAGGTGTGCTCTATCGATCCTTAAAGTTTGTCACCGACGAGCTGAATCACCCTGTATATAAACTCGGCTTATGGCGTCAGATGCCGCCATCCGAAGAATCCCCAAGTGTCTTTTCCCATTTCTTCCGGTCAAGGGTCCATTCATCTTCCAGACCTCTATCCCTCATTGCCTTTGAGATATCATTCATCCAGGTCTTTCGTGGTCTTCCCCGTTTCCTTTTTTTGTTTGTTTCATAGTTGAATGTTATTTTGGGTAGTCTTTCATTATTCATTCTTTTGAAATGACCATACCAGATTAATTGCTTTTTTTTAATATCATCTAGTATGATTCCCTTTATTTTCATCCTTTCCCCGATTCTGTCATTTCTTACTCTTTCTATTCTTGATATCCTGCATGATCTTCTTATGGCGTCCATTTCTACTGCCGCTAATTTCTTTCTTTCTGTCTCCATAATTCTCCATCCTTCTGCTCCATATAACAATATGCTCTTTACAATAGAGTTGTATATATTATACTTTCTTTTCCTAGAGATATCCTTACTCCACCAAATAGAATTTAATATTTTTACAGCCTTTTACCCCTGACAAATTCTGTATTTAATTTCCTGTGAGTCTCTTCCTTCTCTATTAATGTATACACCTAAATATCTATAATGCTTATAGCTTTCTATTTTTACGTTATTAGTTAGATTTAGGTCTGTCTCATTTCCTCCTATACATAGGTATTTGGTCTTGCTGACGTTCATGTGAAGTCCCCATTTCTCATATTCTTCCTTAATTTTCACCGTCATTTCCTCTAAAATCCTTTTTACTTTTTGCAATTATAACTTGGTCATCTGCGAATTGTAGAGTAAAAATTGACGTTCCATTCATATTAAGTTCCAACACGGATTTTTGGTGTTAATTTCATCGCAAAGTATTCCGTATTTTAGGAGAAATCGCCGTGAAACATAATCAGTTGTTTAATCAGTCGTTTCATAGAATCGTTACATAAATTCGTTTCATAATATCCGTTTCATTAGGATTTTATATATACTAGGGGATCGTACCCGGGCTTCCCGGGTTAAAGAATATAGGTGAAATCATTTTTTAAAATTGAAAACTAATAATTTTTTATATTCCATAATATTTTTAGATTGACAACTTACATTAAAAAAGCATTTTTCATATGGAAAATACGAATTATATAATCAAATAAATTTTTGAAATTTATCAAAAGCGATATTTTCTTATTAGCCGCATGCTAAGAGTTATTTGCCAAGATTTTGCTACTTATGGCATCCTTTTATATTCTGATAATTTCAGAGCTTATACATGTCTGGTAACTTTGTGTTTTATTTATATTATTTTATTTATTTATTCATAGGGAATTTTTTTAATGGATATTAGCCGTAAGAAAATGATGAAGTCTGTATTTTGTTTTAAGGGTAAACGGATTAATCTTTCGTAATCGAGCTCCACGCGATATAGATAAATTAAAAAATATTTCATGCTTAAAAATTGTTTTTAAAACTATAGACAATCAGTAAACTGAGATGGACTTTACAAAGTTATTCAATTAAAAAAAATTCCTATTTGGTGATCTAAAAATTTAAATTGTACGATTATAAATATGTTAGATTTGTTGTTTTTTGAATATTATTCTTTTATTTGTTTATAAAAGACGTATTAATTTCGTTAATTTGTCTTTCACAAATATGTTAGATTGGTGTTTTTTTAATATTATTCTTTTATTTGTTTATAAAGGAAGTATTAATTTCGTTATGCAAAAATAGTCAGAAACAAATGCTGAAAAATGTTTGTTGCTTTATGTGAAAAATGTTTATTATTATTATGTATTGAAACTGGCACGTGATATGATAAACTTTAAAAAAAATCATGCTTAAAAATTATTTAAGAAAATATAATACATCAGTCAATTAAGATAAAGTTTTTAAACAAATTGCATTTGAAAGTAAATTTTTTCTCTATGCGACGAAAATTGAAAATGTAACGATGATCAGAAGATTGAAAAATATACTTTATAAAGATACTCTAAATTTTTGTAAAACATTGCGTTTTATCAGTATGTGATTTCGATTACATTATTTTTAAATGTAAAACATTTTCCCCTATGAAGAATTTCAAAGCAGCTGGGCTGTGAAAATGACGCACTTCTACAAAACATAATTTAGGTTTAAGAAATAAAATACACGCTTTTTTATAAAATGACGTCATTTGCATCCGCTAAAGCAATCCACTTTTACAATCCAGTTTTAAACTTCGTCTATAGAAAAGTGTGCATATGACGTCACTATCACAGAATAACAGACAATATTCTTTCTTGACATAGCCCATATTTTAATTTCAACTTTTTTTTTAAGGTTTTATGAGAAAATGGCAACAGAAAGATACAGTATCTCCTATTTTCGACTATTTTCCGTTTACTTTCAAAGACTTTCAATGAAATGAGGTACTTTTGTTGCCACGATAAGAAAAATGGTATTAAAAACTACAAAAAAATTAATATCTCAAAAATAAATTGAGATACAGTTTTCAAACAAAATGCATTTAAAAGAGCATTTTTTTTCCTTATACAACGGTGTAAAAATTTAAAATGTGCGATGTTTAGAAGTTTAAAAATTTGCAGTAGAGAAAATTGCAAAGCCAAAATTTTATTTCAAATTTCAAATTGTTGCCATTCGCAAAATGACGTATGCGTTACGCACAGATATGTTTGTCCTTTATAATATAGATAGGGGATTGTACCCGGGCTTCCCGGGTTAAAGAATATAGGTGAAAACAATTTTCTTTAATTGAAAACTAATATTTTTTTTATATGGAATAATTTTTTTAGATTGACCACTTACATTAAAAAAGCATTTTTCATATGGAAAATCGAATTATACAATCAAATAAATTTTTGAAATTTATCAAAAGCGATATTTTCTTATTAGCCGCATGCTAAGAGTTATTTGCCAAGATTTTGCTACTTAGGGCATTATTTTATATTCTGATAATTTCAGAGCTTATACATGTCTGGAAAGTTTGTGTTTTATTTATATTTTTTTATTTATTTATTCATAGGAAAGATTTTTTTATGGATATTAGCCGTAAGAAGATGATGAATTCTTTATTTTGATTTAAGGGCAAACGGATTAATCTTTCGCAATCGAGCTCTGCGCGTTATAGATAAATTAAAAAATATTTCATGCTTTAAAATTGTTTTTAAAACCATATATAATCAGGAAACTGAGATGAACTTTGCAAACAAATTCCATTTAAAAAAGAAAATCCTACTTGGTGATGTAAAAATCTAAATTGTACGATTACAAATATGTTAGATTTGTGTTTTTTCAATACAATTCTTTTATTTGTTTATAAAAGAAGAATTAATTTCGTTAATTTGTCTTTCACAAATATGGTAGATTGGTGTTTTTTTTAATATTATTCTTTTGTTTGTTTATAAAGGAAATATTAATTTCGTTATGCAAAAATAGTCAGAAACAAATGCTGAAAAATGTTTGTTGCTTTATGTGCAAAATGTTTATTTTTAATATGTATTGAAACCGGCACGTGATAAGATAAACTTCAAGAAAATCATGCTTGAAAATTATTTTAGAAAAATTAATACATCAGTCAATGAATACAGTTTTTTAAAAAATTGCATTTAAAAGTAATTTTTTTCCTATGCGACGAAAATTGAAAATGTACGATGGTCAGAAGATTAAAAAATTGCAGTAGCGAAAATTTCAAGACTGAAATTTGATCGTGAAGTGTTGCCATTCGCAAAACGACGTTAACGTTACGCAGAGATACGTTTGTTCTTTATAATATAGATACTTAATCAGTAAAATATAATAAAGATCAGTTATTAGGATGTGGTTATCAATTGAGGCTCTTATGCTTGGAATTCCGGAATGAAAACAGCAATTTTCACTTTCTCAAAATTTGCATATGCACTTCTCATATCCATATTCATCATTTTTTTTTAAAAATTGTATTTTGTTTGATCATTTAAAAATCATTTTAACTCAAAACTGGAAGTCACGATTGTCAGCAACATCTTTCATGTGAACAGACGCACTCTTTACTTGTGATTCTAATCTCAATTCCGGAGTGTAAAAATTTTCGTAATTTATGTTTTTTAGACGCATTTGTGTTAAAATGTTTAGTTTTATCCAAGAAAATGATCGTTTTCTTTTAAATATGACTTCTTTTTCACTTAAATAAGCATTTCGCCTAGTGTCTGAAACTTAGTACACATGCAGAAGGAAAAGCAATATAGAAAATTTATGAGGAAAAATGCGCGTTTTCAAAAGCAGTATGTCATTTTCCGTTATTATTCCCCTTATATAATATTCTGCTCCTAATGGGACTTTGCTCCACTAAACCCTATACAACAATTTTTATCAACAATTTTGAATTTTTATCAGAAAATGGCATGAATAAAGATAAAAATACCTCATTGTTTCGCTATTGTCTGCAATAATGACAGCTATCTAATTTTCATCATTTTGGAGGAATGTCATAAAATGCATTTTAAATTAAAATATAAAAGTAGGGACATAATATATATATATATATATATATATATATATATATATATATATATATATATTGCGATTACATCTACAAATGAACGGCTTTCAGTTGAAAAAAAATATTAGTAAAATTGGTTCAGCAGAAAGATCAGGACAGATGACTAAAAAACACACTTGTGTTTTAAATATAGAGATTATATAAAATTAGGCAAAATTAAATTAAGCAAATTATGGTATTTTGATAAAATTATAGTAGAATGACATAAACAATAGAATTAAAATTTTATTATTCGAGAGAATTTTCGACAAACTTCAGGAACCCGATAATATTTTAAACCACGAATTATTTGCTTGCTTGTACGAATTATTTGCTTGCTCGGCGAAGGAAATCCATCCAGGCGAGAATCAATTTTTGCAACATGAATCGGAATTATTTGCATGTCACCTCTCTTTTATAAAGACACTCTAAATTTTTGTAAAATATTTGCGTGTTAACAGTGTGATTTCGATTACATTATTTTCATAAGTGAAGCAATTGGGCTGTGAAAATGACGCACTTCTACAAAACATAATTCAGGTTTAAGAATTATAAAATATGCGCTTTTTTATAAAATGACGTCATTTGCATTTTGACGTCTAAAGCAATCCACTTTTACAATCCATTCTTAAACTTCGTCTATAGAAAAGTGTGCCTATGACGTCATTATCACGGAATAACAGACAATATTCTTGACGTAGCCCATATTTTAATTTCAACTTTTTTTTCAGGTTTTATGAGAAAATGACAACAAAAATATACAGTATCTGCAAATTTCGACTATTTTCCGTTTACTTTCAATGACTTTCAATAGAAATTACTTACTTTTGTTGCCACGATAAGAAAAATGGTATTAAAAACTACAAAAAAATTAATATCTCAAAAATAAATTGAGATACAGATTTCAAATAAATTGCATCTAAAAGAGCATTTTTTTCCGTATACGACGGTGTAAAAGTTTAAAATGCGCGATGTTTAGAAGTTTAAAAATTTGCCGTAGAGAAAATTACAAAACCAAAATTTTATTTCAAATTTCAACGTGTTGCCATTCGCAAAATGACGTATGTGTTACGCACAGATATGTTTGTCCTTTATAATATAGATAGGGTAGATTAGAGTATAGATATGTCTAAAATTCTCTTTCGCTTTATTGCGCTATGAAAACCTTATTTTTTATTTTTGCTTTGTTTTTTATTTTTTATTGTCCTAAAATAATAAAAGATATCAGAAATTTATTTATTTTTTCGCTTATTTATTTAAAAAATTTTTAGTTTTTGAGAACTTCTGATATTGTGTGAAGAATATAAGAAAATACTTTATGTTTGTTTATTTTCATTTTTATCTTTTGTTAGAATTTTCGCAATTCTTACCTATATGGGCTGTTGACATAAATTCATAAGTGACCAGTGCTTCATTTAAATTGGATGAAAATATAAATATGTAGCAAATTCTCCTATTGGAATGTATTCTCATAGAATTATTATTATTATTATTATTATTATTATTATTATTATCACTTTGTTTTTCGGGTGTAGAAACATTTTATTTTGCTGAGGCCAAGTCGGGTTTAAATGAAAATTTTGAAATTATTTTTTTGAGAAAATTTCCTTGTGAATTATTTATATTTTTATAATTTTTTCGTTGCGTTATGCTCTAACTGCCTTATGTTATGAAACTGCGTATAAGTTTAAAGGAAAAATAATTCGCAATCAAAGAGCTATTTCTATCCTTTTTTTCCCCTGAAAATTTGGTTTATAAATCTATATTGTTTAGTTTATAAATATATATTGGCTGTCTGTTCTCCCTCGCTCTCTTTTTTCAACGACAAACTCCTCCTTCTTTTACTACGGATTGTTTATCGTTGTCAAAAATGATTTGACCTCTTTTGAAAGACTTCCAAAAAATCGGTTGCAATTTTTAGCATTCATACATCATTTTTAAATGTGGCATAATTTCATTTTTTGCATCCTCGAATAATAAAAAAAAAGTACTTTCGAATGTATTTACTTGAAAACTTCAGATCAATTTAGTCAATTTTTAACTAATGTTCAAGCACGAGTTTCTTAAAAATTCTATCTCAACAATGAACCATTTGCTATATGTAAATAACTGGTGACAATGTTATTAAAATTGGCATTTCAGTACAAAAAGTAAATAAAAAGAATAAAAGGAAAGAGGGCTAACTACTAGTTACCCCACGTTGTCTCTAAACTAAACTATGTCAACGGAAACATAATTTTCTCTTTTCATTTTAATATGAAACTAATATCAAGCTAAGTTCCATTCCTTAAAACATACGTTGGATCAGAACATGCTCGAAATTGTATCTTTTTTTCTTTCTTTCTTTTTTTCTTTCATTTCTAACTGTAGGAATGTCGTCTGCTGAGATTTTAAAGAATGGATTATGTTAAATATCGATTTGCCTTTCAACATTCAAATAATTATTTTTTTAATTTATTTTGTCGTTTTGCCATATAAACTACCGTAAACTAATCTAACTTTGGCCCTTTAACTTTGGGTAACTTTGGTCCAAGAGAGAGAGAAAAAAAGATTAAATGTGTTTTATTTTCTACATCGCATATGTTACCGACAAAGTTTTGGTCTCAAAATGTAGGTGGCAGCATTAGCTTGAGGCTAGCATCTCATTGTGAGTAATTCACCCAGGTTCCACCATGACAGCACGAGTCAAACAAAAACGTATGAAGACGGTGAGAATTTTGCTTTTACAACTTTTGCCAGCCAAGCTGAAAATTAATCCATTTGGACCTCGGTAAGCACGTGTTTTTATAACATCATTAGTGTAGATCAAGGTCTAATGCAGGATTATGCACTGTCTTTTCTAAGATTTTTTTTTTAAAAAAAGCGTTTTTCTAGTTTGGGTAACTTTGCCCAACATTCGGGGTAACATTAATCCAACCAATTATCATTTAAATTTTTGTATATACTTCCTGTCAAGGTATAAAAAAATTATATATTGAGGGAAACTTTTATCTATTTTGTTGAATTTTAACCAGGGTTGTTTGGTTTAAACCACGCTGGTTTAAACCAAATGGTTTTTTTTAGAAAAAACATGCTGTTTTTTTTTTCATCTGGTTTTTTTCTCTTTTTCCCTAATGATTTCCTTTATTTTACACATTATTCAAAAATGCAAAATCAGAGTTATGCAGAAGCTACAAGCAAAGCTTTAGAAAAATGATGAATTAATAAATTTGTAAAATGACAAATATTTTTAATCAATCAAACTTTTCTTATAAGCTTTAAATCTACATAGCAGACTATTTTTTCTAAAATTAGCTGGGAAGAAAAAAAACAAGTAGTTAGTTATTTTTCTTCTTTTTTTTTTTAAGCCTTTTATCTTTAAAAATAGCCAAAATGGCAGATTTGAGCTAAATATATACTTTTACTACTTAGATTCCTTGATTAGTAAGATTTACTAAGAATTACATATGCCTCAATGATGACATAATCATAATTCTCTCCATTGGTTGCTTTTTGTTCTGTATGCTAATGAAAGTTTGGCTGTGAGTTTTCTTTGCTGTATCATGGCTACTGGGTTTAGTAAGCCTTTGTTTTTCTTGCATTTCTACATTGTGATTGGAGTTTTGCATTATGATTTTATTCTGTTACCATCAGGGTTGGCACAGTTTAAATCAGTTGGTTAACCAACTGATTTTTTATAAAAGATATAATATATTTTCTTGTTTTTGTAATTTAAGTGTTTCAAATTATTAGATATAAATAATTTCTACTTTTACAGTCTTATCCCAGCAATCACCGTGAGACATAGTGAGTCTAGGTTATATTTGTGTGCATGTAGAATGCAAATTGCATGTGTTGATGAACATTTCTGAAGCTCTAAAGAAAAAATGTAAAACATGTGAATTTAGCAAAGATAAAATAGATTAAAAATATTCAATATTTTGAATAAAATATTTTCCTTTGAGAAAACGTAGATTAATAACGCAAAATGACCTTTAAGATTTCAGTCAAGCTGTAAAAGAAAATTTTCTTGATTGGGGAGATTATCTTTTAAATCTGTTCTCAACTGCTCTACTCAACAAGAGCAAAATGCTTTGACACATTTACAAATTTATTTTTCATATAAAATCGGAAGGCCTGACTATCGAAGCGATTTGGAATCGAACTGTGTTTTCCATTTTTGATAAATAAATTACCTATTGAGTTATAAGCAATTTTGATCATGTGACAAAGATGTTTTTAACCTTCCTTGAGTAGTTATTTTTCTTTCGCATGGAAATTTGGTTCAAAATGCCAACTTTGACACTATTTTCTGAAGTATCTATTGCGTTTACAAAAAAAAAAAAAAAAAAAAAAAAAAAAAGGTTCCATTACATAGTTTCTGAACAGCATCTGCTAGTTTCATGCATTTCCGAACAAAAATAAATTAAAATTTATGTCATACAGTTGCCCTTTCGGATTTGAGAACAGCCTTAAGAATAAAAAAGTCCTTCCAGTCAGTGCCGGGAGGAAGAGGTAGCTTTCATAATCCTTATTTAAAAAAAGCCAACTTATATCATGCAAACACACGTAGCTCAATTTAGTGGAAACCGAATATAGGACATTCAATACTAATTTTTATCAATATAATGAATGAGAATTTCGCGAAATTAGTCAGCTTTATCCAAGCTGCTTTTCTTTAAAGTAACTTATATTTGGCTGCCAAATTCGCAATTTCTTAAAGTGCCTGTCATTTTAAGACAACATGGTGGATGAGGCTAAGCAGTGAACTTGGTCGAGACCTTAGTAATTGCTGTGCACATGCTCACTCACATCGGAATCGGTTAATATATAGGAGTGCTGTCGCATGCAAAAAATCAGATTTTTCAAAATGTTACCCACAATAGAAATTGAAACTGCTATATCTGAGCCATTTTTTAAGGTAAAGACAAACAAAAAATGCTCCTGAATCCTTATATCAAAATCAAATACTTTAGAAAGAAACCTTTTTCAATTTCTAAATTATTTGCACCTCACTTTAAATATATATATATATTTTTAATTTAATGGCCGCCATTTTGAAACAAGATGGCTGATGAATCTGGCCAGCGAACTTGGTCGAGGTGTTGATGTATACTATCCACATGCCTTCTTACATCGAAATAGGCGAATACGTGTGTTATCGCGTGAGAAATACAAGATCGTTTCAAAATGTTAGCCATGCTAGAAATTCAAAGTGCTATAAATCAACCATTTTTTAAGATATCAACAAAAGAAAAAATTTTCAGAAACAAAAACTGCTCCGGAATCTTTGTATCAAGGCCAAACACATAAAAAAAATCTTTTTCATTTTCCAATTTTTTAATACCTCATTTTGAATTTTAAATTTACTTTTTTTTAAATGGCAACCCTTTTGAAACAAGATGGCGAATGAAGCTGGCCAACGAACTCGGTCGAGACATTGGTATGTACTATGTACAGACCAAGTTACATCCAAATAGGTTCATAAATACGCCTGTTATCGCGTGACAAAAATCGGGTCGTTTTAAAATGTCAGCCACAAGAGAAATTCAAAATGCTATTACTCAGCCATTTTTTTTAGATATAGACGAAAGAAAAACTGTTCCGGAATCTTTGTATTAAGGTCAAACACATACAAAAAATATCTTTTTCATTTTCCAATTTTTTGGTATCTCATTTAAATTTTTTTATTTTTTAATTTTTTAAATGGCCGCCATTTTGAAACAAGATGGCGGATGAAGCTGGCCAACGAACTCGGTCAAGATATTTGTATGTACTATGTACACACCAAGGTACATCCAAGTCGGTTCATAAATACGCCTGTTATTACGTGAGAAAAATCAGGACGTTTCAAAATGTCAGCCACGCTAGAAATTCAAAATGCTATAACTCAGCCATTTCTTAAGATATAGACGAAACAAAAACTGCTCCCGAATCTTTTTATCAAGGTCAAACACATAAGAAGAAAATATTTTTTCAATTTTCTACTTTTGGTACCACATTTCAAATTTAAATTTTTCTTAAAAATTTAAACGGCCGCCATTTTTAAACAAGATCGCGGGTGAAGCTGGCCAACGAACCCGGTCGAGACATTGGTATGTACTATGTATAAACGAAGTTACATCCAAATCAGTTCATAAATACGTCTTTTATCGCGTGACAAAATTCAGGACGTTTCAAAATGTCAGCCACGCTAGAAATTCAAAATGCTATAACTCAGCCATTTTTTAAGATATAGACGAAACAAAAACTGCTCCGAAATTTTTGTATAAAGGTCAAATACATAAGAAAAAATATTTTTCCATTTTCAATTTTTTGGTACCACATTTCAAATTTTAAATTTTTAAAAAAAATTTAAATGGCCGCCATTTTGAAACAAAATGGCGGATGAAGCTGGCCAACGAACTCGGTCGAGAGATTGGTATGTACTATGTACACACCGAATTACATCCAAATCGGTTCATAAATACGCCTTTTATCGCGTGACAAAATTCAGGACGTTTCAAAATGTCAGCCACGCTAGAAATTCAAAATGCTATAACTCAGCCATTTTTTAAGATATAGACGAAACAAAAACTGCTCCGGAATCTTTGTATAAAGGTCAAATACATAAGAAAAAAATATTTTTCCATTTTTAATTTTTTGGTACCACATTTCAAGTTTAAAATTTTTTTTAAAATTTTAAATGGCCGCCATTTTGAAACAAAACGGCGGATGAAGCTGGCCAACGAACTCGGTCGAGACATTGGTATGTACTATGTACACATCGAATTACATCGAAATCGGTTCATAATTACGGGAGTTACAGTGTGACATAGGTCAGATATATATATATATATATATATATATAAATTTTGAACGGAGGGTGGTTTCGGGGTCTGGGGGTCATGATCGATGAAAATATACAAAAATTTTTTGAAATCGCTTTCCTCCGAACGGCTGCAATAGGTAGCTTTTTTGTAAAGAAAGCTACCTAAAAGAAACTCAAGATATGAAGTCTAATAAAAGAGGACTTTGAAAAATTGGGTGCTAGTGAAGCACCTGTTTACTTTTAACTAAAATATGCAATAAGATATATTTAAATCGTCTATTGCATAATCAAATCCACTATTTAGATCTGACAAAAAACAAGTAATATAAAAATTTTGTTTTTAAAGTCAATTCCTACTTAGGCCATCAAAGAAAAATTTAATATAATCCCTTAACCCGCTAGTAGTCGCGCGTTGGTCTTTTCCCCGCCCGAAATTCGTTATCTTCCTGTAACTCATTTCCCGTTAAAATTACGATAGCGAAATTCCGTGTAGCTGACCTTGAGTGTTCACACTCTTGTGTAGTAAAATTGCAAGTCATTCCTGCTATTTCTTAGCATTTTATCACATTCTTAAGTTTCAATCGGTCTAAATGACCGCGTTGCGGCCACTTGCGTTAGTTGAATTTTTCCCCCTCGTGTTCATCCTTTCCCATTTCCGCGAAATCTGTGGGGGAAAGTTTCTTTGAAGTACGGACTATCTGTCTGTTGTTATTTCGTCTTTCTTTCTGCTGTTTTCCCCGTTCACAGAGTACATTTTTTAACTTTTAGAATGTGACTTAAAATTGTTTTATTATATTAGTTGTGAAGTCAGTTCGCACAAAAAACTGATGGATGGTCACTTACATTTTTTTTTTTTTTTTTTTTTTTGATTGTCAAATATTGCGCGAATAAATTCTCAAATTGATAATCGTTTAAATATGGAAAAAAAGGGAAATTCATCATCATTATTTCAAAGAACTTGCTTTCGATTTATTACCGGAACATATAAATGAAAGAAAACAGACAATACCACTGCCAAACCATTAAAAAAGAGAGAAGAGAATTTTGTGGAAATCAGTAAAAAATTGCCGTATCTCCAAAATCTGAAAAGTATCGTTTTTGTACAATAAAACAAATTCGAAAGATAAAACAATTTTCTGAGAAATGTAGTATGTATATCTGCGAAGAACATACATATAATTTATTTGTACAATAAGAAAAATAATGAGAATTTTATAATGTAGGTTAGAAATTACGCAAATGAAAATCGCTTTTGGATAATTCAGTGAATGTTTATACTACGATTTCAAAAAATACTTTAAATATTTTTCTAAAATTTATCTATTGTTAAATTTTCATACTGTAAGTAAAAACACATTTTTTTCTTTTTTTTTTTTTTTTAACAATGCCGCAGAAATTTTTTATTATTATTATTATTGAAATCCAATAGAGGCTTGGGGACGGTATCTGACAAATTTAAATTTGTTGTCCTTCATCAGTTGTTCAAACTATTTTTCAGAATAATGTTTTCCAGAATATGAGAGAAAATTCATTTAAATTAAATTATTGCTGCTTATTTATAATTTCGGAGAAAATTTTCTTATTTTTTTTATTATTTTAATGAATGCTATTATAAAACAATAAATTATAACATTAATACCTTATTATGAAATGAACAATTGAATATTATTTTAATTAAATAGTTGCTGTAAAATACATTCCTATTAAGTTGAACCTTTCAGTGATTCTATTAATTAAAATAATTTATCCATCTTAGGATTTAAATCTACAATTGCAAATGTATTTAAATTAAATATATAATTTCGATAACTTATTTATTATTTGCTTTATATAAGCGACGTTCGTATCCAGAGTTTTTATTCAAGGGCGCTGCTCCCACTCTGAAATAAGTAGAAAAACTACAAATCGTGCATTTTCATTAGGAAAATGCATTTAATCACAAAATCTCGCGAGCCCCTCCCCCCTCATACACACACAGACACCCCACAAAATAAATAAATAAATAAAACGTAGTTACAACATTTACATTTATAATTTCGAAGTTAAGTATTTTTTACCTTTTCCTTTATTATATATATATATATATATATATATATATATGTATATATATATATATATAATTATACATTTTTAATAATATTTGGTTTATGTGGTGTTTGTGATTTCATAATTATTGGTCTTTTTCATTATTTTTCAAAGGTATTATTGTACAGAAAGTTTATATATATATATATATATATATATATATATACATACATATATATTGTCTTTAATTGTTTATTGCATCAAATTTGATGTTTTTTCATATGTTTTAAATGAATTAATCGTCCGCAATATGCTGGTGAATTAGTGGTATTGTATTTGATTTTCTGTTGCATGTCATAGGTTCCATTTTTACTTTCAGTTTAATTGTTCAATTTAATGTCAGTGTAATATATTGATGCTAAATTTATTAATTTTATTTTCTTAAATGGATAGAGAGTGCCGGTGTATCATAAAAATCTACCTGACTCTGATTATGTCATCCCCCCCCCCCCAAAAAAAAAAAACCTATCACGAATTTAGATTCATATTCATAAATGTTTTCCTACTAATTATTGATTCATAGTAACATCAGAAATTCAATCAAATCATTTACTAATTACTTTTAAGTATTTATGCAAAACGACGAAAGAGTTATAAAAACATTTATCTACATGCCAACTGAATATATACTTAAGCGAAATAAATAATTGCTGTAAAAAGTTGTAAAATGAATAATTGTTGTAATAGTTCTGTCAATATTTTCCCCCTACGTTATCCGTTTTCGATCATCTGATAACACCGGCAAGTTTCCCCTTCGTTTTCGGCCTGCTGGTAACGGCGGCAAATGGACCGAACGCGACTACTAACGTTCTAAAAAATGTCGCGACTACTCTCGGGTTAAGCTAATATTAGTTTTTGTTGCATTAAAATATCTCAATTTGTTGATTTTCTGTAAGCAAGTAGGTTTACAATGGAACTCTATGGGAATTTGGCAAAATATTAGAGATATCGCCAAGTTGGCGTCACTTTTGGCGACTCATTTTGACCGCCAAATTTGGCGATATATCGCCAAGTTGGTGACAAACTTGGCACTATTTGGCTTGTCGCCAAATACCCCTTATTGAAAATATTTTCATTGATCTTCAATAACCAATGGCCGCCATTTTGTTTCCCATGCAAAACTAAAATTAATTAATTAAAATTTAATTAATTAATTAATATTTGAAAAAACTGTATTAACATCAATTGTCATCTAGTACAAGTTTAAAAAAATTTATTTCAACTTGATAGGATGAATAATGAGTATTTTATTAACGATTGAAAATTTGAACAAGATAAATATATAAATAAATAAATATAGGGAGAGTGTGAGCTAATAGTAGGAATTGAAAAATGGGGGAAAAATCAAGATACGACTCGCGTGAGACATAACAGAAAAAAAGTCTCATAAAAATGCCTAAAAATATATATTAATTTTTAGTTTAGACATTTAAATACTTATAACATAGCTTAGAAAAAAAAGCCTGTGTATTAAGTCTGATGGCTGTTTAAATGTTTTAGTGGGTGACAACTTTTATAAATCTACTTTCCATTTTAAGATCAATATTTTCAGTAGTCTAAAAAGCTCGTAAATAAGTATTTCTATTTATTTTACTGTTGCCTTTTTTAAACCTGGCAGATTCTGAGGAGAAGTGTCAAATGACAATACACAATACTTCTTGAAATGTGTACAGACTCTACTACTGCTAAATCTAAATCATTCCAGGAATTCTTTATAAAAAAAGCTTTACTTTCAATAAAAGTTAATAATTGTTCATGTAGTGTTCTAACAGAAAGATCAGATATGTCAGATTACAAATATTTCAAAGAAATTATTTTGAATAGCCATGGGAAAGTATATTGTATTTATGAAATTGCACCATATATTTATTTATAGTACTAGTAATCAAAACATTGTTTATTAAGATTTTCAAAGATCAATGTTCACTATGCGGAGCATTTTATTCATGGAACATAAGACATAGCTTTTACTAAAAATGTTTAAATTTTAAATGATTTCAATTTTCTACATAATTGATTGTAATTGTCTAATTTAAATTATTTTTAAATTAAGTTATATTACTTATATATCCAACAATGTTTATTTTTATCAATAAATATGCATGTATATGTAATAGGAAAATATATTTAAAAAAACCCGGTTTAAACCAAAAAAACCTTGTTTAAACCAAAAAAAAACGGGTTTTTTGGGGTTTTTGAAAAAAAAAAAAACGGTTTTTTACCAACCCTGATTTTAACACTGATACTTTTGAGGTAATTTGTTTGATTATTTTTTATATACTTATGCAAAAAATAATTTTTCTGAAAATTCATCCAGTGTATTGGTTCCAACTGAACCAAGCAAGAAAGCTATTGACAATGATCACTGTAACGTTAGAAATTTTGTACTTGTGGTGTTTAATGGCAATATCCATCCCGAAAGGATTACTTTTAAATCAAAGTAGGGTTGTGTTGTTGACTGCATGGAAAATAAGTTAATGTGTTGGCGCTGACCACAGCGACTGGACTCCATGGTGTATGAACGGAACGATATTGTTACAAAAATTAGTCCACCTAGACTTCTGTCTAAGAGAAAACTAGTATTCAGTCCTTGACCTGGACTAATCGTTCGGAGTTTTCGTGGTTTTCTTCGAGCCGTGGATCTCCCATGCGTTAATACGGATTAGGTTCCCTTAGAAAGACCCCCACGGAGGGCACTCCCCCCGGGCCTATATCCCTCGTGTAGATAATTGGCCGTCAAAAATCAACCCAACACAACCCTTGACCTGGACAATCCACGTTAAGCAATATTTATGAATTTTGTAATATTTTTTAAATTAAAATATATGCTAATTTACTGTTTTTTACATGTTTACACTTCTTACTCTCTTCCCCCTTCTTTTTCAATAGGGTAACATTTGTCCAAATAATAATTGTGGAGCAAACATTCAAACCGTGTTTTCTCACAAAAAAATAAAAAATGAGTTATGGTTATTTTTATGAACTCTGTGTTAAATTGCACAGAAATAAATGGTATTCTTTACTAAAAAAATTTTTCTCCGATTATAAATCAATTTTAAAACTTGACGTTTCAATCAAAGAGTGTTTCCTCCAAAGCCTGCATTCAATCAAGCAGTGATTTCTCCAGTCTGCCAATCACAGTTGTCACATAATGTGTACTTTCGAAACCTACCATGCATATCACAATTGAAACGAATTGTTTTAGAAAAAAATAAGAGAACTGTTAAAGTTAAAGGCTCCAGAATTATAGCTTTCAAGATCTAAATGAAGAATATGATGTAAATCTTCTTAAAAAGGGAGTTACTGTTGCCTTGTTCAAAGGGTTGTTTTAGAATCTCTTCCTCTTAGGCACGCCATACCAGTTGAAAAGAACAAAGATGTTAAAAAACTTTTGAAGGTAATGTATAGTGAACAGTGGCAAAATCAACCTGATGATATATTCAAATGATACAACCACATTATCCTTGATTGATAAGCCTGCAATAAAGAAGAGGGGGATGTGTATAACTGTCTAGATGAAGATATTGGTTTTAAAATTTGAAGTGGATTTCTGGCAAACGAGTATTTATTTAGTAAATATTTAATGAATACTACTAGGTACCATAATCTGTCATTTTATTTTAACAATAATTAACTGAAATTCGGTATTTATTCAAATAAAATAATGCTATTGTATTATTTGTGAGTTAGAACTTATTTCATTCAAAAAGCGTTTTATCCACTTGTCAAACAATCAAAACATGTTGCTTCATCTGAATTTATTCAAAAAGTGTTTTCTCCAAATATTAAATGCATTTTATTAATTTGTTTTATGTTTAATATCTTAGGTATGCTTGCGATTCTTTCTAATAAACAGTAATAAAAATACACAATAAAAATGAGAATTAAATACAAGTTATTTTCTTATTTATCAGTTTTTTGTGTTTTTTGAAAATTTGTATCTAAAGGAGAAAGCATGGTTTGCATGTTTGCTCCACAATTATAATCAATTAATGCAGTCTATTTTTTTTTTGTCTTCCATCCCCCTTTCTTTTTACTGATGTGGTTTGCTCCATTTGGTAACCAGGAACTTGATGACGTTTGCGTACTCTCTTTGCCTTTTCGCACAAGAATTCTTCTGTACTCTTAGACGTTTATGTCCATTTTGAACTTTTGTGAAATTTGTTTGAATTTAATTCTTGCGAGCCGACATTAGTATTTTTAAAAGGGATTTATTATTACTGCCAGTAAAACGTTAAGCAATTCGTTTATCTATTTTAAGAAATAAATAAGTCTTTGTTACATTTATTGATATCTTTTTATGAAAATAAAATATTCAACGACTATAGAGTTCCTCAAATTGTAGTTCCGATTTTTTTTTTCTTTAAGCACAACGCCCCACCAGTAGCTGAGAGGTTCTGCTCTCGAAGCTGGTAGACTGTAGGTGCTGGGTTCGAGCCAGATCGCGCCCGTCGGCCTAACCGTTCAGAACTTTTGTGGTTTTCTTCAAATCTTGGGAAACCTTGCGTAAATACGGGTTAGGTTTCCTTAGAAAGACTCCCACGGAGGGCACACCCCCTTGGGCATATATTCCTTTTGTAGATAATCGGCCGTCATAAATAACACCAACACCTTTAAGCATAACCGAAAAAAATTCTGCAAAATAATCTAAACTGTCGCGTATGAATATTATACGCACTTAAAAATCTAATTCTGTTAAAACATGTACTGCTTAAGAATTTTTTCAAGTTTTAATTTCAGATTTCCTATTTTACACATTAAAAATGCATGAAAATTCCATAATTATGATTGGGAAACTAAATACTAAAACCACATACACACACACAAAAAATAAATAAATAAATAAATAAATAAATAAATAAAAATAAAAGAACTATAAAAATATATTATAAATGAAAATGTAAAAATATAATTTACAAATATTAGGTCAATAATTACATCTGCATAATGCCTAAATTTTCTCCCCAAATAACTTCAAATTCGTATACTCCAGCGAAAAGTTTCTCGAGAAATCAAAGTATGAAATTGAGTATGGGTATTTACATTTGAAATGTTAAAGTTTGTAATAAAAAATAGTTTACCGTTTGTTAAATTATAAAGTATGTTATGCATTAATATATTATTAATAAGCAGGAGGTTACCTAAATTTATTTGATTCATTGTGTTAAATTACAAAGTTTGTTGCATTAATAATTTCGGCTCTCTAAATTTATTCTATTCATAAATATTGATAAACAAATATTCATAAATGGCACTTTTTGCATCTTAGTACAAGCTCTTTCTTTGTTTTATTTCTATTTATTTATTTTTGACCGACTGTGCCTATAGTTCAAGTTTCGATCTGTAAATTTTCTGACGTCGCGACTCCCCTTAATTACAGAAAGTCTGCATAAAGCCTGTCGGCAGCGAATTAAGTGAATGAAAACCATGAAAATGAACATACGTTTCATTTTTTTTTTTATTCTTTATTTTTCTGTTCCACTGCTGGTATATATAAAATTACTTCATGTAAAAAAAAAAAAAAAAAAAAAAAACCGCTCTAATGGAATTTTGAAACAATGAAAATCAGGAAAAGATAGACCTTTTTTAAATATCAAGATTTAAAGAATAGTATTCTAAAGAAAACTGAAGACGTCAAATATACCCTAGATAAAATAAGAAGAGTTATTAATGTTTATTTTTCATATAAAAAACAAGTCGGGAATTCTACGTCAATCGTGCCAAATGTGGTGTGGTTGATGGTTGTGACGGCCAATTATCAGCACGATGGATATATGCCCTAGGGGGGGGGGGGCCTCCGTGGGTGTCTTTCTAAAAGAACCTAACCCGTATTTACGCTTGGAAAACCAAGGCTCGAAGCAAACCACGAAAACTCCGAACGATTAGGCCGGTGGACACGATTGAGATTGAACCCAGCACCGCCCATCTACCAGCTTCGAAGTCAGAACCTCTCGGCCACTAGTGGGGCACAAATGAGGTGCGTTCGTACTATAACTTGTTTTATAAATATTCAGATTTTAGTACAGTAGCTGTTGCACTCTTAGGAAAAAATGCATGAGTACAATATTTGTTATGATAATATACATTAAATTAAGTAATACGAAAATAATTTGACTTAATTTTAAATAGGACATTATCATCATGGCAACCTAGAATCATTACCTACCATGAGATATCATTGAATTAATTACGTATGATAAGATTTAATAGAATAATCACCATTGCAATTTATAATCATTATCTATCATGGGAGATCATTGAATTAGTTACGTATGGTAGGATTTAATAGAATGAAGAAAACTGTTAATATATTTTTAAGTTTTGATTCGATTTTCATAAAATTTGAAATGACTCGACAAAATTCTAAAACAATTATATTAAATTTCAAACCATTCAGTTTTGCGCTGTCATATGTGGGCAGACAGACGAACAAGACGATGATTATAGGTTTCACGTATTTATATAATTACGAACGCGCCTAAAAAGTTTAGGACCAAAAATCATTCTTCTACTGATCCTTTTTACTGAGAATTCCCTTTTTACCACATCTTAGGATAGATATTTGTAGCTAAAATGTCAGAAGAATGTATTACCTGTGACAAATCTTTAAAATGCTTAGAATTCTACGGCAGATTTCATTTCGAATTTTGTATTGCTAAATTTTTTTGTTTGATTTGTATTCGAATCTTGTATTGTTAAAATTTTGTATTCATTTAGTATTCAAATTTTGCATTACCAATAATTCTTTATTCGAATTTTGTATTAATAAAATTCTGCATTCGAATTTTATATTCTGAAAATTCTATATTCAATTTTCCTGTCTTATTCTTTTTTTCCCCTTTCTGATTAATGTTTTAGCGGTATGAAAACATCACTTCACATGTTTAAAGAAAACTACACAGAGAAGGATTCTTTACGGTATGTTCCACAGGACACCATTATTTTTTTAATCTCTTTTTGTATGTATAGAAAAATTTGTCTAGCTTAATGGCAAAAAGTTTGTGATTAAATAAGGTGAAATTTACTTGATGGGTGATAGCAAATGACTTCAGACGAAAAAATTAAAACCACCTCTAACAGAAAAAAACAGTTCTATTAAAGTATATTGATAACAGATGGCAGCACTAAAATAAGTTTTTTTAAAAGTGAATTTTATGAAAAGTAGTTTACAACATTGCAGCACAGAATGATATCTGATGCGTAACTTTTCTTTTTCCTTTTCCTCTATTTATTACTGAAAATATTTAAGGCATAAGTAAATTGTTCAAAAGTAATTCTAAATTTGAACTATTATTTCTTTTTCTGGAAGATCAGTCTTTCATTATTAAACTGAGTTTAATCAGTGGCGTAGCTACATATTCAGCGCCCTGGAGCAAGCAAAGTTTGTGCGCCCTCTTGTCTCTCAAAAAAGTTCTACGTAATTTTTTTTGGAAGTTACATATATACATACATACATACATATATATATACAGGGTGATTCATAAAAGATGGGCAGAACTTTAAGGGGTTATAGTACACTTAAAGACAAATAATATTAAATAGGAGACTAAGGGTCCCAGACGTATTCCCAAGGAGATAGAATGCATTAAAGTTTAGGGTCCGAAATTTCAAATGATTATAAAACATGGAAAAATTGGTCGATTCGTTTGCGGTTTTTGCAAAAAATTTTCTTTATGCCAGTATTTTCTTGAAATAAAATTTTAAAGTTCAATTTCAAAAACTGCCGATAGGGGGCGCTTTAGACTTTGGAGTAACAAACAACTATTTTTTAACGTTATTTTTTGTATTTCTTTAAATGATTTCGAAAGCTTAGACTTAAACTTAAATTTTGATCTAAAAATCTGAGTCCTAACGAGTAGTTAAGTAGTGTAAACTGAAATTTGAAATCCTTCTCCCCCCAGAACAAAAATCAGTTATTCCCGATCTTTGTGTCGTAGATTAGGCTCTAACTACTGCCGCGTTTTGCTAAAATTATTCTTTATGTCAGTATTTTCTTGAAAATAAATTTTAAAGAAAATTTTCAAAAAATTCCGATAGAGGGCGCTTTAGACTTTGGAGTAACGAACAACTATTTTATACCGTTATTTTTTCTGTCTCATTAAATGCTTTCTAAAGCTTAGACTTAAATTTTCAGCCCAAAATCTGAATCGTTAGACTTGGTTAAGTTTCTGGGGAGAGGGGTTTGAAATTTCTACTCCTGAGCACAGTTCAGTTTACCATGTCCACACATTGTGTGCTGTGATACGAGGTAAAAAGACACAAATTAGGATTATGTTACCAAAGCATATTTATTAACATGTAATTACAATAAATGTTCAAAATTGTGACCACCAGAGGTTATGCACGCAGAACAACGGCGAAGAATGGAACGGTGAACATTCGCGAAAACATCAGTCTTTTCGAGCACTTCCCCTACAGCGGCGGAAAGTCTGGCGACCAGTTCCTCGGGGGATTCAATGGGTGTCTCATACATAAGAGCCTTCAATCGTCCCCAAAAAAAGAAATCGAGGGGTGAAAGATCTGGCGAGCGAGCAGGCCAAGCAACAGGACCACCTCGACCAATCCATCTCTTCGGAAATGTGATGTCCAGATAGTTGCGGACGTCTCGTACGTAATGGGCTGGCGCTCCATCGTGCTGGAACCACATGACCCGCCGGATGCGTGGAGGAACAACGTTTAACAGGTCTGGCAGCACATGTTGCAGAAATGTGAGGTACGTTTTACCGTTGAGGCGTTCAGGAAGAAGGTAGGGTCCGATTAGGTGGTCTCCGAGGATGCCTGCCCAAACATTGATGGAAAAGCGTCTCTGATGAGCATGTGGATACGTAGCATGTGGATTGACATCCGCCCATACATGTGCATTGTGTGTGTTAAATGTACCTTCACGTGTGAAGGTACATTCATCGGTAAAAAGCACAGTTCGTCCAAAATGTGGATTTAGCGCGTTCTGCTGCAGAAACCAGCGGGCGAATTCAATACGATTTGGATAATCCCCTGGAGACAGTTACTGGACTCGTTGCACATGAAACGGGAGCAAATGTTCATCCTTCAGTACCCTCCAAGTCATGGACTGTGAGGTAACCACCTGCCTAGCCACTGTTCGTGTACTTGTACTTGGCTGCGCCGCTACTACATCCAGAATGGCTTCTGCAACAACTACTGATTCGTCCTTTTTTGCACGACCTGCATTCGACCGGGAAGCGGGAAATGATCCCGTCTCACACAACTTTCTGTGCAAGCGCTCGAAAGTTTTGCGGTTAGGCAACCGCCTGTTGGGAAATCGCTCTCCGTACATTCGTTGTGCCTCTGCACCATTTCCATCTGCCGCTCCGTAAATTAAATGCATCTCAGCCTTTTCCTTATTCGTGAAGGGCACCATCTTCCGATTTATTACTACAGCGACTTACACTTGACTCACCGTTCAGTGGTTTTTATGCCTGAATCGTGTCGAAATTTTGCATACGTGTTCTTCTTCTTCCCCATTTGACATTTGCATACTTTCTGTTTCCTTCTTCACCCGGTGACTAGCGTCAGGAATGGAGCTTTAACGTTTGCATGAGCGACGTTTCCAACTGTGCCAGTGCCTTTATGAGTGAATTCCGACTATGCAGTCCTTGACGAAAGTTGTATTTTTGCCTCGTAGCACAGCACAGAATCGTTGGGCATGGTTAAGTAGTGCAAACTGAACTATGTTCAGAAGTTGAAATTTGAACCCCCTGCCCTCGCTACTGAACCACGCTCAGCGATTCAGATTTTCAACTGAAAATTTAAGTTTAAGTCTAAGCTTTAGAAAGCATTTAATGAGACACAAAAATTAACGGTATAAAATAGTTGTTCGTTACTCCAAAGTCTAAAGCGCCCTCTATCGGAATTTTTTGAAAATTTTCTTTAAAATTTATTTTCAAGAAAATACTGACATAAAGAATAATTTTAGCAAAACGCGGCAGTAGTTAGAGCCTAATCTACGACACAAAGATCGGGAATAACTGATTTTTGTTCTGGGGGGAGAAGGGTTTCAAATTTCAAATTTCAGTTTATGCTACTTAACTACTCGTTAGGACTCAGATTTTTAGATCAAAATTTAAGTTTAAGTCTACGCTTTCGAAATCATTTAAAGAAATACAAAAAATAACGTTAAAAAATAGTTGTTTGTTACTCCAAAGTCTAAAGCGCCCCCTATCGGCATTTTTTGAAATTGAACTTTAAAATTTTATTTCAAGAAAATACTGGCATAAAGAAAATTTTTTGCAAAAACCGCAAACGAATCGACCAATTTTTCCATGTTTTATAATCATTTGAAATTTCGGACCCTAAACTTTAATGCCCCCTATCTCCCTGGGAATACGTCTGGGACCCTTAGTCTCCTATTTAATATTATTTGTCTTTAAGTGTACTATAACCCCTTAAAGTTCTGCCCATCTTTTATGAATCACCCTGTATATATATGTGTGTGTGTGTGTGTGTGTGTGACTAGCTGACCCGCCCGGCGTTGCCTGGTCCCATTATAATAACGTAAACAAAAATCAAGTTTGTATGATTTTATATATTCATAAGTAATTCAAATGAACATAGTTTTAGAGATGGCCCACTGTCTTCGGCAGCGTCTAGTGTGTTCCAGACAAACCTCTTTCAGAACGAAACTGGGGCCTGGGTCCCTGCTACCAAAGGCAGGGTATGCCAGGAGTATTCCGTACGCGGCAGAGACAATTGAAAATTGAATGAGTAAACCCTGTAGTAATCGAGCCCATAGAACTCGAGATAAGAATGCGAATCCTGGCGGTGGAACTATAATCTTTAAAACAATCGTAAGCTAAGTGGAATGGAACAATTTCCGTTGAAACAGAGCCCATAACAGCCGAGAAAAGAATGCGTCGTTAATGTTCGAAAATGGTGGTAACAGAAGTCTAAGATAAACTTTCACAATGCAGATAGTAGCTGAATAGTAAGCTAAGCTTAATTATCCATTTACCGTTGCAATCGGACATATTGAACCCGAGAAAAGAATGCACCATTAATGTTCGAAAATATTAGTAAATGAAGTCTAAGACAAATTTTCATAATACAGAGCTGAATCGTAAGTAGCTGAATCGTAATCTAGGTTGAATTAACCAATTCCCGTTGAAATCGGCCCCCTAGAATTCGAGGAAAGAATGCACCCCGAAGCACTGGAAGGTGCTTGTTGCCCCCGCCCCCTGTAAATTTAACGAATTACCTTTAACATAAACGTGATATTTATTATACGGAAGAAATCCCATCCCTCTAAAGTTAACCACTTACCTTTAACAGTAGCGCGAATTTTAATTCACGGCTGTAGTGAGTAAACGTAAGTTGATGCCGTAAAAGAAGGTTAATATTCGAAAAAGGTGGTACCTGGAGTCAAAGAAATTTTTTAGTGGTTTCTAAAGTAGCCAGAGGACCCTAGAACTATGCTAAAGGAAATTGCAAGACTATCGGATAATTTTTAATGAAACTGCACAAAGGACCCTAAGAAGGCGATTAATACTCAAAATTGGTGGTAGCTGAAGTTTGAGTAATTTTTTTGTTATTCCTGTAGTAGAGGGGGGACCAAAGAAATAGTTAGGGAAAAATCCTAGTGAATCGGACCATTTTTTATAGGGGACCAAAAGGAGCTTATTGATAATTGAGAGCAAGGTCTAAGATGAAAACACGATAAAAGGTCCTAGTACTTAGCGCTTTAGATTTTCAATTAGTCGAAATTAAGTATAGGGTATACGTATTAATCATTAGAAAAAAATTTCAAAGAAATGCTTAAAAAAAGAGCTCTAGAATCTCAATAAAAATATGAAGGTGTTGGCTCGAGGAGAGAAGTCCAAGACTCAATTTTTAAGTTATGCAATGAGAATGTAACAGAATTAAAGGGTGAAAAATGCATGGCGAACAAAAAGTTACCCTAGGGGGCCAGTGTCTGAACTGAAATGTAGAAACGAAAAAAAAGCCAAATGGAAAAAGAGCCCCAAAAACGAAGGACGGATTAAAAGGGGCGATTTATTAACAATTTAGGGCACAAAAACTTCAAGTGGCCTTGTACCAAGCCCCAAGTGTCCAGGGTCTCAACTGGAATGTAGCTGGGCAAGGGCCCCAAGAAGGCGATTAATTTAAAAATTTGGTGGTAGCTGAAGTCTAAAAAATTTTTATGTTGTTCGCGTAGTAGCTGGATTTCCTATCATGTTGTTACAAAAAAAAGTTAGTAAATCAGACCATTTTTAAGGGAGATATAATAGGAGGTCCAAAAGGGGCCAACTGATAGTTGAGAGCAGGGCCCTAAGATAGAAACATGTTAAAAGGTTCTAGTACTTAGCGCTGTAGATCTCAATAAGTCGAAATTAAGTATAGGGTATTTATTATTCATTCGAATAAAATCTTAAAGAAGCGCGAAAAAAATGGGGGAAATTCTTAAAAAGGACACTAAGTGCCCAATAAAAATATGAGGGTGCTGGCCCAGGGAGAGGAGTCCAAGTCTCAATTTTAAAGTTATGCATTGAGAGGTTGACAAATTAGGGTGTGAAAAATGCATGGCGCAGAAAAATTTCAAGGGGTCCAGTGTCTTAACTGGAATGTAGAAACGGAGAATAATTAAAAGGGAAAAGGGCCCCCAAAACGGAGAAGATTGGATAAAAAGGGGCAAGTTCTGAGCAATTCAGGGCATACAAACTGAAAGGTGCTAAGGGGGCGCCGGTCATAAAAAATTAAAAATCTGAGCTCCAGATGTATCAGGACCTGTCTTTGGACTACCCTCATCCAAATTTTCAGACTTCTACGTGCAGTATATTTCACTAGCCACCACACACAGAGCGAAAATTATTTTTATTAGTATAGACTACCTGACCTACTCGGTGTTGCCGGGGCCCGTGATAATATTCTTAAATGAACCTGAAATTTTTATGATTTTATTTCTTAAGGCTGTTTTTAAATCCAAAGGGGCAATTTTATGACATGCATTTTAATTAATTTTTGCTCGAGAACTGGCATGTGTTGTTATTCAGAAACTTTGTAATCGAAAGATGTTTTCCGGATTTCTTGTAAACACAATAGATCTTACTGAAAACATTGTCAAAGATGGCGTTTTCAACGGAATTTCCCGACGAAAGCAGAAAAAACAGTCAACGAAGGGAAAAAAAGTCTTGTCATATATCTTTAACACGATTTTGTCTGAAATACGAACTCGATGACTGAGGGAAAAATCGGTTTAAAAATTTAAAAAAAAACAGCCCTGTTCTAACGTATATACAAAATAGCTGACCGCCGTTCTATTTATCACATTTATAGACACTATTGAAACAAACCCGTTTTCATATTAAAATGTAATTTTTAACAAAAAAGAATGTTTGAATTACATTTTCTTCGCCGAAAATATTCTTTATAAATACTTTTGCACATCAAGCGCAAAAATCAATATAATACACATATATATAAGGGAAATTACAATCACAGCATTGTACGAATACACGAAGCCTACACATTTCAAACAAATACTTGATAAATGATTTTACAAAAAACTAAATAAAATAAAATACGTATATATATATTTAAAGAGAGGCCACGCTGTTTGGTATACCAGACAGGCTGAGAATTCTTGGGGCAGACCATGTCGCTATTGGTAACAAAGAAAATTACAGAACGTACACATTACGTTTTAAAAGATTTAAATGGTCCTTTGAAACAAAGAAACTTTCAAGAAAAAAAATCAGTTCTTCTGCCTTGCAAAGAGAAATAAAAATCATTAATAAAAAATGATTCAAAAAAGTGATTTAAAAAAATTGTTAAATGATTTAAGAAAATTATTGACCATTGAAGGGTTTTTGTCGTTTGTTTTGTAGAAACTAAACATGCATTAATACAGATTACAAAACAAGAATAAGAGCTGGATTTAAACATATTCCGCATCTGCGCACGGCGACAAAAGTTAGACGGGAGGGGGGGGGGTGCGGGGGGGGGGGTAAGGGAAAGCAGCAACTTAAATTTTGCGAGTATTGTTTTTTAGATTTTGAAAATATTGCAAATATGTAATGCGTACAGCAAATTTTAAAGCTATTACATAGCTGCCAACTTGTACGGATTTTTGCTACCAGTAAAATTTAATAGAAAATTTTGCCTAGTTCAATCGTCGAATTGCCGTGAATAATGATGATTAAATAAGGCAGAAATGTCTGTTAAATTTTAGCGATAGAAAAAATCCGTACAAGTTGGCAGCTATTCTATTAGCTTCACCTAAGGGAGGGAGCAGCTTTACCTGGTTTAGGACGCACAGACTTGCAGGTCGG
The DNA here is from genome assembly GCA_963932465.1 of Maratus speciosus. Lineage (NCBI taxonomy): Eukaryota > Metazoa > Arthropoda > Arachnida > Araneae > Salticidae > Maratus > Maratus speciosus. The sequence goes on from OZ010798.1 coordinate 83,516,504, forward strand.
TTGCCCGGCGGGCCAGTCAGCCTTATTTAATCCTAAAATTATGGGATTAAATAAGGTTTAATGCGGAAAAATACTGTTACCAAAAAGTGGTGTAATTTTGCATAGGCTATAATCAGCCCCTAAGGAGCACTGAATTGGGTACTTAACTTTTTCTCTCTTTTTGAAGCTTATCGATTCTGCATTTGAGATTTGCAATATTTTCAAAATCTAAAAAACAATACTCACAAAATTTAAGTTGCTGCTTTTCCTTACCCCTCCCGTCTAAATTTTGTCGCCGTGCGCAGATGTGGAATATGTTTAAATCCAGCTCTAATTATTGTTTTGTAATCTGTATTAGAGCATGTTTAGTTTCCACAAAACAAACGAAAAAAACCCTTCAAAATTTTCGTTTTCTTGGATTTTGTCTGTAAAATGGTCAGTAATTTTCTTCAACTTGTCAGGTTATTTTTTTCCAAATCGTAAAATAAATATCGTAAATTACTACTGTTACATCGTACATATAGGTTTCTCAGCGGTAAATTCTTTGGCTACCATTATTTCCGCACAGTAATCTTTATGATAAATTTCTAAAACATTTTTAATAGAAATGTACCAGAAAGATTATTTTTGGAAATAGTGGTAGCCAGTAAAGTGACCGATGAGAGCCCTGTTAAATAAGTTTTGATTACTTTAAGATCTGAAAATCTTCAACGGTCGTCTCCAGAAAAGTTAAAGAAAATAATCAGGAATGGTGAAACGCTGTTGGAGAAGTTATTTGAGGCTGCAATATGGTATGAATTAAAATTAAAACTTCCTGAATAGAAGTCATTTTTTTCAACTGTGTATGAAAACATATTTTAAATCGAAATAGTTGAGATTAAACACAAGGTAAAATATGATAAGAATACGCTGATTGTAACAAGATTCATCTATAATGTCTGATTAATAATGAAAAAAAAAAATACAAATATTTTAAGAAATCTTTATTTCGCTTTTTCTAATTTTGCGCCCTTAGGATTAGTGCGCCTGGAGCAGTCTGCTCCAACTGCTCCACGGTAGCTACGCCCCTGAGTTTAATGAACAGCTTTTCTTAAAGGTATTTATAGATATCTTTTTTCTTTAAGAATAAAATTAACATTAGTTACGCAGTATAATTTATCCAATATTAATTTTGTGTGAGGTTGAAGGCAAAAAAAAAGAAAGAAGTGAAACATACATGAAATAATTGTACCAATATGATTTTCATACTTAATAAAATGTCAAAAGATGTCAGCATCAAACATCTTATCGGGGAAACAGTATGTAAGTAATACAGTAAAATTTACTTTAGTGATGCCTACTTAGCGGGATCTTCTGATCGAAATATCTACTAAAATTTCCGAACAGTAATCTTTTATTCATCTAATAAGAGACATTGTGATAAAATAAAACGAAAATGTTTGAAAATTCTTGTAGATATTTCTAAAAATTAAAATCCGTTAAACTACCAATACTACCGACTACCAAGACACAATTTCTTTCATTGGAACTGATAGAAATGTTTATCCATTTTTGTCATTGGAACAAAATTCGATGTTAAAACAGACAAGTGTCTAAATCATCATATTTTGTTCTTTTATTTTGTCTAGATTATAATGCATTATTTTATAGTATACTCATTGTAAATCAGTAGTTCATTTGTATTTTGGTAATTGAGTATCATTACATATGGGTACAATGGACCCGATGGGTATTTCTTGTATAGTCTTTTGTCAGTAGTCGAATTGTTAACCTTTTTCACTACTTTGTCAAGTGTGACTTGACATACTTGTGGCCCTTATAAAACAATGAATTTCAGCAGTGCACGCTATTAATTCAAAACAATGGTCGTCGTTGTCTATTTCTACAACGTTTGCAATAGAAATCTAACATAAAACAGTGGTTGAAAAAAAAAAGGGCAACTATTTTCAAACAATAGTTTTCAATCAGTATAAAATATTGACACGATAATATAATGGAATCGTTTCGGATGTAAAGGGGTCTCCCAACCTTTGCTCATCATTTAAAATATTTGGCAGGCAGAACTAAAAAATTTCAACATTAATTTAAATTTTAGTCATTTTTAAGATTTTTCTTTCTTATTTAATTGATTTTGCAGAACAGTTTTTTAAGAACAACATTTACAGACATCTTTTCTAAAAATATTAAGATTTTGAAATTAAAACGAAGAACTGCTTTTATAATAAGCTTATGTTACCAAAAGAAATAAAAAACTTTCATTTATATAATAAAAATATAAAAATATGACTTAAAATTAATAATAAATATATAAAAATTAAATATAATATTTTTTTAAGAGTTGCATTTGAAAACGAAAATATGTGTAAATACGTATCTTTCAAAGGGAAAAAAAATTAATGATAAAACAAAAAAAAAAATCTCAGATCAGGCGGAGTGTAGATAAGGCGAACTTTTTCAACTTTTACTTTAAATAATAATTGTAATATATAAGTTTACTTAAAAAATAATAATTTTTTTTTCAAACATTATTTGAAAATAAAAGGGTACATTTTGTAAAAAAAAAAAAAAAAAAAAAAAAAAAAAAAAAAAAAAAAAAATTAATTGATTGATTAAAATGGCCATGATGAGACCTATTTCCAGATTAGTAGCCACGCCCCCTCCACTTCCGATATTTTACTAACCTATTTTTGTTTATCAAAGAATGATGAATTACATTCACTTTTAAGAAATTTGCGCCACATTAAATACAATTTGCTTAAATTGTTATACTATAGCTTATACTTAACTGTATGTTCAATAGACTATATTGAAGTTTAAGTTTAACCACTCCCCCACCCCAGCCTTAAAAATTATTTGACTTTCTACAGTATGCCTAATTAAACAGAAAAAAAAAATTGAATTTCTCAGCCAGACGCCAAAATTCTTTTTCTTAAGCTTCAATTAGAAGCAAATAACTGAAAAAAAAAAGAAAGAAAGAAACTACCTACCCTAAGCAAACAAATAAGCCTTAAAGAAAATATCTTTAATACAATAATTTCTTATCTGTGAAATAAAAAAAATGAAATGCTAAAAAGAAAAAAAAAGGGGGGATAGAAGAACAAGTGTCCTAAAGAACTATGTGCTTTTCCTCAACCCTTTCTGTTCTAACCGTATCCCTCTTCTTTTCTACTGATTCATATAAAAACTTTTTTCTTTCCTCTCGAACACTTTCTTAGAGGAAAGTTGTAAGAAATTTGTTCTCCTGTTTTTTGCTCATCCATCTTCTCAGAAATATATCAGAAATACATTAGATATAAGTGAATTGAAATAATTTTAAGGTTTTGAAAAGTGTTTTATATTTAGAGAAATTTTCGATAAAGGAAGTTCTTTTCCGAAAATTTCGCAAAATGAATACTTTTATTCCACATTTAGATATTTTGTAGAGTACTATGTATTGCTCTGAATATTTGCCAAAAAAAAAAAAAAAAAAATACCATCTCTCAGTAAACCGAGTGGTCTCTTGGGTGATCCAGAGAGTTTTTATTTATCTTCTGATTCGGCCTTTTGTTCATCCATACAATATTGAGCTTCACGTGGTGGATATGCCTCTAGCATATTATTATTTTTTTTTAATGCTCAATAATTTCAAATTATTATTTGTATCAGTGTGAAGATTTGCATTTTCAATTAATTTTCTTCTTATTACTATTACTTATTACATTTGACGAAAAAAATAATTCAGGTTTATAACACGATGAAAAACTTAATGAAATAACTTTTAGATGTGGGAAAAACAGAAGTAATTTTCATACTATTTCAATATAAGAAAAGTAATGTTATATCCGTTCTGGTTTCGGTTTTAAAAATAAAAAGCAATTTTAAGGAAAATCAACTATAAGGCATAAATTTTGAATAAAAGTAATATAATAAATACTATTATTGATAGTAAAAGTTCCCGAAATTAGTACAGATAAAACAATAAGACGACATGAATTTACATACACAGATAAAACAAAACAAATTATTTATTTTTATCCATATAATATTTTTTCGAGGTACATAATACCATATAAAAATTGGAGACTGATTTTAGGTGCCTCCGGAAATTCTTATGTACTTATTAGCATGTTTGTTCAAATATTCACAAAGGAATAAAAAATTGAAATTTCATTTCTCGGTTGAAAATAATTCGAAACAGATTTCCTTTATTAAACTGCAGATTATTGTCCATTTATCCCTTTTGCAAAAAGGAAAAGAAAAGTGAAAAATATCCCTCCACTTCCAATACAACAAAACAATCTGAATCTAAAAGTTTTAGCCTTCCTATTGCTGGAAATAACACAATATTACAACAGTATAAAAGTATTCTATCTACTCCGGTAAATTTAATCAATATTTTTTAAATTAAATAAAACAAGCTTTAGTTTACGCAACTTTTTAATTAGTATTATTATTTCCTTGAAAATAACGATTCAGCGCCTTAATGGCACTAAGTTCTCGTTGAATTTATATAAAGGACAACGCTCATTAACCCTCTTGCTGCTCAACCCGAGATCTCGGGCATGCAATTTTCCGTCTAATTAATACTATTTGGTTATTCCCACCAGTTATCTTTTAGCGAAAACTTTGTTTGATTTAATCAGGACATTTTCCCCGATTACGATAGTCAAAAATTTCTGCTTTAAAGAACCGGTGATAAAAGATAAAAAATTCTGTAAAAGACGCTCGTCGCGAGGAATTAATTACGCAGCGAGAGGGTTAAGGGGTCATCCATACATGACATCACACTTTTTTTCAATATTTTTGACCCCCCTCCCCCCTTTGTCACATCTCACGCTATATTACATAAACATATACTTGCAGTTCAAAATCAAAGTACTATGTTATAGATCATATTTCAAATTTTATTTTGAAAGCAGCAACTTAAATTTTGCGAGTATTGTTTTTTAGATTTTGAAAATATTGCAAATATGTAATGCGTACAGCAAATTTTAAAACTATTACATAGCTGCCAACTTGTACGGATTTTTGCTACCACTAAAATTTAATAGAAAATTTTGCCTAGTTCAATCGTTGAATTGCCGTGAATAATGATGATTAAATAAGGCAGAAATGTCTGTTAAATTTTAGCGGTAGAAAAAATCCGTAAAAGTTGGCAGCTATGCTATTAGCTTCACCTAAGGGAGGGAGCAGCTTTACCTGGTTTAGGGCGCACAGACTTGCAGGTCGGTTGCCCGGCGGGCCAGTCAGCCTTATTTAATCCTAAAATTATGGGATTAAATAAGGTTTAATGCGGAAAAATACTGTTACCAAAAAGTGGTGTAATTTTGCATAGGCTATAATCAGCCCCTAAGGAGCACTGAATTGGGTACTTAACTTTTTCTCTCTTTTTGAAGCTTATCGATTCTGCATTTGAGATTTGCAATATTTTCAAAATCTAAAAAACAATACTCACAAAATTTAAGTTGCTGCTTTTCCTTACCCCTCCCGTCTAAATTTTGTCGCCGTGCGCAGATGTGGAATATGTTTAAATCCAGCTCTTATTATTGTTTTGTAATCTGTATTAATGCATGTTTAGTTTCCACAAAACAAACGAAAAAAACCCTTCAAAATTTTCGTTTTCTTGGATTTTGTCTGTAAAATGGTCAGTAATTTTCTTCAACTTGTCAGGTTATTTTTTTCCAAATCGTAAAATAAATATCGTAAATTACTACTGTTACATCGTACATATAGGTTTCTCAGCGGTAAATTCTTTGGCTACCATTATTTCCGCACAGTAATCTTTATGATAAATTTCTAAAACATTTTTAATAGAAATGTACCAGAAAGATTATTTTTGGAAATAGTCGTAGCCAGTAAAGTGACCGATGAGAGCCCTGTTAAATAAGTTTTGATTACTTTAAGATCTGAAAATCTTCAACGGTCGTCTCCAGAAAAGTTAAAGAAAATAATCAGGAATGGTGAAACGCTGTTGGAGAAGTTATTTGAGGCTGCAATATGGTATGAATTAAAATTAAAACTTCCTGAATAGAAGTCATTTTTTTTCAACTGTGTATGAAAACATATTTTAAATCGAAATAGTTGAGATTAAACACAAGGTAAAATATGATAAGAATACGCTGATTGTAACAAGATTCATCTATAATGTCTGATTAATAATGAAAAATAAAATACAAATATTTTAAGAAATCTTTATTTCGCTTTTTCTAATTTTGCGCCCTTAGGATTAGTGCGCCTGGAGCAGTCTGCTCCAACTGCTCCACGGTAGCTACGCCCCTGAGTTTAATGAACAGCTTTTCTTAAAGGTATTTATAGATATCTTTTTTCTTTAAGAATAAAATTAACATTACTTACGCAGTATAATTTATCCAATATTAATTTTGTGTGAGGTTGAAGGCAAAAAAAGAAAGAAATGAAACATACATAAAATAATTGTACCAATATGATTTTCATACTTAATAAAATGTCAAAAGATGTCAGCATCAAACATCTTATCGGGGAAACAGTATGTAAGTAATACAGTAAAATTTACTTTAGTAATGCCTACTTAGCGGGATCTTCTGATCGAAATATCTACTAAAATTTCCGAACAGTAATCTTTTATTCATCTAATAAGAGACATTGTGATAAAATAAAACGAAAATGTTTGAAAATTCTTGTAGATATTTCTAAAAATTAAAATCCGTTAAACTACCAATACTACTGACTACCAAGACACAATTTCTTTCATTGGAACTGATAGAAATGTTTATCCATTTTTGTCATTGGAACAAAATTCGATGTTAAAACAGACAAGTGTCTAAATCATCATATTTTGTTCTTTTATTTTGTCTAGATTATAATGCATTATTTTATAGTATACTCATTGTAAATCAGTAGTTCATTTGTATTTTGGTAATTGAGTATCATTACATATGGGTACAATGGACCCGATGGGTATTTCTTGTATAGTCTTTTGTCAGTAGTCGAATTGTTAACCTTTTTCACTACTTTGTCAAGTGTGACTTGACATACTTGTGGCCCTTATAAAACAATGAATTTCAGCAGTGCACGCTATTAATTCAAAACAATGGTCGTCGTTGTCTATTTCTACAACGTTTGCAATAGAAATCTAACATAAAAAAGTGGTTGAAAAAAAAGGGCCACTATTTTCAAACAATAGTTTTCAATCAGTATAAAATATTGACACGATAATATAATGGAATCGTTTCGGATGTAAAGGGGTCTCCCAACCTTTGCTCATCATTTAAAATATTTGGCAGGCAGAACTAAAAAATTTCAACATTAATTTAAATTTTAGTCATTTTTAAGTTTTTTCTTTCTTATTTAATTGATTTTGCAGAACAGTTTTTTAAGAACAACATTTACAGACATCTTTTTTAAAAATATTAAGATTTTGAAATTAAAACGAAGAACTGCTTTTATAATAAGCTTATGTTACCAAAAGAAATAAAAAACTTTCATTTATATAATAAAAATATAAAAATATGACTTAAAATTAATAATAAATATATAAAAATTAAATATAATATTTTTTTAAGAGTTGCATTTGAAAACGAAAATATGTGTAAATACGTATATTTCAAAGGGAAAAAAAATTAATGATAAAACAAAAAAAAAAAAAATATCTCAGATCAGGCGGAGTGTAGAAAAGGCGAACTTTTTCAACTTTTACTTTAAATAATAATTGTAATATATAAGTTTACTTAAAAAATAATAATTTTTTTTTCAAACATTATTTGAAAATAAAAGGGTACATTTTGTAAAAAAAAAAAAAAAAAAAAAAATTAATTGATTGATTAAAATGGCCATGATGAGACCTATTTCCAGATTAGTAGCCACGCCCCCTCCACTTCCGATATTTTACTAACCTATTTTTGTTTATCAAAGAATGATGAATTACATTCACTTTTAAGAAATTTGCGCCACATTAAATACAATTTGCTTAAATTGTTATACTATAGCTTATACTTAACTGTATGTTCAATAGACTATATTGAAGTTTAAGTTTAACCACTCCCCCACCCCAGCCTTAAAAATTATTTGACTTTCTACAGTATGCCTAATTAAACAGAAAAAAAAAAATGAATTTCTCAGCCAGACGCCAAAATTCTTTTTCTTAAGCTTCAATTAGAAGCAAATAACTGAAAAAAAAAAAAAAAGAAAGAAAGAAACTACCTACCCTAAGCAAACAAATAAGCCTCAAAGAAAATATCTTTAATACAATAATTTCTTATCTGTGAAATAAAAAAAATGAAATGCTAAAAAGAAAAAAAAAGGGGGGATAGAAGAACAAGTGTCCTAAAGAACTATGTGCTTTTCCTCAACTCTTTCTGTTCAAACCGTATCCCTCTTCTTTTCTACTGATTCATATAAAAACTTTTTTCTTTCCTCTCGAACACTTTCTTAGAGGAAAGTTGTAAGAAATTTGTTCTCCTGTTTTTTGCTCATCCATCTTCTCAGAAATATATCAGAAATACATTAGATATAAGTGAATTGAAATAATTTTAAGGATTTGGAAAAGTGTTTTATATTTAGAGAAATTTTCGATAAAGGAAGTTCTTTTCCGAAAATTTCGCAAAATGAATACTTTTATTCCACATTTAGATATTTTGTAGAGTTCTATGTATTGCTCTGAATATTTGCCAAATTAAAAAAAAAATACCATCTCTCAGTAAACCGAGTGGTCTCTTGGGTGATCCAGAGAGTTTTTATTTATCTTCTGATTCGGCCTTTTGTTCATCCATACAATATTGAGCTTCACGTGGTGGATATGCCTCTAGCATATTATTATTTCTTTTAATGCTCAATAATTTCAAATTATTATTTGTATCAGTGTGAAAATTTGCATTTTCAATTAATTTTCTTCTTATTACTATTACTTATTACATTTGACGAAAAAAATAATTCAGGTTTATAACACGATGAAAAACTTAATGAAATAACTTTTAGATGTGGGAAAAACAGAAGTAATTTTCATACTATTTCAATATAAGAAAAGTAATGTTATATCCGTTCTGGTTTCGGTTTTAAAAATAAAAAGCAATTTTAAGGAAAATCAACTATAAGGCATAAATTTTGAATAAAAGTAATATAATAAATACTATTATTGATAGTAAAAGTTCCCGAAATTAGTACAGATAAAACAATAAGACGACATGAATTTACATACACAGATAAAACAAAACAAATTATTTATTTTTATCCATATAATATTTTTTCGAGGTACATAATACCATATAAAAATTGGAGACTGATTTTAGGTGCCTCCGGAAATTCTTATGTACTTATTAGCATGTTTGTTCAAATATTCACAAAGGAATAAAAAATTGAAATTTCATTTCTCGGTTGAAAATAATTCGAAACAGATTTCCTTTATTAAACTGCAGATTATTGTCCATTTATCCCTTTTGCAAAAAGGAAAAGAAAAGTGAAAAATATCCCTCCACTTCCAATACAACAAAACAATCTGAATCTAAAAGTTTTAGCCTTCCTATTGCTGGAAATAACACAATATTACAACAGTATAAAAGTATTCTATCTACTCCGGTAAATTTAATCAATATTTTTTAAATTAAATAAAACAAGCTTTAGTTTACGCAACTTTTTAATTAGTATTATTATTTCCTTGAAAATAACGATTCAGCGCCTTAATGGCACTAAGTTCTCGTTGAATTTATATAAAGGACAACGCTCATTAACCCTCTTGCTGCTCAACCCGAGATCTCGGGCATGCAATTTTCCGTCTAATTAATACTATTTGGTTATTCCCACCAGTTATCTTTTAGCGAAAACTTTGTTTGATTTAATCAGGACATTTTCCCCGATTACGATAGTCAAAAATTTCTGCTTTAAAGAACCGGTGATAAAAGATAAAAAATTCTGTAAAAGACGCTCGTCGCGAGGAATTAATTACGCAGCGAGAGGGTTAAGGGGTCATCCATACATGACATCACACTTTTTTTCAATATTTTTGACCCCCCTCCCCCCTTTGTCACATCTCACGCTATATTACATAAACATATACTTGCAGTTCAAAATCAAAGTACTATGTTATAGATCATATTTCAAATTTTATTTTGAAACTTTTAACTATGTGTTTTAACGACATTTGTGAGCATAATAATAAAAATGATTCGTGTAATTATTTTGTATGAAATAAGATTAAGATTTACAACAAAAAACATAATTAATGTACAATAGTAATAAAATATTAATTGAAAGAACAATTAAAAACAGCAGTATTTTGGAATTTGAAATGGAATTTAATATATTTGGCTTTAAATGTTATCTTTACTGTATGAACACAAAATACTTTAATTTCAAAATAACTTTAAAATTTAATCTGTTGATTTTTAATGCTTTTGTTTTAACCAAAATGTGTGATGTCACTCTTCTTCTTACCCCTTCCCACCTCCTTGTCACAAACTGTCACAATTTCATGAACCCTCCTCTGCCCCCCCCCCTCCAAGCGTGACATCATTTGTGGAGACCCCTAAGGGTACTTTTCGGGTGGGGGTGGGGGGGGGGGTAGACTGTAATCACTTGTTATCCGATGGGAAAAAAATACTTATCCTTCTTGTCCGCTCAAATTCAAGTTAGGAAATTTCAGCACGTAGATAGGAAGGATATTTATCACTCTGTAAGTTCCAAAGTTTTATATGCTTTTCCAGTCGTATGTTACAAAACGAGTAAAGAATACTTTTTATACTTTTAGGAACTATAGGAGAAATGGAGGGTAATGAACCTTCCTATCTAAGTACTGAAAAAAAATATATTGTTGAAATTTCCAAATTTTAATGAACAAGAAGAATAAGTATTTTTTAGGATAACATGGGATTCAACTTCTTTTCTTCACCAACAGATACCTCCTTAAAGCTGAAGGCTATAAGTTTCCCAAATGTAGGTCCTACGTCAGTGTTTCCAGTCTGTCCGCAATTATACGTACACGGGAGGTGCTGGGTTCGACCCCAATTGCGCCCGTCGGCCTAACCATTCGCATTTTTCGTGGTTTTCTTCGAACCTTGGATTTCCATGCGTAAATACGGGTTAAGTTCCCGTAGAAAGACCCTCACGAAAGGCACCCCCCCCCGGGCGTATATCCCTCTAGTAGATATTTGGCCGTCAAAAATCTACCCAACCTCAACTGTACGAAATGCTGATTTTGCAGCGGTGAAATATTGTATATGATGCAGTGGCGTGGCGTGAAAATTTTCGGTGGTCATCGCAATTATTTAAATTTGTGGTGAAAAATTATTAACTCTAAAATTCAATGGTTGAATGTTCAAAAAAGAAACTTTAGATCTTACTTTCACTTATACATGAACTCCAAATGTTCTGCTAAAACTGGATCGTAGAGTTTTGAAAGCTTATTAAGAGTTTTAAAATATTGCTTGGTCATCGCCGCATCCAGCGATGACCGGACGCCACGCCACTGATATGATGCTGTTTTTAAATGACGTATTTGTGCAGTTGTAACTTTATCGGTGACTACCATAACATGAGAAATGAGAGTAGACAAATTAACTTGTGTAAGATTTATTAATGGGAGTCGTTATAACAATAACCGGACTGTACAGAATGATTCCTTGTATTTCCCCGAATGTGATTAAATATGATTTTTTTTTTAAATGAAAAATCAATGAACATCAACACTTTTTAATTGTCATTGGAACATTTGTTTATTCAACTCTAAGAATAAAAAAAATCATTTTTATGCCTTGAAATCACCCACATACATTTCATTTATACTAGATCTCTTAAAAATTGTTTTGCTTGTGAAAGTGTACTTGGTAAATATAAGAATTAATTTTTAATCTGGTTTCTGCCCCCCCCCCCCTAGTAATTTTCAAGTAAGAAAAAAAAATCCACCCTCTGCTTTCGTCATTCAAGGAATTTTAATTTTATGTCTTTGAAAAAATTGGAATCAAATATTAGGTATCAAAACGCATGAGTTATTTATAAGATGAACTGTTTAGAATACTACAAATCATATAACAATTATTTTATATCCAATAGTATTTACGTTTTAGCCATATTAGCAGCAAGTATTTCTAAGATGTGGTTCTCCACATCGAAAAAAGTTTACTATATATATATATATATTTCGTATCTGTTTGGATTGGGCTTTATTTTAGTATGAGGTCTAAAAGATCACGCTCTCTACCTTCACACACACAGCACATATGTATATATGGCTTATTCTGAAATTAAGTGGAAATTTCACTTCGGTAATTTGTAAAAAATAAAAGTTCAAATTGTCTCGTTTAAGTTGTGTTTCCAACATTTGCTTAAGGTAAATAAATCATGATTAGAGGTGAAGGTTATTTTTTTTTATTTAAAATTAAATTTCATTTTTCATATAAACTTGGAGGTGACACATTATTCCATGGAGGTGACAACCTTTAATAACAGTGATGAATATAAGATTTATTGTCCATTTACTAGATTGAAAAACATTTAAGGGTGCGATATTAGTTTGTTTTATTGTTTAAGTGGTATAGTATGTTATTTCAATGAAATACAGATACTCAAATAACACATGAAAAAAAACTGGATTGCAATACTGGTAAAGAAAACATACTCTTGAGTAACATGTTAACAAAAGAAAATTTTTTTATTAAATAATATTGCAGTTTTGAGGATTAAATCAAAGATATATTGTAACCAATTGTTCACTTTTGGCTGTTCAACTACACAAATTAACTCTTCATATCTAATGATTGCTTCTGGCTCTTTACTGAAAACAAATTTTTTCTTGGATCCCACACATTTTGCATAATATTAACTTCTACGTAATCTTCAACTGTGGTAACTTTTGTTAAACACAGCTTAACAGGACACTAACTGGAATTTTGTGCACACTGTGGTACTTCATTATTATTTTTTCAGAAAGAACAAGTCCAAAGGCTTTCTTTGACTTTTGAGACTTCTCATTTTTTTCTAATTTTTTCTCAATCTTGGTATTTTAATGCTGAACCGAATTCAAGACATTTTCTGACTTTAGAAGAAACATTTTCGACTTTCAGTATTTTTTGTACCCTCTTTTTTGTACTGTTTAATTTTTTTCTTTTACTTATGTTGTGTTGATATCTTTTCTCTTGATATCTTTATCTCTTTTATATTTCAACTTTTCATACCTTTGATTTTTAAGCTCTTTTCAAGCAACTTTATTCTGTATACATTTGTTTTATCTGTGTTAACAATTTAATTTTTCGACCGTTTTTTACCCGACTAGTACCTTCTCTACCTATCACATCTTTAGCATTCGCAATAGGGTTGTTTATACTTTCTGGATCACCATATGTTTCTGGAGTAGTAGAATTTAAAAGAACTTGCATGGAGTTTATAAACAGTAAAATTCCTAATTGTAGAATTCCACATGTCATTTCAAAATTAAAGAAAGATACTGACATTTTCTTTATGAAAACGGATAAATCCGGAAAAATTGCCGTTATAGATCAAGACCAGTATTTTTTAAAGATGGATGAATGCATTCAACAATTGTCATGCTCAACACTTGTTAAAGATCCAATTCCTAAGCTATATCGTAAAACACAGGAATTGATCAGAAATGGAGAATGGCCTCCTTTGATTAAAGACAAAATTAAATTAAACCATACTGGGGTTACCCGATGTATTATTGCACGTCTTAAAGACCACAAAACTGGTTTTCCGTTTCGTCCTATTGATACTAGCTACAAAGGCCCGTTATATTTTGTTGAAAAAGCATTTGCATATTTTTTTAAAAGTATTCTCCCCTCTTCAACTTTTTCTATTTCTTCTACGTTGGAATTCATTAATCGTATTAATGATTTTAATCTTCCTAATAATGCAATTTGACAAGTTTGACATTGTATCATTGTTTTCCTCCATTGATGTGGAAGAAGTTATTCTTTCCATAGTCTGATCCATCCATGAGTTATCTTATTTAAGTGACAATATGAAATTTTCAATTAAGTCGGGCTTAAACATGAATCAACCTGACTCTGAAACATAAAAATACAAACATTTTCAATTTACCAAGTTATCTGATAACATGGTAACAGACAACACAGACTTTGTCGTTTACAATATTTCAAACTGAATACTTTTCAATGCACATTTACCTAACACAGGGTTGCCGCTGGTAACTATTAATTTGAATATTTCAACAACCGACCAACTGCAATCACTGCGTTTATCTATCTGTTTCTCATCATATATAATTAAAAAAATTTCATAATGAAATAATGACTGATTCGGAAATAATTAGGACAGTGTATTGATCTTGAAAGTACCTTAGAGGAGTTCGTTAATCAACTATATAGATTTTATAATTCATTTATAAGGACTTACGAACAGCTCCTTTGCTATATGATCTACGGAGAAAAAATGTTTCAGGAGCATTTTAATAATGCTATATTATATAGTAGGGTGGAGCGTAGAATAAAAATTTTTGAATTCAAAATCGGCCCGGTGTGCGAAAATTGCGTATTTATTGTTTATTATGTAAAAAAAAAAAAAAAAAAAAAAAAAAAAAAAAAAAAAAATCCGCCCCCTGAATTGATATCTTCATGCGTCCCAAGGGGCGCGAAATCCTCGAATTTTAGCTAAATTGCGCTAATTTTCCTGAATTTTAATAGCTATTTAAAAAATTAATTTGTTATTGGCCCATTGGGGATACAATGCTATTGCATTGTATCCCCAATGGGCCAATAACAAATTAATTTTTTGTTCCCTTACCATATGTAAAAAGTTTCAAATCCCTAGAAAATCATCTTCATGCGCCCCAAGGGGCGCGAAATACCCGAATTTTAGCTAAATTACGCTAATTTTCCTTAAATTTAGTAGCTATTAAAAAAATTAATTTGTTATTGACCCATTCTGGATGCAATGCTATTTTGTCCCCTTACCATATGTAAAAAGTTTCAAATCCCTATATCATCATCTTCATGCGCCCCAACAGGGTTAAATCATTATGAAATTTGACAAAATTTGACTCATTTTAGGTCTGCTTGAAGATACTGTTACATAATAAAAATCAAGATTTACACAAATTTTTATTAATTTCGGCTATATGTGTTCCTTTGCCATATTTACATTTAACTCCTCAGTTTTAATAAGTATTAAATAATTATAATATGTAAGAGTAATATGAATTTTTAAACACTTTAAGTTTGTAATCGCGTTTTTTGTATGAAAAGTCTCTCTCCTGGAACGTGACTCAATTTGAGACCGAATGTATCCATCACTTCTTTCACATCCACTTACTGCTTCGGTGGCCTCTGTTACAAATTTAACAGTTCTCTCAGTTGCTTGTGTGTGACTTGGCAATTTCAACAGGCTTGAAAGAGGTTTAATGCCTGCACCTAGTGCACCATACTTGAACCTTTCAATTTCTTCTGTCCCCAGTCTCCTGGTAATTGGGTTCTCCATTCGTTCTTTCACATCCTTCTCTAATTTTTGATTCCATCAATTGAACTGACATAGTCTTTTGCTTCAGAATTTATTTTTGGAACCGTAATCTTCCTGAAATTCCTGTTTTGTAGATGACTTTGCTGCTGGCTTTGACATCACCCTCGATGCTGACGCTGATACTTCTGAAATAAAGTAAGACGGGAGCGTGAGAAGTTAAGGCAGGATATGTCATCATCACAGTGGAATTTTTGATTAACTGCAATTTTTTTTATGGCCGTAAGGACAATACGTTGTTTCAAGAAAAAATAGGAAATTATTTCGAAATCATCCTAAGACACATATCACTGTTACAAGTGCCCCTTTCTGTTTATATTCTGTTTATATTAATTCTATGTATTTGGAGTCGGATTTGAGGGATATTATTGACGTTCTGATCCAGAGAAACAAGTGTTTCGCTCATGAAGAAAACTCCTTGCTATGTTAGCAGATAATAGGAGGCATAGTAGGGAACTCGTATTTAGACACATAAAAGTAGAAAACAATGACAGCCAGCAGAGAAGACCGCTACAAAACTGGAATAAAAGGAAGTTTAGGGTTCCAAAAATAGATATTGCAGCAGCAGACTATATCAATTTAATTGATGGGAATCAAACATTAGAGAGAGATGTGAAAAGAAAGAATGGAGACTCCAATTACCAGGAGATTGGGGTCAGAAGAAATTGAAAGGTTCGGTTCAAGAATGGTGCATTAGATGCGGGCACCTGAAATACTTTTAAACCTGTTGAAATTGCCATGTCAGACACAAGTCACTGAGAGAACTGTTAAATTAGTAACATAGCCCTTTGAATCAGTATCTAGATATGAAAGAAGGGAAGGATAAATTGAAACTCAAATTGAGTCATATTCCAGAATGGAGACTTTTGATACAAAACGTGATTACAAAGTACAAACTAAAAGTATTTAAAAACTCGTATTACTCTTACCTATTATAATTATCATTTGCTTATTAAACTGGGAAGTTAAATGTAAACATGGAAAAGGAACATATATTATATCATATTGTAATCGAAATTAATAAAAATGTCGAACATTTATGCATAGATTGATATTTATTATCTAATAATACCTTCAAGTAAACCTGAAATATCTCAAATTTTGTCAAATTTCATAATGTTTTAACCTGTTGGGGCGCATGAAGATGATGTTCAAGGGATTTGAATCTTTTTACCTATGGTAAGGGGACATAATAGCATTGTATCTCCAATGAGCCAATAACAAATAATTTTTCTTAAATTGCTAATTTAGCTAAAATTCGGGTATTTCGCGCCCCTTGGGGTGCATGAAGATGATGTTCAAGCAATTTGAAACTTTTTACATATGGTAAGGGGGCATAATGGCATTGTATCCCCAATGGGCCAATAGCAAATTAATTTTTTTTTAATAGGTATTAAAATTCAGGAAAATTAGCATAATTTAGCTAAAATTCGGGGACTTCGCGCATGAAGATATCAATTCAGGAGGCGTATTTTTTTTTTTACATAATAAGCAATACAATACGCAACTTTCGCACACCGGGCGATTTTGAATTCAAAAATTTTTATTCTACGCTCCACCCTATTATACAGCTCCTTCCGGTGAAAAGTAAGTTATATTCTCTTCTCTTTTTAACACTTTACAACATAGTTGAAAAGTGTTAATGAATTGGGTTTCTCTGTGTGTCCGTCCGTGCTCTAACTCGCGTAAATATAGTCAGATTGCCATGAAATTGATATATTTATATGTTATTGGTCTTAACGGTAACAAGTACAGTATTTAAAATAGTGTGCATTAACGGCTCATTTCCAGGGACACTCAAAATAATTTCGTTATTACGGCCCATGGGGAAGAATCGTTTGCGGTGAATTTTAATCATACTCCACTATTTTAAACATATCGAAATTTGCACATATCACTGAGGTGTACTACAGAACGCTTATTGTGTATATAATTTATCGCTCATTTCCAGTGACACACTAAAGTGTCACTGGAGTTACAGAAGCCTACGAAGATTAGTTGCAGAAAATACGTTTTCAGTTAAAATAAGTGTTTTAAAATTTAAATACAGTTTTACGTATCACTTGGTGTGTATAAATACGATATATCATACACAGGGTTACACAAAAGAGCTCAAGTGCATTTCCGTTTATTTACGGAACATGCTGAATTTCAAATTTCAACTGTGCTATGCGTTTAACCCTTCCCGGCGCAGTGGTCCTACGTCGGGTCTACCTAATTTTCATTCCAAATTTACAAACTGCACCAAGAATATTTTAATAATATTTTGCTTTTACCACGAACGTTTGAAGTAACGAGCTTTTAATTTCTAAAAAAGTCGTTTGTAAATTTAGGTGTCAGTCAATCATTTCATCATTTTACGAACAGAATTTTTCTATGCCGGAAAGGGTTAATTGAACTAACTTTTAACATACAATGCAGTATACAAGTGAATATATAGATCATATACACTGCGGCACAAAATATTAGGTTATTTATCGTGCTATTCATGATAATTGCATTAATTAGGTTTTTCAAATAAGGTATGCATTTTTTAAATTGCTTATTCAGACATCTTTCATCTTAATAAATTGTAAAGTTTTGTTACACTATCCAGAATGTGTTAGAAAGTATTTCATAATCTATGCTGAACGCATGATTTTTCGTTCTTGTTCTAAAGACAACCTTCTATGAGTTCCTTCATCAAGTTGATTAGGTAAGTCATTCAAAAGCAATGACACTTTGAAAATCCATATAACGATTCGGTCATTGTGGCGACATTTTCAGTTAATTATTATTCCTTCGATTACCGGTTGAGACATATACAGTGGAATATTTTCTTACCTGTTCGTAAGATATTCTACAAAATATTCATAGGAAATTTTCAAGAGAAATCTACCAAAAAGAAAAAAATATATAACGCACCCTTGCTTTAAAAGTGGCATAACTCAAAAACTTTGTTTTTCAGGGAATGCAAAAATCTTTCCGGGATGTGGAAGGGTAAATGGTCTTCTTGCAAACACAACTGCTACCTGGTGGCTAGATTTTCAGTGCACTAACTGGATGAAAAGGTGATTGTTAGAGGCGTAAAAACCAAGTAGAATGGCAGTCATAACTCAAAAAACCAATATTTAGGTTGTAACGCTTTTGCAGCAAGAGTGTGATATGTAAATTGTGGTAAGTGCACGTAAAAATAGTCCCCAGTCCTGGCCCGAAAGGCTTGATGCATGTTACATTTCTTTGATATATAAAAATAAAAAGTTGAAAAAAAAAGAGACATTTTTTTAAAAGTTGTTTATAAAGTTAGATGAGGTATGGTCAAAATTGTCAATGGCATTCTTTGGATGTCTTTTGGGTTATAAACTCATTTGAGTATCGGAAATATATTACAGATTATATGGTCGATTGTCAAATTATGATTTTTTTTTTATATTTTATTTACTTGCCACGAGTCCATTCAATTAGATTTGGCATGCAAAATTTGAAAATTCTCTGCAAATGACTCTTCTGCCGCAAATAGCAAACTTGGAAGACGTAAGACGAATTTGTTTACTCTGTATTAAATCTCACACATATAACTAATTTCTTAAAAGTTTCTTGAAGCTAAGGAAAATACAATGAGTTTACAACATATTAATATAAGAAGATTTTTTAGTATTTCAAAAGAATTATAGACTATATATACTAATAAAAGAATATTTACATATTTTTTATTTTGTTTTATTCTCTGGCTATTTCTATGAAGTACTTGTAGTGCAAGTCACATGTTACAGTTTTTGGCTACCAGTATTTTAGAACGGAAAATGTGATTTATTTTATGGGAGATATCTCATTAATTGAATAAGGCGAAGCAAACTTTTCGAAAATAACGGTTGCCAAGGAGCATAGCGGTTATCAGCTATATGACTTTCACTACAAAAATCAATGGAACTAGCCTCTATATATTAATAAGTATTTTGTTTTAATTATTATTCTTCTTTTGTTGTTGAAAATCTGTATCTTTTATAAAGACCAGGCGAAATAATGCATAAAAAGTTAAATAAAAATGTTTAAGACGAAGCTGAAAATGTTCACCATTTTCAAGTTTAATGATGCTCAGTAGTAAATATCGCCTTTATTCTCTCTCTCTTTTATTTATTTATTTATTACATATGTAATGTTAAAAACTATTTATGTATGGTATCTTTGGCAGTATTTGTGTTATAAATCTTATTTAGGTACACATTTGAAAAAGTTCTAAAAAACAATCTTTTATAAGCCTCTAATGTTCATCTTGAAAATAAGTTCTATTTTTTTTTTTTTTTTTTTTTTTTTTTTGTAACTTGAACTAATGTGTTCTTTTATGCAAAAAAATCAGTTACAATGGATTCATTTGGCATGGACACCCAACTCGATTATGAAAAATTCACTTCGTTTTTTTAAAGTTTGGAACAAAGCGTTAGCAAGTGAATTTCTCACAATATACATAGCTTTTGCCTGTTTCTTCTTTAAGATAAGGCAACAAGAGAATAAAGATTATTTAAACTATATTTTAAGATATCTAAATTGATTTTCGGTATATAATCATAAAATAATTAATATTAAACTATTAATTGATAAAAAGTCTATTATTATTATTTTTTTTCTCTTTTTTTTTGTAATATTTTTTTCTACTTTTAGCCATTAAAGCGTTTCATCGTTCCAGTTTTACAGTATAGCTTCCCAAACAGTTATTAACACATTTTTAAATCCATTTTTAATTCAACTCGTATGCAATTGTACATGTAAAAGCTACAGTGCATATTTTGCGGCTTATCACCTGAGGCGAATAACATCAAAATGCCTTATTGTATAAATTTGTAATTAGCTTGCAAAAATATTAAAATGTTGTATTGTCAGCGGAAATACAGCTTTGTGCATAATTTGTATGATTGTAACCTATCAGGAAGTGGGTTAAAATCGATTACAAAATTCCATCTTTACATACAAAAACCAGATTGAGTTAAATGAAAGGTGCAATAAAGAAATATTATCAATAACTAGCTTCTTTAGGATATTTCGTATAAACGTTGGGAAATGCTCTTGTTAGTTCGCAAGTAATGGGTTATTGCAAAACAGTTAGGACTATTGACTAGAATCACGTTGCGTGACGTACTCGACCAAGATCAGGGACGTCATTCAGAGGTGATCACTGCGTACACCCTCATATTTCAGGGTGTATCAAACATTTCAAATCATACTTAAAAACAATTTCTGAAATCCCACAAAAGCTAAAATAACTTGTAAGATTTGATTTTGGTTTGGTTTGAGTTGGGTGAGCTTTGGGATCTATAGCAGCAAGGCTTTTATCCCGAATGATCCAAAAATCCAATCACAGATGAAAACTCTAACACGAGCAGTAGAGAAAATAAGCACATGAATCAAGAGAAAAAAACGTAAGATTTGATCAATGTAGAAACATTAGCAATAAGTAAATACTTCAAAAATAGAAATGATTAATTAATATTTGCTAAAAACTTGCAATTGAACCATTCTTAAACTGAGACACATTAAACATCAATGATTAATATGTATGATTTGAAATGTATATGTGAGTATAAAACTGTTCGCTACTCAGCTGTTCAATATAAAATCAAAAGACCGCCCCCCCATAAAATTGAAATTGTACTTCTGGCATAAATATTTTTATTTATACAATTAAATTTTATTTTTATTATTAATGAAGGCATGTATGCACGATTTTAAAATATTATTTCATAAGAAAGGACAGATTTTTTAAAATTTGAATATGAATATGTGTGCTTATTCAATTTATTTCATGATAAAGAAGACATTTTTAGAAATTTGATTAGATAATTTTTTCTTTTGAGCTATATACACACATAGGAAAAAATAGAATAAAAATGCTGGATCTTTACTACTTATAAATTTATTACGACACTAAATAGAGCAACCTCCAATATATATTATGGAGTTATAAACAAAGAGGAGGGGACATTTAGTGTACTGTCTACCAGCTGCGATTGAAGTAACTGAGGAGGTTGTCACAAGATGGCTGCTGATTTTTACATAGGATCAACAGATTCTGATTACCGCCGGAGCAAACTTCCATCAGTATATTTTGAATAGAAAATATCGCCTTATTTTAAAGATCTTTTTCATGAAAAATTTCTTTCACAAATATTATTGTTATTTCTATTTGTTTTTACTGGTGGCAGTTTGCCCAGGGATTATATTTTTTTGCTGCATTGACACTAGCAGGAGGTTGTCCAGATTGTCACAATATGACAGATACGCAGGGCCTGACTACCGCCGAAGTAAACTCCCACCAGTAAAAATGAAAATCTGGTTTTGCCATTATTTATGACTGAAATTTCGCATTGACGATGCGTTCTAATAAGACAAAATTTTCTATTTAAATTTACTGGTGGAAGTTTGCGCGACGGTAATCAACCCCTGAGAAAGCGGCTACAGTTGAAGCTTCACTATTTTAAGGATATGTCAGTTCCTCTTTATTAATAGTTCCATGATATATACAGGGTGTCCGGTCCCAACGGTGTCCAATGGCTAATTTCTAAACCGTTACTCATAGACATATAGTTCCAATTAGAAAAGTGCTTTAAATCAGGCAAAGAAAGATTTTAAAAGAAATTTGAGTCAATAAAAACATTTCTTAAAAAATTACGAAATTTAATTTTTTATACGGTCCCCCGGTCCTATAAGTTATATTTAGTAAAATTTTCCTATTACACTGACAAGTAAGGCAGAAAAAGTCCCATTCATATAACACTAAAATTGAGCGAGTTATGAAACTTTAAAAATGCACGACTTAAGCCACTTTTCTGCTCTGAAAACAAATGAGTTCGGCTTGGCTTTAAGGGGTCACATACTAAGTGCTTAAAGTATTCGAAGATCTTATTTCATATGTATCCGCGCTTTGAAAAAAACCGTACAAGTATTACGATTAAGTTAACATTTATTAAGTTTCAGATTGGCTGAAATAACATATGTTTTATTTTGTCAGGATTTGAGACTGTTTCTTTTATGATTTCTTTTAACAAAATTACGTTATTTTTATAAGTTTTTATGTTACTTCAACGATCTTATGTATGTTTTTCCAGTTCAAAATTTGTACTCGAACTTTAACCCACTTTCAAATATTCGATCGAGATTACATTTTACATACTGGCGCAAATCCGATAACAATCTAATATTATTGTGATTTTCGGTGGTTACCATTTATACTTATTTTACAGGATAACACAAAAAATTTCGGATAGATTACCGCCAAGAAGTTGAAGAAAAAGTTTTAGGTTAGATAATACAAGACTGAGATTGTTGATTTTTTTAACTTTTATGTTTTTTTTAGCACTGAATCCGAAAATTACTTTAATTTTTAACCATCATGTCAGGATAATTCGCAAATTATAAATTGTCGAATTTAAAGAACAACAAAAATCGGATACTATAAAGTAGAGGAGGTGGTTGTGTTTTTAACTTTTGATAATTGATTTTTACGTACTTTTTAGCTCTGAATCTGAAAATGACCTTCATTTTTAACCATCACGTTATAATTTTTTTGCAAATGTGTAAGTTAAAATATAGCGAAAATCTCATACTGTAAAACATATGTAAATTTTATTTTATTTTATTTTATTTTATTTTATTCAATAATTTATTCGATATTTTTGCTTATGTTGGGATCCTTACAGCTGAGTGGTGCGAGGAGATGGGGGAGATGATTAAATTTTAACTTTGAACTTTTTAAGTTTGAATTTTACAATTTGCGAAAAATCCGGATGTGATGGTTATTGGATGTGATGGAATTTCAGATTCAGCGGTACAGAATACATAAGAATCAATTATCAAAAGTTAACATGAAATAACCGAATTTTGCAGGCTAGTGTAATCTAATAATATTTTAAAATACGTATCATTTTGTAAAGAGTTGAGGCTGTTAATTTAGCATCATTTTACTTAACAAAAATTCTGTTTTTTTCTTCTTAAATGTTTATTACAAATTGTATATTTTGCATTAATATGTCGGAATGACTATAGATTTCAAATTTATATTGCAATGTTAATTTTACTCTCAACCATTTTTTAATACATCTGACGAAATTATATTTCGACTAAATTTGTGAATGACCCCCAATTTGCAGCAAAAAATATGTACCAACTTTAAACAGCTATTACTCGGTCAATTTTAATCGTAGAACAACGAGACTTTTTTTGTATTACTTGTCAGTGTAAAAGGAAAATTTCACTAAATATAACTTATAGGACCGGGGGACCGTATAAAAATTTAAATTTCGTAATTTTTTAAGAAATGTTTTTATTGACAAAAATCGCTTTTAATATATTTCTTTACCTGATTTAAAACATTTTTGTAATTGGAACTATATGTCTATGACTAACGGTTTTGGAATTAGCCATTGGACACCGTTGAGACCGGACACCCTGTATATAAGCATACATAAGTACATATTATTCGATTTCATAATAAGATATGATAATATATAATTTGCATAAGTTAAATGCCTAATACTTTTGTAGTAGGTGGTTATTAGGAGCTGTGTTGCTTTTTGAAAACATACAAAAGTGCGGTTTGTGTTTAAGGGCTATCTCGAATTCACTAATTTTCATCGTGATTGCATAAATGTTTACATTTTTCATAATTCGATGCAACATGGAACGAACATTCGGCCTAACCGAATATTCGGAAGCATGGATAAATAGACCGAAAACATGCGAATATTCGGGGAGCCCTAATTTTATGTACAGTGGGATAACATTAGTTTACTTCAAACATTCGTGATTTCAACCGAAAAAAAAAAAGACATTTTAAAGAGATTCATTGGCTACACGAGCGTGATTTATTTATGCATAATCATTTGTTCATATTATATGTTTTAATATTCAGTCTATTTTAGTTAAGTAATGTGGCATATTATGGAAAACATAGATACATAAAACAATTATAGATATGTAAAAAAAAAAAAAAAAATGGTTGTAATACGTTACCTGGAGTGGGTGCGTTAATTAGGAGATATTTTCCCAGTATTTTTTAAAATAAGAAATTTAAATTAGCATTTCTAAACCTTAAAAATAAATAAATAAATAAATAAAAGTAAAGAGAAAAATAATGCTATTATTCTCACCGATCCCCTTACTGAATACCAGTCATTCCTAAGAAAATTTTTCGTGGTAAGTTTTTACAAAATTTTTAATATAAAAAAACTTTTGGATAGGTTTTTGAAAAATTTTCGATACTAATATAAGTGGAATATTTTTGTTTAAAAATAGTAGTGTTCAAAAAGCTGATCAAGTGGGAGCCCTGTAACTATCAATTGCTACAATATTTGTAACTGTCAACTACTACGATTTTTTGTCACCACACTTTCTGAATAGTTATGTTTGTGAAAAAAAAAACCTCTAAATAAAAATAACGGAGATTACCATTCAGAAATAGTAGTGGAAGACAAATCGTAGCAGTTCGCATCTATACAATACGTCTTTGGGTATCAGTTAGCTACTTTCGTGATGTTTTTCGGCTTCTTTTGAAATAAAACATTCAAATTATGTTATTTTTACTAGTATAATTTTCTTCGATCCAAGAATTCGAAAGTGCACCATGAATTTATGTAGTTCGGATAAATCTGTTCTCTTTTCAGATTACGCAATACACGGGAAGTTTAGTATTAGCTAATTGGAATTCATTTTCAAGCATACGAGATAACTTTGCTATTTGTTTCCCCATCAATAAAAGATAAAGACAATTTCAATCATGAAATTTCATATAAAAATGCTGATAGCAAAAAAAAAAAAAAAAATAAATAAATAAAAATAAAAATAAATAAATAAATAAATAAATAAATAAATAAAAATAAAAAATAAATAAATAAATAAATAAATAAAGTGTAAGCATAAACAACAGTTTAAAAATCATTGAGTTGAAATTCTGGAAAATAACAAAATTGAAAGACTGACACTCCGTGAACTTCTAAAATGTTTCAGAAATGACTGAAATTTACATCTAGTATAAAATTGCTATTAATAATAATAAAAAAAAAAGACCGAAAAATATTTTAGAAAATTATAATTCTAAATAATTGACAACACTAAATTTAAGTGGAATTAGTTTTATGATATATTCGATGAAATTTATATTTCGTTTTGAAGGAAAATCCTGAAATCATGTAACTGCCATCTTTAACGGATGGCTTGAAATAACAGATGGTGACTAAACAAGTCTGTGTTAAATCGCCCAAGCCTGCGGGATAAACAAAGTGAAGGGTTCCGCTGGGATCAAACCGCCTACTGGTAAGTGGAAAGTTCTTGAAATTAATTTTACATTACCTTTTTTCATCTAACAATGAATTAAAACTATTCCTCATAATATAATAATAAATAATATTATAATATGTTCTTTCTGTGACTACCCATAAAATTTTCCTTTTATGATATGACATAAGTTAGTGAGGCGGCGGGATATATTTTAATGCCAAATATTTAATTTATATGCTTTAACATTGAAGTTATATTTAAGCATATGCGCGTACGTGTACTGCAATATATGTATTTTTAATAATTTTCTTTCCTGAAGACCTGAATAAAAGAAACCCCTTTACACTTTAACTTGATTTAGGACCGCATCTATTAATATTAGCATGTTTTTATTTATTTATTTATCGTATTTTTACTTTAAAGAAAATTTATTTCAATTTTTTTATTGTGATGCCATGCAGTAAACTGAAAAATTGACGGCTAGTCAGAGAAAAATCCTGTTTAATTATAATTATTTAAGAATTCAAGTAAAAGTTTTTTTTTAATTCATTATTTTTTCATCTTGTTAAGAAACTAAAAAAGTTTAATTTCAAGAACCTTCTAGGATATTATTTTTCATAATAATATTTTTAATTTATACTTAATAAAAGAGAAAGGAAGAGAGAGAACAAAATACTAATAATATTAAATATTACTTTTGAATAATTTTAGCTATCAATTGCTTTCCAATACCTTTAGCTAAATCTTACTTAGATATTGTACTACACACATTGAATAATATTAATGAATTAATTTATAGGGTTTTGAAAAAGTTGTAAATACAAAATTTAGATTAAATTTTTTAAATAGGTTTTTAAAAACCTTATAACTATTTTTTTAAGTCAAAATGTAAGAGCACATTGCATTTTTTTTTTTAAATTTAACACACTCTTAAAGTTATTTATCAAAAATAACGTTTAAATGTGTCTTTTTGTTGTTGTTTTTTACGCTAAAAATAATTTATTTTCTCAAGTAAATTATTAAAAACTTTTGAATAGTTATGGGAATTCTACTGTATAAATGTTTCTATTTTTATTATTTTTTTTAAATCATTTACATAAGATTTAGCTAAAGGTATTGGAAAGTAACTGATAACTAAAATTATTAGAAAATAATTGTTAATATTATTTATATTTTATTTTTTCTCCCTTCTTTTTCTTTTATTTATATAAATTAAAAATCTTATTAATTAATAAAAATAAAATCCTAGACAGTTCTTCAAATTAAACTTATCTTGTTTCTCAACAAGATGCAAAAATAATGAATTAAAAAAAAACTATTCCTTGAATTCTTAAAAAATAATAGTAATAAAATATGAAAATAATCTATGAAATATGATGAACTAATACAGTAGAACTTCTCTTATCCGAAACTCTCGGTTAACCGAAATCCATTTTTAAAGCTTTTTTTTTTTTAAATTAACTATCACATTCATTGTGTGAAAGCGGTTCTTTCCAAACTACAAGTACATATAAATATTTTCGATTCTCTTTCTTAGAGTTCATTTGAATTTTACTTCAGCTCCCGTAAGCTGCGGGGTGGAACGAAGAAAACGAACAAGTTAGCAGTTCTGAAGCTTTTGATTGTTTTGCAAAAGGTTTGGCATAGCTGGTGCAGCAGAAAGACTGTGATACTGGTGAACTAATAGTACTAAAAAATTCCGTGATAGAACTTCAAAGCAAAGACAATCGAAACTGCGAGAAATAAAACAATTTTTCAAACCCTTGTGATATATGTAAAAGGTACTTAATTTCAAAATTAAAATTCATATAATTTATTCTTGTTTCTATTTTGCTATTGCTTTACTTTTATTAAGCACTTATTACCACTATAAGAAATATAGCATATATTTCTTCTTATTCTTAAAATTGAATCATTCTCGATAATCCAAAATTTTCGATTTTCCTAAAGATGGTCGGTTACTTCGTATAATCGGGGTTCTACAGTATATCTGAAATAAATTTTCTTTATAGTAAAAAAGAAAAAAAATAACAAATAAATAAAAACATGCTAACATTAACACATGCTAGTCCTAAGCCAAGAGAATGTAAAAGGGATTTTTTTTTCAGGTTTTCAGGAAAGAAAATTATTCATGGTGTACGCACATATACTTAGCATAACTGCAATGTTAAAACATATAAATTAAATATTTGTATTAAAATATAACCTTGCCCCCAGCCCCATGCTCTCTCTTCCCCCCTCCTTTTTTTACTTTAAAGAAATTTTATTTCAAATTTACTAGCTCATGTCATATCATAAAATGAAAATTTTCTGGGTAGAGTACAGAAAGAACATATTATAGTATTTTTAATTATTATTATTTTAAGAATACCATGAAGAACGATTTTAATTCATTGTTAAGAAGAAAAAAGAAATATAAAATTAATTTCAACAACCCTCCAGGATCTTATATTTAGAGGATTAGCCAGTAGATGGTACTCGTTTCTAGTGTGAAAGAGGCTTTCACTCTGTTTATCCTAGACCGTTGTGGGATTTAATGCCGACCAATCTGGCAAATTTGCCAAATATATTAGTTATTTGGTAGTGTTGACAGATTGCATATAACCTAATTTACTTGAGTGGGAACCTTGCTGAAGTTTCCGGCCTTGTGCTTGGCTGGTTTTTTCAATGTGATTTGTCTCGCCACGATTATTGGAAACAACTGCTCACTAATATTTTTTTGCCCTATTATCTGAAATGCCTGTCTTTTTGTAATCTAAACTTCCGACTTAAATTTATAAAGAAGTTATATCAGTTTTCCCAAACTTAATTGTAGTACTTAGCAGTGTTAAAAAATTTAGAAAACTACAAGCGGGAAAAATAATTTGGAAAATATTGATAGGCTTATGAAGAATTTATGGTAAAAAAAAACTCTCATATCCATAGCATCGACTTAACAGAGATGAAGGGAATAGTCAAGCAAAATTTTGCCATTAATTTTTAAAACGTTATTTTTTTCTAAAATTATTGCAGGATTCTCTGATTATATAAAGAATAGACTTTGCTAAATTAGGGATGGAATTATGCTTGATTGCCTCTTGATGTTCGAGCCTATGTTCAAATCCATCGAGCATTTGCGGACTTCGGAGGATTTTTGAAGCTGCAATTCGTTCTGCTAATTATCATCTCCAAAGAATCGTTAAATAGATTCTCTTACATTTTGAGAAATTGTCAACGTTACTTCCAGAGACAGAATAATTTTTAAATTCACATTCGCTTCTATATACAAATAATAAGGATATAAATCTGTAAATATGTTCTTACCCAGCCTCAATTATTACAGGAGGTGGCCTGATCCCAGTTCCTAATAAAATAATTTCTGCAAAATAAGAAAAGCGTTTTTTTTTTCGGTGTAAAAGACACTACCTGACATCTTTACAGTAAAGATAAAAATAGAAAAGAGCCAAGACTGATATCCAGAAAGGTGACTTTTCCTTCTGCTTGGCAGCGAAACTTCTGATTCTTGTCCTTTTTGTGGTATACTGGTGGTATATCTAGAAAAAATAGTTATTCTCAGAGTCGTAATATTCAAGACGCAAAATTCCACATTTTATCGACCAATAAATAAATTTTGACCTATATTCTTTATATCAGGCCCTTAAAGTGGCAGTAACATTCAATGTAAATTACTACAATAACAACGTTTAAAATGTTTCAACACTGAAAAAAAAAAAAAAAAAGAACTACTATGGACTTCTAACTACGACAACTTTCATTTATCGAACAGGGGATGACAAGGTATGACTGGCCCAGGAACTCAGATTTCGCTTTAAGGTATGAGTGCAATCTCGGGGGAGTTCATATTTAGAACACGAGACAAGCGAGCATATTGTTAGAACAGTGAGTCTTCGCTTTCGCATTCAAATCTGTGTTTACTATATGTATTTTCTATGCATGCCGCAGCATAATTAAGTTAATAATTACCTCGATGCTGTTACAGCAATCTTAATATACCTGTTTATAATGACATTTAATGTTAGATTTTGAAAACAATAAGTTAATATAGTGCTTGTTTGGGATATATAAAAGTGGTGATTATAATTTCAAAGTTACACGAACAAATATAAATTTATTTACTTATATTTTATTCAGAGAAAAATAATAAACATTTTCAAAGCAAGGTAAAACTATCTCTCACCCTGAAGTGGTCAGCCTGCGTCCGACGATATAAGGTCTAAGGACCCCAGAAATGCGCGGAAAGTCAGACGAGACGGGCCTTCCAGCGAAAGTCTTTTAACCGCATAAGGCCGCCATGACCCTCGATATCGTCCAAGGCCAACTGTCCAGTGCATGTCTCTCGACCTGAGCGTCAATATATCATTGTATGTCACCACTATAATAATTCGTGTACACAAGCATCAACCCCTTAATCTACGATTTAGTCTCAACAGCTGCACGGTTTGGCAAATCTATAGCTATCACTAAAATTTAATAGAGATCTTCGCCTTGTTTAATCATGGAATTTCAACGATTAAATTAAACTATACGTACCGTGATATTTTAGTGGTAAGAAGAATTTAGATTTGGCTCGATCGTCATACGCGGGCTATGCCCGTCATGGAAGATTAGGGGCTTAAATCGTGTAGATCGGGGATGACACCTCCAAGTCGCCCAGGAGCCCCTGAAGTACCAAATACCCATATGGACGAAGTGCCCTAAGCTTTGATCCCAGGTCTCTCAGAAATGCTATTGCTCTTTCGAATGATCCAAAGAGACGTTATCAATTTTCTAATTCGACCTTACATTTAAGCATATACTATTGAAATTTCCCCTTCTTTCTATACTTATGCAATATCAGTTTTGATTTTTTATTGTTCAAAAAATTTTAATAGTTATTTGTATCGAAGTGAAAAATTGCATTTTCAATTATTATTGTTATTATTATTATTATTTACGAGTAAAATAATAATTGGGTTTATAACTTCATAAAAATTAGAACGTAATAACAATTACTATTAGGATAAATGTAAGCAGTATCCTAAAAATTTCAAACTATATTTTCATAATTTTTATTTTGAGGCTACAGGTCAATTTGGAAATGGAAGACTATTTTCTAGCACCTAGCGAAATATCTCACATATTATCAACACGTTCGTTCAAATCTTTACATAAAATGAAATAGTTGAAATTTCATCTTCCATTGAAAATAATTTCATAACAGATGTCCTGCATTAGGTTGAAGGATATTGTCTGTTTATCGCTTCTGAAAAATATGATAGAAGATATTAGCACTCTGAAAAAATCAAAACAAACGGTATGGCATTGCATCTGTAAGTTTTGTATTGCGTGAACTAAAAAGAAGATAACAATGATAATATATTACACTTGGACCCGTAAAATTATTTACTTATTATGTTATGAAAGAAATATGTATGTTTCCTTCATTGTATTGAATTATTCATGTAATGCATTTAAATAGCGTGTGAGTACCTGTTAACCCCTTGGGGACGAGCGACCGGTATACGTGCCGCGTAAGGTGCTCAGAATCAATGATTATTCTCACCAGTAAATTTTTATTGTAAAGTTTGCCTTATTTATTCCAAGCATTTTCCCGATTAGAATAGGCAAAAATTTCTGTTTTGAAAAACCGGTGACAAAAGATTAAAAAGTCTGTAAAAGGCACTCGTCCCGAAGGTGTTAAGTCCTTTCTCCTCGTTGAAATTGGAAATGTAGTGATTTAAATTTCTCAGTGTTCTAATGTCGCGTGTGATATCGAAAACTTAGGACACGGAACTTATATATCTAGCTTTTCTATGAGAAGACTCCATAAAATTTGTCATGCCATTCTCATGTTTTCAGTCAGGTGAAATAGTTTACACACAATAGTTACAGGTGAATGGAGTAGCACCTCCCTGGCACTCGCTGTATGCTGCTTAAAACTGAGGTTAGGTTTCGGCTGTACTTAAATGTTGGTGTTAGGAAGATAAAAAGTAGCATGTAGTTTTTGAAAAATAGAAAGGTAATTAGGGGACGGTGGATGAATTGTATATGATTGTTACATGGTGTTTAGATGATTATTAAATGTTCTTTTACAGAATTAATTATTATGCCGGTATAAAGAATTGTACTTGTAAGGACTAAAAACAATTTTTGAAAAAATAATCTATTACAAAGAAAATAAAATTGATTGCATATCTTGAATTCAATTCAGTATATGCAAAGACAAAAGCAAAATTTTGGAAAATCCTATTTGGGAATTTTCGGAATATTTCACAAAATTTTAGGTAAAATTACTGCGAATTAAAATCATACTTTTGGTAGGAATCATACATTTAAAACTATACATACTCACAAGCAATGATATAAATAGATGTAACACCACCAAATACACTTGTGATAAATCACAGTAAAGTAATAAAACTTTGTATGAATCAGCTAGCGCCACCTGTTGCATTCCTTGTAAGATTTCCTCTCAACACTATACATTCGTGACCTTGTTCCCTTACGGACACGTGTTTACATTGGCTGATGACGGGCTGTTAAAATTTCCATCCCGAAACGCGCTCTGTGTGTTCTTTTGTTTTATGGTTATTCGTAAAAAGTTTTATTATTTAATTACTAATATATATATTAAAATTAAAAAAAATAATTAGTTTGATTAAAGTTGATAATCATGCTTTTGCAGCACGTTATGATTTGATTATTTATTTACAGTTACGGCACCATAAACAATCGGGGCATTTAAAAGTGTTTTCAGATTCCGAATTTGTGTTCCGGTAACAAAGAGGAGAGGGGCATGATGTGCGTAGAAGAATTTAAAATGATTGTTTGTATATCGTTGTTTTAAAATAAGAAAGAAGAGCGAATAATTTTAGAACATAAAAGCATTTTAAAGAGTAGGCAGCTTCTTTCACTAAAGATTAAGCCAATCTTCTCACAAATGTTTAAAAGTTAGACTATTTATTTTTACTGTAAAGTAAGAAACAGCATAATAATCTATATATATTTTTTAACTTATAGCATTTTACGATTTGCATACTACACTCCTCAGCAAAAGTTTAGACACTGGTGATTTTTAACCTTTAAATAAAAAATACGAACACTTGGGTTATAAAAATGACTGTACTTATTTTTAAACATATTTTAAATGTTTTAGGACAGAAATAACGGTTTTAATGTAGGATATTATTTCATTTAACTGAAAAAAGTGAAATTTGCATATTGCAAAAGTTTAGACACTTTTGTGATTTTTTGGATATTGTTCACCGAAAAAAGCATATTTCAAACTTATGACGTCACATGCATGAAGTATTTAAGCGCACCTCGCGATAGCATCGGTTAGTAAAGATGCGCGAGCAAGAAATTTTCAGTCAGATGAAATAATTAAAGCACGGAAGCTGAAATCGAAAGGGAAGACTGCTGCGGAAATTTCAGCTACTTTCAATCGGCCAAAGAAGTCTGTCTATTAAGTACTGTCTAAGGGTGACTCTTTCAAAGCAAAACATAGATCTGGAAGGAATCGTGTGGCCAGAAAACGAGATTATAGAAGGATCCATAAACTGGCATCTAGACAAATGATGACTGCTAATCGCATTAAAATTGAGTTAGAGCTTTCTGTGCCAACGGATAATTTCGTAGATGCATTAACCTATTAACTGCCAAAACTATTACGATAGAAAATTTCAAATTTCTTGTTGAAAGTACTTTCCCACCACAAATTCAATAAGGTAAATTTCGCTTTACTAAAATAGCAAAATTCCTGCCAATAAATAAGACATTTTTATAAATTCTAAAATAGTGGTGCCAATGTAATTAATTCATTGGATGAGCAATTATTTTGACTGTTGCGTGAACGCAACGTCAGCGGTTAATGTGTTAAAGAAAGATGTAAATTAGTTTACATACAAATGATAAAACCACCAGCCTTGAAATCTCACAACAAAATGACCTCTTTCCTGTCGCGGAGTAATTCTTTTTATAAACGGATGAAATAATGGACTGATACCAGAATTTACAAACGAAGTTATTAGAAAATATGAAATTGCTTATTTTCACGTATATTATAAAAGGAAAATTTTAATTAAATATTCTTTCCATTCTTGGAATTAAAATTATGTGTCCTTTGCCCTCGAAAGGGTTGATGACTTGGTCCTCACTTTGTTTTAATTCTCAAGTATCTCTGGAGTTTCTCAGTGGTCGCCAAGCTACGTAAGACTACATGCATACATTGGAAATCTATTTACAGCCATTTGGTGAACTTTTATCTCTTCCAAAGTATGTATTTGAGCAAGATAATGCGTCTATTCATGTTGCATACAAATCAAAAAATTGGTTTAACTCTCAAAATATTACTGTTTTCGAATGGCCCGCGTGTAACCCTGATCTGAACCCAATCGAAAACTTTTGTGGCATCATATCTCATACGGTTTATGCAATTTTTTAACAATACTCCTCTGTAAATGAACTTCGATCAGATGTTGAACGTGTTTGACACGAAATAGACCCCCAAGTGATGCAGTATTTAGTTTCTTCGATGGAAAGTCACATTTTTGCATTAATAGCAGACAATGTAGGTGCAGTTCGATTTTAATTTATGGATATTTTTCTGTTAACAGACAGATTGTCTATACTTTTGCAACAATGTTAAATTCATTTTTTTGTCATTATATATTATGTAAAGTGTATAAATTAAAATTTATTGTTTGTGTATGAAGGATAAGTCCCCAGTAATATATGACAGTTGAATTACAACAATTCGTTACATACTTCTCGGCACAGAAGCATAATAGATCATTGTCTAAACTTTTGCTGAGCACTGTATAAGACCATTTCTCCCAGTTTGGCTCATTCCCAGTTTTGAAGGTAACTTCGAGGCAGTGTTGCTAGGTGGGGACTTTTTAAATTCGGATTATTTGACTGTCACTACTTTTTTTAAATAATGGAATTCGCCTTGTTTTTCAGAATTCTTAATCTACAGTAGCGCTCAAAAGTATTTTGACAAAGATAATAATTCAATTAATGAAAAAGAATAATAAAATACAAAAATCAATCATTCATAGCAGCCAACCTTTACGCTTTTTTGCTACCACTAAAATTTAGAAGAGATTTTCGCCTTGTTTAACTGTGAGATTTCGACCATTTAATAAGTCAATATTTACAAGAAAATTTTAGTGGTAAGAAGAAAGCGTAAAGGTTGGCAGCTATGATCATTTATTTTATTTAACCCATTAACCGCTGACGTTGCGTTCACGCAACAGTCAAAATAATTGCTCATCCAATGAATTAATTACATTGGCACCACTATTTTTGAATTTATAAAAATGTCTTATTTATTGGCAGGAATTTTGCTATTTTAGTAAAGCGAAATTTACCTTATTGAATTTGTGGTGGGAAACTACTTTCAACAAGAAATTTGAAATTTTCTATCGTAATAGTTTTGGCGGTTAATAGGTTAACCATATTCAACGTTTTAATTTTAATAAATTAACAATAAATATTAATAATATTAATAAAATTATATATATACTATATATATATATATATATATATATGTGTGTGTGTATAGTATATCCATTTTGTCATGCTGTAACTCTCGAATTTTGGAACCGATTTGGATGAAATTTTTCATATGCATAGTACATACTAATGCTTCGACCGAGCTCGTGTGCCAGCTTCATCCGCCATCTTGTTTCAAAATGGTGGCCATTTGAATTAATAATAATAATATATATTTCCTCTAATTAAATTAAATCCAAGAAACTGCTACTGCCACTTCTACTTTCAACTCTAGTAATTATTGGCTCTCTTATTTTCGAAACAAAGTGACGTATTTGTATAAATAAACAACATTTATTTATTAATATATTCTCTGATGATGAGC
The DNA here is from genome assembly GCA_963932465.1 of Maratus speciosus. Lineage (NCBI taxonomy): Eukaryota > Metazoa > Arthropoda > Arachnida > Araneae > Salticidae > Maratus > Maratus speciosus. Next base: position 83,552,019 of record OZ010798.1, read on the forward strand.
TTGGAGGGCTTGGAAGTACTAAGAAATTTTAAATAAAATGTATATTTTAAACTTGTAACATCTTTTCCATTACTTTAGTCGCCTTTTAAGTAAGATTGTCGACTTTTTAATGTTCACATTATATATTTTATGCTGAATCAAGTTGAAAAATTGCGTTTTGTCTTATGATTTTATAAAATTTGACGTTATTACTAAATGGCTAGTTTATTCATAATCATTGCATACTAGAACGCACCATAAAACTACCTTATAGGAATTTTTCATTAAATGTGTTTTGTAAAGTGAATAACTTTATTTATATTTTCTTTTACAATATTCATAAATTGAATAGAGCCAGCAATGGATGTGCCTTAGAGTATATTTTCATATATGTGATAAAATGTCCACAATTTTGTTATAGAAATAGATCAATATAACCGCCATAAAAAACAACAACCGAAGTTTCAATCTCCACCTGTGGTCTTTCCTTACAATATAGGGATCGTATGAGCTGCATGCTTTAAGTGCCCCACCAGTTAAATACGGATGGAAAAAGCATAATGGAATTTAAACTGTAAAATATACATTTCAAGAGCACTATCTTAGATTATTAAGCATACAGGAAATTTCCAGTAATTAGTTATTCTACATCATTAAACAGTTAGCACAGTAAAACAGCTTTAAAATTAATTACATAAAGTAAAATAATTATTAAGATAAAATTACATGAATAGAGCTACCAAGAAGGTGAGATAAAAGGGGCAGTTCGAAAGCACCGAATAGTTTTCTGGAAATAACTCGCAGTTTGGTTTATTTTTGTAACCTTGCGGTATGGCAAAACTATAAATATCGATTTAGGAACGCGCCAGTCTAAAATCTTGAGACGTCCTTCCCTAAACTCAAAAGCTACATTAGCATGTTGGAGCAACTTATAAAAATAATTAATCAACGAAGTATTTCGGAAAAATACTTACTTATTAAAATATATGCATGTATTATTTTTATATGGATATTTGTTAGAAATGTCACAATTTTTTTAGATGTAAAAAAAATGGAAAATTGAAAGCTTTTAACAAATAATTTTATTTAATTGTATTTAAATGCGATTATTATTATTTGTCAAATTCAAGTCTTCGGATAAAATGAAAACTTTCTTTCAAATAAGAAATATTGAAATTTCTTAAGAAGCCATTCTGGTCGTCTATTACCTCAAAAGAATGCTTGTAGGATGGACTATGAAATATTTTCTTGAAATTGACAAAAATAAAACATTTAAACTATAAATTGACACCGGAAGTTTTATAAAATTCTTTTTTAAATATTTAATTCTTCACATTCATTTCGTAGTTATTGGATAGTTTTTTCTTCTAACAAACGTTTGCTCGGTAGTTCTAAGTGGCTGTTAGTCTTGAAGGCAAAGCTCGGTAATTATAGTAAACGGTGTGGTTTCTATATGCATGGCTGCTTTTTGCGATTATGTTATCTGTGCATGAGTCTGGGTAGAAAACAACGAGTAGAACTTAGAAAAACATGCGCTTTCACTTTTAGCAATGGAGAAAGATGTAAAACAGTAGTGGGTTTCTTCCCTCAACACCTTTTCACATGCATTTGTTATTTGGATGTGGAAATCATTAATAATCATTATGTGATAATCATTAATCAATTATAAGTGCAACCCCCGTGGGAATTCACTTTTAGGGGCAGGTGAACATATTGTTAGAACAATGAGTCATCGTATTCACTTTCACATCTATCTTTACCATATGTATTTTCTATGCGTGCCGTAGCATAATTATGTTAGTAATTACCGCAATGCTATTGCAGCAACATTAATGTACCACTTTGTAGTGACATTTAATGTTTGAATGTGTAAACAGTTAGTTAATATAGTATTTGTTTAGGATATGTATATGTGGTGATTATAATTTTGAAGCTACGTGAAGAAATAGAATTTTTTATATTTATATTTTATTCAGAGAGATGTACAGAAATAAACGCCCCGGGAACCCAGCCTTCGCTTCAGAGTTGCAGTGCAATACCTAGGGAGGGTGTTTCATTTCAGCCTCTGAAGTTTAAGGTGAGTTGCAATTGACCAAAGAAAGTATTTCTGTGTTAACTAAAAAATTTATAAATTCTTACGTCATTTTTTAACAGATTAGCGTGAATTTCTATATATGTGATAATTTGATGCAGACTTTCGGGTCATTTTGAAGTTACACATGACTACTTTGCCTAACCGGCAAAATATATATTTCCTTAATATATATATATATATAACCATTTAAAACCATTACAAATTACCAACAAAAAATTAATTATATATATACAGTGGACTCTCTCTATCTGAACACTCTTTAATGTGAACACCTCGGTATTATGAACACATTCCAACAGCCCCGGCGAAACTCCATAGATTTAACATAAGATGAACTCTCTATATTCTGAACACTCTCTAATGTGAACACCTCGCTATTATGAACGCTACTTTTGATCCCCATTCTACTCCGCCTCTCTGTAAACTGAACGTGTGTTTGTAATTAAAAATTCTGGGAATTGTTGCAGAAGAATAAAAATTTCAATAAACTCGATTTAAAAATAAACAGACAGAATCATTGCCAGATTTTAAGCATCTGCTCGATGCTCTAATTTGTTTGAATAATAGAGATAAAATATTCAGTTAACAAAACATATGTTATAACAAAAAAAAAAAAAAAAAATTGAAAGAATATTTTTCAAACAGGTATGCCTTTACGTGTTCTACATCTAAACTAGCTAGAACATTCTTATTTTTAATAAACAAAAAAGTCCAGATATAAAACTGTTGCCATTTCACAAAAAGTAAATCATGTTAATCAGATAAATAAAATGAACAAAACAATCAATTTTTATGCAAAGGGATACAAAAAAAAAAAAAAAAATATTAATAATAATGTAAAAACTCATGTCAGGAGAGTCCCCCTCTCCGGAGCCGAGATAAAAATAGAAAGATTATGCAACAGAAAGGCCCCGCACCCAGTGACAGATAAAAGTCAACAGGTATTAGAGGGAGTGGCTAAAAAAGGATTATGGTTTCTTTACCGCACACCTCCATGGGGACTATCGCTACTGTTTCTTTCTTCCTTTTGCTCGGCAATGGTAAATTTTTGTTCGTCGTTTCTCTACAGTTGCAGGGTAAGAAGCATTGCACTTATGCAGCTATATTGGAAATAAGTAGAAAAACGGAAAGAACTGAAGCTTTAGGAGAAATACGAAGTTGTTCAAAAATTAAAATTAAACGCAAGTCAAAGGAAAATTGCATGTGAGTTTGGAATTTCAGTAGGTTAAGTCAACCCCATGAGCAAGAAAGAGAAAAAAATTCTAATCGCTTTTGAACAAATCAAATGAAATTTCCTCAAACTGTAGAATTTTCAAAAAGAAAATGGGAAACAAGAACATAAACAATTGCGTCTGAAGTTTTATTGCCAAATGAGAATGAAGAATCTTCTTGTACGATACCCCTGCTAAAGAAGATTGCTCTTAATTTTACAGAAAAGGAGAAAATAATGGAATTCAAGGCATAAGAAGCATGGTTGACTCGCTTCAAAAATCGGTATAACATCGAATTCAAAATAATCACTGGTGAAGCTACAGACGTAAATATCGACACTGTGAAGGAATGGAAAGAAAACTTCAGGATATATTGAATGATTTCGACGCGTTTAACATTTTCAATGCCAACGAAACCGGTCTTCCAAATAAAACCCTAACAGAAGCAAGCGAGAAAGGTGTGGGCTGAAAAATGTCAAAAGAAAGACTTGTCGTGATGCTCAGTGCCAGTTTTATTTGTGAGAAGCTCTTACCACTTGTGATCGGAAAAAGTGAGAAACCACGATGTTTCTAAAATGTGAAAATCGCATCATTGCCTGTGATCATTGCCTGTGTAAATTAAATTGAACAGCCATGATGACATTCACAAATTTCTCACAATGATTGGAGGGTAGTAACGAGATGATGAAGAGAGAAAGAGAAAAATTCTTCTTTTTGTGGATAATGCCAGATCACACACAAACATGCAGCTGAGCAACGTGAGTCTGAAGTTCCTGACCACCGAATTGTACTTTTATAATCCAACAACTGGATAAAGGAGTAATCAAGACCTTTAAAGCTCACTACCGAATCCATTTTTTGAAGGCAACCCAACTAACGAAGAAGGTTAACGTTATGGATGATATCCATTGGATATCAACAACTTGGAATGAAGTAACTTCCTACGCATTCCAAAGCTGCTTCTACAAACCTGGATTCCAATGTGAGAATGAGCAATTCTTATAGAGGAATAAGAAGCAACAGGTGTGAGTGACTTGGGGTCATTTCTCCAAACGGTCTATACTGAAATTGAACATGGAGCTTATCTTGGAGCCAACGGAAGCCTTCCAGTTTGCGATAACAACATCGTTGAAACGGAAGAGGATAGTGAAGAAAAAGTAAAGTCAGAATAGACCGATGAAACTAGAAGTACGCTTACCTTCAAGCAATATGGGCAAGGGATTTAAGACCTGTTGAACTATGTAACTGAACATCACCCGAAGTCTGTCCGCTTTTTAACCCTTTAACAGTCGCATTAAATTGCGGTTTAAAAAATAAAATTCCTTATTGGCACCAGTTTTTTGAAAAAGAAATTTCACCTTATTTAATGACAGGTAAAATGATACCATAATAAAGCCAATTGGAGTATTTTATAAAACTGGTAGGAATTAAACAATCTGAATAAAAGACGCAGCCCGCGAATATCACAGGAACGAGAATTAAGGGTTAAACAACTGGCTAACATGTACACTGCACAAGCACGCACAGTGCAAAAACAAACTAAAATTACTCACTTTGTTAAATAATGTACAGATTTCGTTTTTAAGTAATATATTGTATATATGTATGTTTTGTATAACTTTTTTAATTAAAAAAAGAGACGGTAGATTACAGGTTCGACTGTATTCATTTTGACATTGCACTAGCCGCCAAATCTAAATTCAGCACGTGCATCTCGGTAATTGGCATTTTATACAGTCTATAAACTCAATCGTTGTAGTAGTAATGCATTTATTTCGCAGTCTCCCTCTATAATGAACACCCCCATAATCTGAACATTTTTGGTCGGTCCCATGCGTGTTCAGAATAGAGAGAGTTCACTGTATATATATATATATATATAATATGTTACTACCAATGCATAAAATTATCAGTATTACAAATACCGAAACTGCAGTACAATACAAATACTATAAAACAATGGAGGTACTACCGAAAAGACTATACCGATATAAAACAAAAAAAAATTAATTGACATGGAGTGACTTTACAAATGGTTCCTTTTTTCAATAGACGCATAGAGTACGGTGCGAAGAAAAATAATAAACTTTTTTGAAGTAAAGTAAAGAAGATCTCTATTTAAAAAAAAAAAAACCTATTTTTTTTTTAATAAAGAACATTTTTTTTTGTTCCATAGATACCACAGAAAACGTCTAATAACTTTAAAACTTATCAAAAAATTAATTAATGCAATAAAGGTGCCGAAATTAAAAAATAATAATAGAAATAGTAACATTTAATCATGAAATTTTATTGTATGAGCTTCATTATAGTTCATATTACATGTCGGCCTTTCTCATCACGGAAGATTGGGATTAAATGATGCATGAGTTTTGCAACGCTTGGACCAGTGTTGCGAGACTGGAGACTTTTTTGTCCCCAGATTGTTGATTGTCACCGTTTTTTTAAATATAAATATTCGGTATGTTTAAAAATAGATTAAAAATTCTGAAAAATAAGGCGAATTATACTACTTTAACCCCTTGAGGGGCAAGCAATAATGTCTGTATAATATTGACTTCGCACCGGAATAATCGAAAATTTTTATATTTAAATATGTAAGTGCAACTATTTAACAACTTCCCCCAAAGATAAAAATATAAAATTTAGTTAAAAGTTTCTGGTGTGAATCTTGTTTAAATTAGGTGGGATACATTTTATCCGACCGCCCCTCAAGTGGTTAAAAAAGTGGTGAGAGTCAAATAATCTGAATTAAAAAAGTCCCCAATCTGACAACACTGGTTTGGACTGAAATAGGGAGCAAGAACCTTGAAGAATGGCTTAACAGTACACACCACATTCTTCTTCTTCTATATCGTATTGCATATATTTCTTTCCTTTCAGTTTTACTCATCACAGCTCCACCTATGTCCCAATAGATATCGTATTAGCACATACTCATTCATTCAAATTGAACAGGCCTCATCCCCTCAAGGAATGAGTGTGGCCAAATTTTGGAAGCAGCTTATGTTTGAACTTTTGTTACGATGTATGGGACAAATGAAATGCCTCTTGTATGAGTTACGTAACACTACTAACATTATTTAGTGAATTACAGAAGACGTCCTTAAATCTGGGAAAATTCGTAATAGTTTCATATCTTCCAAAACAGAATATGCATTTTACCTTTAAAAGTTCTGTAGAGAATTAAGTTGAAGGGTTACAGAAATTCTTCAAACAATAAAAAGAAGAAAATAAAACTTATTTTGTACAGTTGTGAGATTTTAAAATTCATGGTTAACCAGAAAAACAAGTGGTCTCTTGGATAATCCAAAGAGATGTTATACATTTTCTGATTCGACTTTGCATTTTTGCATACAATATTGAACTTTCCCATGTTCATAGGCTCAAAAAATAGCAAATTGGATTTTTTATGGTTCAAAAAATTTTAATAGTCATTTGTATCAATGTGAAAAATTGCATTTTAAAATTTGACTATCATTATTGTTATTAATATTTACTAGATTTCAGAGAAACATTAATTTGGTTTATAATCTGATAAAAATTATTACGCAAGGCTTTTAATATTAGGATAAATAATGCATGTAATAAATGTATCCAAAAAATTTCAAACTATGCGATACAATTTTCAAATAAATTAACACCTTGGGAACAAGCGACCAGTATTCGTGCCGCGTAGGGTGCTCAGAATCCGTGATTATTATCACCATTAAAATTTTATTGTAAATTTTACCTTATGTAATCCGAGCAATTTCCCGATTCAATTGAGCAAAAATTTCTGTTTTAAAAAACCGGTGATTAAAGAATAAAAATTCTGTAAAAGACGCTCGTCCCGAAGGGGTTAAGGTAATAAATTTTATTACCAATAGTAACCATTGCCGAAAGTACTACAGATAAAACACTAAAATGATATAAACTCTTTTAGGGAGAATTGTATTTATTATACTTATTTTTATAGTATTCTTTTTAGGCTACAGATCAGTTTAGAAATGGGAGACACTTTTCAGGCGCCTAACGAAATATCTCACCTCTTATCAACACGTTCATTCAAAAACTTACAGAGAATTTAACAGATGAAGTTTCATTAGACCTTCCAGTGAAAATAATTTCGTAACATATTTTCTGCATCAGGTTGAAGGATATTTCTGTTTAGCACTTCTGAAAAATATGGTGGACGATATCAGTGCTTTAACCCTTAAATGCGCGATCTTTAATTTTGTTTCTAAAAAATTATATATAATTCTCTGAAAGGTTTATTATACTGGAAAAATAATGAAAAAAAAAATCAGAGATACATATTTCATATAATACGTCAACCTTTTCTTTTGTTGCACATCTGCAACAGAAGTAAAAACTACTGTTGTGTGGCTGTTTTACGCTAAAATATTGCAATTAGTAAATATTTTAATAAGTATGTCTCCAAATACCTTATTTTACATAATTATTTATTTTATAAAATTTAATTTTTAACCCTTTCATTTCCATGACAGAATACGTTCTAGAAATTATGTTGTTCAGAGAATCTGACTTTACACGAGAAAGTTATATCGTTAATTTAGCTTTATTTAAGTACAGAATATCTGTTATCAATTAAAGTAAATATTGCTATTTGAATTTTGATGTGAATTAGGTATATACGAATAATAAAAAAAATCTATTAAATTCAAAACGCTGTTCTTTGCACATATGCAAAGCTGCGCGCTAAAGGGTTAAAAAAATCAAAATAAACGGTACGGAATTGAATGTGTAACTTTTGTATTGCATAAACTGAGACGAAGATAGCAATAATAATATATAACATTGATACCAATAAAATTGAGTAATTATTATCTTAAAAAAAAAAAAAAAAAAAAAAAAAAAAAAAAAAAAAATTATGCATTACTTCGTGTAGTTGAATGGATAATGAAAGGGTTAAAATAACGAGTGAACGCCTGTACGGCGTTAAGTTTTACTCGTTGAATTTTAAAAGATAGTTGATTAAATTTCTCATTGTTCTAATATCGTGTGGGATATCGAAAACTTTGTAAACGGAATTTATGTATCAAGTTTTTGTATGAGAAGACTCCGATAAATTTGTCATGCCATTATCATGCTTTCAGTCAGGCGAAATAGTTTACACTCAATAACTACACTCGAATGAAGTAGCACCACCTTCGCACTCGCTGCATGCTGCTTAAGGGGTCTCAGGACTCTTGTGTTTCCAGGTAACGCGTGAAATCAGGGCTCCGAATGTTCTGGACACCACTAATTCCTTACTGTTTATTGAGCTATCTTTAATCACCGATAATTCTGCCATTAGGTAAGGAGAAGAGAATTACTTTAAAAAACTGGTGACCAGAGCATTTGGAGCCTCTATTTACACGGAACAGCTGGCAACACTAGTGGTGAGTGGGTGTCTCTTCTCGAGAACAAAGCTTTACATTTGTATATGGTTTTAAAACACAATTTGTATTGAGATGAAAGATATAGGTACGTTCTTTCATTTTAAGTTTTTAAAAAATGGCAAGGTGCAGAATTAGCATTTACAGGTAGCACCAAACTGTCAGATATTTGACGAGCAGAAAACTGTTATAATAGCTTATGTGCACGATTACAAAATAAATATTTCAACTAGAATGAAAATTTTGGTGTCTACTTATACATGAGATTGTAACAATTACCCTGAACCTAAATAAATTTGTATTTAAAGCATGTTTCTATTTTTAATACAAAGTTGTTCTTAATTAATACAAAAATTTGAAAATTTCAACAACATAATCACCTAAAAATATATTTATTTGAAAAATAAAAGATAAATTTTAGATTCAGCGTATACAGATTAACATGAAATAGAGGTTTTGAAAATTTCACGAAAAAATATTCAGAAGTTTTTGAGATATCGTGTGCGCTATGCCCAAAAACGTCATTTGGAGAAAAGTGACTTCAAAGTTTCGATATTTGAAAGTTCTCCTCTCAACCATCACTGTTAATTTGCGATCCTGTCCCCTCACGCATGCGTGTTACATTGACCGTAACGGGCTGTTACAATTTGTAGTCCGAAACGGGCCTTGTGTGCTCTTTAGTTTTATGTGGACACCTACAAAATTTCACTATTTAATTATTAATATATACATACATATATATTAAAATTAAAAACGTTAATCAATTTGATTAAAGTTGATATTCATGCTTTTGCAGCACGTTATATTTTGATTAATTATTCACAGTTACGGCAAAATAATCAATCGGGATAGTTACAAAAGTTTTAAGCTTCTAAATTTGTGTTCCGCTAACAAAGAGGGGAGGGGCGTACGGCCATGATGGTCGTAGAAGAATTTAAAATGATTGTTTATATATCGTTGCTTTAAAATAAGAAAGAGGTCCGAATAATTTTAGAACATAAAAGCATTTTTAAGATTAAGCAGTTTCTTTCACTAAAGACTGAGCCAATCTTCTGACAAATGTTTAAAAGATAGACTATTTATTTTTACTACAAAGTAAGAAACAGAATAATAATAATAATAATAATAAAAATATATAACTTAAAGCATTTTAAGATTTGCATACTATTAGGAGATGAGGGTGCAGGATATTGGAAGGGATATTTAAAAGAACGATTATTTATCATTGTTTGAAAAAAAGGCCAAAAAAATGTTTTATATATCTTAAAGTTTGTGTGCTGGGAGAAACGGCGGCGAAAGTGAAAAATTTTGCCAAGGGGGAGGAGGGAGGCAATTTAGGTAATTATTACAATGTACTGTTATTATTATTATTATTATTATTGTTATTATTATTATTTTCATCAAAATAACAAACAGAGCAAAAAAAATCAAAGCATTTCAATTTGGGTGCAAAGAATTTCACTTTGGGTGCTGTACAAAATGGGGAAGTAGGATTTTTCTATTATTATTTTTTTTTTTTTTTTGGGGGGGGGGGGTGGATTTAGATTGCCTTTTGAGAAAAATGCAGATAATTATCATACATGCAAAAGGAAGCAATCTATTTAAATTCAAGATGCAATACACGTATAAGAAAATGAAGAGCTCTGTACGATTGCAAAGAATTTTTATTTTCATTCCTGAAAAATTCATGCTTTCACATATAATACGACTTTGGATTAAATCAGAAATTTTCGTGTTTTTGAACGGGGAATTTTCTTTTTTACATTCTTTATTTATTTATTTTTTATTATTATTTTTTAAATAGAACTGTCTTAAAAGGGTAAAAAGTATCAGAAATACATTTGTGTATTATTTATTTATTTTTTACTATAAAAAAATCTTTCATTTGAAGAATCGTTGGCATTATGTTGAATAGTTCAAGAAAACGTTTTTCATTTATTTAATTTTTTCCCCTTTGTTAGAATTTTGATATTTTTATTTAACTGTCTTGTAGATATAATTTCCCTAGCGGCCATTACTTCTTAAAAAAACATATGGCGAAATAATCGCTTATTAATCTATGCAAAACCCTGATATAATCTGATAAAGGTAAGAAAAGCACAATATCACTTTGGAGACCCCCTTTTTATCCTGGTGAAAAGTTTTCAAAATTTTAGATACACGGAAGATTCCCAGTTCGACAAATATTTTTTCGGGTGTGGCTTAGCCTACTTCAAGTATATTTGATTAAGCACCTTTTTCTATTTTCCCTCTAAATACTACAGATAGAGCACTGCTGTCATTTTTTACTAAAATAAAATATTTTATTTTAGCGCTCAAAAAACTATTTTGCTCCACCCAACAAAGCGAAAGTTTTTCTTACATTTGTTGTCTCCTTTTTAAATAAGCATGTTTATTGAAATAGACATATAATAGAACAGTTTGGAAACAGTAAATGAATTATATATTGCGTTTTAAGCGATTGTAATCTCATTATGGGTGTTTTTTCTTTCCCGCGCTGTTGCGTCTGAAAATATTGTTCAAACAGCTCACTTTCATAGCATTTTCTAAAAGGTCTTCTGTCTTTAGCTGTAAGTGGAACAAACTTTTTGATTAGATAGAAAAAATATGCTATCGAGTTCTGATTGATTTTAATTGGGATTTTTTTCAGATTTTTTCAATACGAATTACGTATATTTTTATAATTTCTAAGTTGTGTTATGTCAGAGGTGGCCAACAGTGGCACGCCTGATACCACTAAAATTTTAAAGAAAAATTCGACTTCCTGAATCGCAGAGATTCGATGATTAGATAAGGCAATGATTACAGTAAAATTTTAGTGGTGTGGCGCGTGCCACAGTTGGCCACCCCTGTGTTATGTGATAAATCTCGAAAGTTACAAAATGTGCATACTATCACAGATGCGTTACATTACGACAATGTGTTACATTATGTGTTATTAGCTCTTAATTATCATATAATGCAGTTGATGATATAAGTACTTTGCGCTACATAACACTCATTTAAATCATTTATATTTTGATACGAAATAGCAAAATTTATTCTATACAATTAATTTCTAAAAGTACCGTTGATTGTTTATATTCATTCATACATTCTTATAATTGGGAATGAAAAAGTAAAAATTTGTTATTAGAAACAGTGTTGCCCGATGGGCTTGATTCTTGATTGGCACCACTTTTTTGAAATGGTAAAATACGCCTTATTTAATGACATATTAATTAAAGCGAAAACAAAGGAAATTTTATCGTTTCAAAAAAGTGGTGCCAATCAAGAAATCTGAATTTAAAAAAAGTAGCCCACTGGCAACACTGATTAGAAACCTCATAAATGACAATTTTAACATTTTCATTTCATACTCACACCGGAATACTATAAAAATAAATTAATAAAATTTTATTTGTAGTATCTTGTACGTTACAGCTGTTATAATAAAATATCATGTGTATGGATTCCAGACCATATCACATAGTCCATGTGACAAACCGCAAATAAAAGAATATCTCTGAACTGCGCTAAGGAGATCGAAATTTTTCTATTTGTGAGTATTGTCAATTTAGTTTGGCTTTTTGTTTTTTGTTATTCTGGACATCTGAGTCCTCGCTGGAATTCTTGAAGGAATAATTTTGTTTTATGTAAATTCGAAATGCCTGTCATTAAATAAAGCAAAAATAACTATTCATAATTTCTGGCTTAAACAGGATGGCGAAACGGGCAACACTTGATTATATGAGGAGCCTCCAAAAATTTTTTGTCAAGACAATGTCATTCTTCTAATGAAGTGGGGTGGAGTTTACACTCAAGAATGACAACTATGTAAGTCGTGCCCCCTTCCCCCTCTCTTCCTCGGTGTATGCTGATATAATTTGATGTTAGGGCAGTGTAATGTTGGTGTCAGGAAAATAAGAAGTAGCTTAAAGTTTAACGGCAATTACTAGACGGTGAGAATACAAAATACTTTTATGAAATATATTCCTTATGAAATGTTCTTCTACAGAAGTTCATTGCGAGCATAAATAAACAATTTTATTCTTAACACTTTCCGGCACAGTGTGCCTGGGTCGGGATACCTAATTTTAATTCCAAACTTACGATCCGCACCAAGAATATTTCAGTAAAATTTTGCTTTTACAATCAATAAAGTAACATGTTTTTAATTTCTAAAAAAATCGTTATAAAATTCCGGTGTCAGTCAATCATTTCATCATTTTACAACAAAAATTGCCCATGCCGGAAAGGGTTAAGGAAAGTGAATGAATTTTTAAAATAATAATGCGATTGTGAATAATGCAAAATTAATTGCGTTGCTTTAATATTTAAATCGAATTTAATTCAAAGTTCAGTATATGCAGAAAAAGAAGCAAAGTTTGGAAAAATGACAAAGGGCAATATTTCACAAAATTTTAAAGGAAATTACTGCTAATTAAAAGCATGCTATTTGGTAGGTAAAATACATCTGAAAAAATGTATGCGCAATCATTGATTAATACGTGTGTGCGACACTAAAATATATCTATTAAAAAATAAAAACTTTATTGAATTGTATTAAAGTCGATAGTCATAGAAATTTGCTTTTGATGCTGTTACGATTTGATTATTTATTTATGGTACGTCAAACTAACAATCATGGCATGTAAAATTGACTTGAAGATTTTAAACTTGGGTTTTGGTAGCAATGAAGGAGGGTTTGTGTGTGTAGACATGTTAAAGTAAAGGTATTTAGACGGTTGTTTTTATTTTAAAGTAACAAAGACAGCAGAAAGATTTTTAAATCTAAAAGTATTTTAAATATTCAGACACCCTTTCACAAATGTTAGGGAGTAGAGAATGTAGAATTTTTTTTTTTTTTTAAAGATTCCGTTGTGAGGCCACACATTACAGAAACATAATTACTTGCACCTGAATGAGTTAAATAAAACTATCAGTCATTTCTGTGTTTTCTACTTGAATATACCTTCTTTCAGACATATCTTTTATATGAATACTGCAAATACTGTCCAATGTATTATAAAACTTACACCGTAAAAAAAGACAGAATAATATTATATATATATAAAGTAAAACATAACTAGGCTACCCTTCCCCCCATTTTTTTACTAACAACATCTCTTCTAGTGTACTTTTTCACTTTATATTATAAAAAGCATAAAAAATTTAAAATATATTTCAAAAAACTTATAAAAAATCAAAAAATTTTAGAAAATACAAAAATATATCTAGTTGTAATGCTATACTTAAACTTTCTTTTAGACTCTTCCTTCCTTTTTTACTTTTTTGTGAGCTCTTTTCCCATCCATTCCCCAGTTAGATTTTTTAACTTTTATGCCCTCACTGCTACCAGCTATGAAAATTTGCTTATCCATTTAAGCTGCACCATCTTATGTGACGGGGATGTGGGGCAAGTGGCCCCGGGCTCCTCGACCAAACCGTCTAGAATCGGCACCCCGTCAGCCCCACTCAAAAAAAAAAATATTAATCCAGTGAATCGGCTACCATCAAAGCGTTATAAGTAAGCGAACAAACTTAATGCTGGAATCAGGCATAAATTAACACAGTTGCGCCACCTTGTGGACGGAGTGATAATTAACATACGCGGTCTTTTAGTGTGGCGCGTATTTTCTAAATCTTCAGTCACTCATGGAAATGAATTTTGTTTGCCACATATATTGCAAAATAATGGCGTAGAGAGAGGGGAACAAAGCGATATAAGTAAGCGTCCTATCTTAAATGGTAGAACTAACCGCAAGATTAAGAGCGAGGTAACATCAATCAAGGTCATGCGCCACGTAGCGGATGAAATGTGAACTACAGGTAGATAACTAACTGTTTTCTTACTCACACCACTAAAATTGTAAAGTTTTTTTCACCTTGATTAATAACTAAAGTACTTCTGATAAGGCGAAATAAAACCTCGTGGTGTCAAATGCATCTGGATGCCCCTGTCGCTACGCCATTATTTTGCAATAAATGTGGCAAACAAAATTCATTTCCATGAGTGACTAAAGATTTAAAAAATACGCGCCACACTAAAAGACCGCGTATGTGAATTATCACTCCGTCCACAAGGTGGCGCAACTATGCTAATTTACGATTGATTCCAGCATAGTGTTTGTTCGCTTACTTATAACCTTTAGAGGGGAATCCAGACGAACTTGACACCACGAAGTTTTCTTCGCCTTACCAGAGGTAATTCGGTAATTAATCAAGGTGAAAAAAACTTTACAATTTTAGTGGTGTCAATAAGAAAATAGTTAGGTATCTACCTGTAGTTCACACTCCAACCGCTATGTGGCGCACGACCTTGATTGATGTGACCTCGCTTTTAATCTTGCGGTTACTTCTCCCATTTAAGATAGGACGCTTACTTATATCGCTTTGGCTACCATGGGCAACCAATACTAACTTACTAGCGTTTAAACCGCCCCCCCCCCACACACACACACAATGGCTTATATCACAAATGCATCTCCGAAATTCCCTATGCTATTGAGAAAATCCGTATTTAAAGAGAAAATATGGTTTTTCTTTTTTATCTACGGAAACGAGTTAAATTCGAGAGATGCTTTTTTTGTTTTGGGGCGCGTGCGTGTGTGTGTGTGTGTGTTGTTATTGGTGTGAGCAACAAAATGATTTTAAATAGATTTGATAGTAGTGACATTAATTTTTTACTTATTGATTCTGAATAAAATAAATAGATGAATGTAGAGGAATATTTTTGGATAAAAATGTTGTCTTTTAGATGTTATGAATACGATTTTTATCAATTTTGTTATTTTTTTATTTTTTTACTTATCAAATCTCTGGTTGTTTCAGTATTTAAAGGAACGAATAAATAGTATAAATATTAGTTAAAATGTCTTTCTTAGGTAAAGGTAAGCAGTCAGATCTTAAATATCTGGCATTAGAGATCAGACAAAAAGCGACTAACGTGCTGAGAATAATAGATTTAAAAGTTTTAGCAACTTTAAGTGTAGATCGACCGAAATATTCGTTACCAGGCCCAAAATCCGAGTTTCGCCAAACATTCGTTTTCGGGGGAAATGCTGCTAAAAATTCGGCCGAAACTATCTGCATTTAAAAAATTCCGTTTGTTTCTTCGGAAATTTTCTATATTACTCATTGATTTGAGCTGTATCGGCTTAAATGAGACTCTCTTCATTTATTGCTAAGAACTTCACTGTTTATAATTATAAAGTCATCAAAGACTCCAGATGTGAGTGCAAAGTATAACGCAAGAAAAGCATGTATGACTAAACTTTGAACATACTTTCCACGTGCTCATTAAAAGCTACAAACTTAACAGGAATTATTTATTTATTCTTTTTATTGAACAGCAAATGTTACAGGTTATTTTCTTTAAATAAAGAATTTAAAAAATATATATCGGGTTTTCTGTCATGTTATCGATTTGCGTATATTTCATTTAATTTGGCTACTATGACGCAAACAAAACAGTTACATAAATTTTACTTATGATTTTTGGAAAGCTTAACACAAAAAATAACTCAATTGTTTGAAATAAAACATTTCAATGTATGGTATAGACTCAGTGAAAATTTTGTATATTTAACAATGTACTGGAAAATTTAAAAATACCGTTTGGATGTGAAAATATATTTAAAAAGACAAATCAAAAATAATTTTTATCGAATTTTAAAACAAACCTTTTAAAGTTCTATAAATTCGCCACTCAAATTTTCATATCATCTCATTTAAAACGCATATTTTGCATTTATCAGAGACCTGAATGAAAAAGCATTAGTGAATGAATTCTATATATATCACTTGATGTTGAAAATACTGTTTGCACTTTTGAATATAAATAGGAAAAAGAAAATGATTATATGTTTTTCTTTTAATTAATAGCATAGCATTACCAACATTTTTATATCATTATTTTTAATACCTATATTTAAAATTTTTAGAGCCAAAAGGTAAAGTGCTGTGTCACAAACATTTAACTCGTTGATGTTTTTTGTACTGATTTTAATTACTAATAAAAATTGTAAATGAAAAATCCATGTTTCTCATTTTTGGGATCTTCTATCGTTGCAAGAGGAAATTAGTTGGATTTGGGAAAATGTTCGACTTCCGGTTTTCGATGGATTTATACGTTATAAAAAATCCTAAACACGATTTAATGGTTTTTAGAAAATGTCTGTCTGTCACTGTGTCTGTGAGGCGCTCGATCTCAATAACTAATACACGAAATTTCACAAACCTGTAGATTCAGTTAGACCTTGATATGAACTAACTTGATTAGCTTTTTGTGTATATCGCCCAACAGGCGGCGCTGCTGTGCTGCTTTTTGTATGATTTCTGAGTAATTAATAGCTATCTCAAGAACTAATGCACGGATTTTCTCAAACCTATAGATTCAGTTAGACCTTGATATAAACTGGTGCTAATTAGTGTTTGGTGTATATCGCCCAACAGGTAGTGTTGCTATGCTGATTTTTTCACGATTTCAGCTATAACTCTATCAAGAATTAAATTATGGAATTTAATAAAACTTTAGATTCAGTTAGACCTTGATATTAGCTAGCTTGATTAGTTTTTGGTGTATATCGCCCAACAGGCGGTGCTGCTGTGCTGCTTTCTGTTCGATTTCTGAGTAATTAATAGCTATCTCAAGAACTAATGCACGGATTTTCATCAAATTTCATATTCAGATAGACGTTGATGTAAGCTGTTACTGATTACCTTTTGGTGTAGATCGCACAACAGGTGGCGCTGCTATGCTGAATTTTTCACAATTTTTGCAAAAGCTCTATCTCAAAAACTGATAAACGGAATTTTATCAAGCTTGGTATTCTGTTACATTTTCACGTAAATAGATTCTTATTAGGTTTGGATGTATATTGAACAACAGGTGTTGATTTTGATACTTTTGGTTAGAATTTTGGTTTCGGACATCTAAGAGATCGGGTTCCGAAATTCAATGATTTGTTTGAAACAATGCGATACTTATATCTTCTTATTAAATACATCCAATTCAATGAACCTATATACCTTTACATTCCTCATGATGGACATAGATTGCCATTTAATTTTAGCACTGTGATAGCAAATTTTGAATTATTAACATGTATGAGTTAGAATAAAGTTTTGGAATTGGCACATCAGTCTAGTTATATTCTTACAAAAATAAAGTGATCATCTAACTAAGAAATGAAACAGTTTTTAAAAAAAGAATATTTATCCATAATTATATATTTAGGATTTTGTATCTCGAAACAATACTTAAAAGGCAGATTCTTTTTTTAATGTATTCTATTATTTATTTTCATAAAAATAATAGCGAGTTTTTTTTTCTTTTCTAAAAGACAGAAATTTTATAAAATGTTACCTCTTCCATTATGTTTAAGTTGTCTGTAATATTGTTTTATTTTCTCTTTATTCAACATAAATATAAAATCCCGTCTCAAGTAAAAATCAATCCAAAAAAAAAAAAAAAAAAAGATAAATAAATAAACTGATTTTATTCAGATTTAAAAAATAATAATAATACAAATAACTGATGATATCAAGCAATTTAAATCCGTTTTTAAATAAAGCTCATTTAACTTGTACATGAATTATATTTGTTAGCTGTTTTATTATTTTTTTTTTATTATTTCTAAAAACTATGAAGACGGGATATGCAAAGCTCCGCTTTTAAGCGGAAAGTAGACAAAGCATCTTATGAGTCAGCCCGCCGTGCTAGGGAATTTCGCGGGTGCATTTGTGACATGAGCCGTTGTGGGGGGCGTGATTTAGAGGCTAGTGTTTGCAAACATGGTACATCCATCAATGGAAAAAAAAAAACTTTTTTAAATTAATAATACGTTGCTTAGAAAATTTTATGGTGTGAGTTTATATGTAAATGACGTTATTTTATTATTATATTGTGTACTCATAAGATACATTTCTGCACTTAAAGAGATGTAGGATTTTTGTGTTCGAAATATTAACAGAAAATATGAATGTACTATATATTGAACATGACTTTTTCATATTCACAGGCCTTTTTATTAAAATGCGATGATAATTTAAACAGGGGAATAACACCTGATTAAAAAAAATTCATTTTACACTTATGCTTTCCATTTAACATAAATATGTTATTTAAGAAGATGTTCTACTTCTAGGGTCTAAAATTTAAGTAATTTTTACGATATATTACGGTCACAAAGAAAGTAATATCGCCTTTGGGTATTTTAAATTATAGCTATTGACATTTTAATTGTACATTTAAATATTTTTTGTGAAAAAAAATTAACATTATGTCATGTGCAATTGCAGATGCGCACTATAGACTTTCAATCGGGCGACCGTCTTTCTCCAGTCACAAGCATCTCAAACAAATGTGGTCTCGCTATTATAAAGGGGCATTAAATTCTCTGAAACTTACTCTAACGTTTTGTTTAAAAAGTTGATTATTGACAAAATGGCAGTCATTTCAACAAAAAAGTTCACATTTTTGCCTTCTATAAACTTTTTTCGAGTTCTGAATAATAATTGATCAATGAAAATTATACTTCCGTTGGTATAACCAAAGAAATTGAAGCGTGAAGAAGGGAAAGTTCCATAGACGTAATTTAAATCCCCGACTGTCAGCGAAACAGTGCAAACAGATAAGCAGTAGAAGTCGCATAAAGGGGCGAAAGATAAAACGGGGTTCACATGACGCGCTTTGGTGTGATCGCCAGTAGCGATAATTATAAAAATGAGGAATAACGCTGTGCTCACCGCTGTCCTGTGTCCGCGCGAAAGCAGTGCGCCCCCACCCCCTCTTTCCGTGGAGTGACTTTCTTTCCCAGAGAGAAACCCCTTTAGTGAGAGTTAGGTCAAAGATCATACAATACGTTAGATGCAGTTAGATGACTTTGTTAGTTGGTATGTTAGATTTCGGGTGAAAGGGGAACTTTCGATACGTAAAATTTATTATTTTTCAGAGTCCTGCATCGCTCAAGATTTTTCCATTGTACGTATTCGTCGGCTATCTATTTGCAATACAGAAAATATATCATAACAATAGAACATGAACAGATCATATTAAAAAATTGAATTGAATTCACGCGGGGAATAGATTAGTTTCAACCAGGTGATCACCAGACCACCAAGATTCACGGAACCAATCATAATCAACTATTTGTAGCCTGTATTATGAGCCAACCAATCACAATCGGCCAAATTTGGGGGGTCAAACAAAAAACACGTCTGGTTGCTAATGTCATTGCTAGGGTGTGACGTCAGTTAAAACTGATCTATTGGCGTGAAGATGTTATCTTAGGTTTACTACAAAAAATTTGGCGAATTGGCAGATGCAATGAAGAATACTTATGATTGGATCTCCTCTTTGCGTGTGTTTCCCAGCAGAGCTGTTTGCACTGTTTCGGTTAGTTACAGTTTCCAAAGCCTTCCTTTCTTATCATCTACGTTCTTTGGTATAACCTGCAGCAAAAAGACTAGCTTTCTTTTAAATAGTCTCAGGACTCTTAAAATTGGAAAAATAAAATGAAAAATCAGACCATTTTCAACATTTAATGTCTTAAAATGCATATGATTTTAAAACACGATTGTTAGATTGATGAAAGACATAAGTATGTTCCTTTGTTGCATATATTTAAGAAATTTACAAGATGCAGAATTAATGTTTATAGGGAGCTTCAAACTGTCAGACAATTATCTAGCAGAAAATTGGTATGATAGCTTACGCGCAGGATTACAAAATAAATTGTCCAACTAGAATGAAAAATTTTGTGAATAATTATACTTCAGTTCATCATAATTAGCCTCAACCTAAATAAATTTGTATTTAAAGGATTCTTTATATTTTTAATACAAAGTTGTATTTATCTAATACATTTTTTTAAATTTCAACAGTATAATAACCTAAAAGAGTATGTTTTTGAACAATAAAATGGAAATTTTAGATTCAGTTTGTACAGATTAACATAAAAAATATATTTTGAAATTTTCATGAAAAAATATTGAGATATCCTGTTATGCCCCAAAACGTCATTTTGAGTAATAGTACTTCAAAGTTTAGGAAACGTCGCTTCAGTTATTGAGCAAGTTCAATTCCAGAAGCCATAACTTCTGTTGTAATGGGAATTTTAAGGAAACAATTATAACAAAATGTTCAGAAAAGATAGAAGTTTAGTATATTAAAAAAAATAATAAATTGCGAAAATTTTGAAGCTTTAAGAGTTTTTAGACCCATTAAACGAAAAAAATAAGGGGGGGGGGGGGTCCGATAGTTTTCGAGAAAAATAGTTGTCCAATTTCAAAAACACAGTTTTGAGAAAAACAACTTTTAATTTTACAACAACATTACGTTCAACAATCGACTTTACATTCAACAAGAAGAAAATACTGCAAAGTTTTCAAATATAACGAAACCGCATTACGGCAACAATCCACACGCTTAGACAAAAAAAAAAAAAAAAAAAAAAAAAAGCAATTTAACAAATTACAACGACCATTTAGAAAATGATTTCTTCAAAGACTAAAATTTAAGACATAAAAAATCACACGGAGTTGATCATACATTACGTACGCCACGAATTAAACATTAACATTCCTGGACCCATCATGCACAAATTTTAAAAGAAATTTCATTTTACAATTTTTGGTACTGTAAATTTTAAAAACTTCTACGGAGCTGGTCATACGTTACGTACGCCATGGATTAAACATTAATATTCCCGGACCAAATTTAAATGAAATTTCATTTTTTTTCAAAGACTAAAATTTAAGACATAAAAAATCGCACGGAGTTGATCATACATTACGGACGCCATGGATTCCTGGATTTCCATTAAGATTCCTGGACCCATCATGAACAAATTTTAAAAGAAATTTCAGTTTTACAATTTTCGGTACTACAAATTTTTAAACTTCTATGGAGCTGGTCATACATTACGTACGCCATGGATTAAACATTAATATTCCTGGACAATTTTAAATGAAATTTCCTTTTTAAACTTCTAAACATCAAAAAATATTACTTTTTATATCGTCGTATAGAAAAAAAAATGCATTTTTAATTACAATTTGTTTGAAATCTGTATCTCAATTTGTTTCTGAGTTATTAATTTTTTTTTTGTAGTTTTTATTACTTTTTTTGTCATAGTGGCAACAGAAGTATTCATCTCTATTGAAAGTAAAGGGAAAATACAGATTACTGTATAGACCAATCAGAAAAAAAATAAAATGCGGGATTCAACTAATAAAACGCTTCTGATATGTTTTTGATTTCCTACCCTGACAGAGGACAATAACCATTTTTCCAAATGGTTAAAAAAAAAAAAAAAAAAAAAAAAAAAAAAAAAAAAAAAAAATTGAATATTTTAACTGTACCATATTTTAGTTGAATCATTGACGCTAAAAGTTTAAATTTACTAGTTTTTATTTCCATAATTGCAAAAATATGAATTTTTTTTAAAAATATATTAGTTGCATTCAGTATAAAAATATTTTGCTTGTTAAATTAAAAAAAAATATTGCAGATAATTGAAGTAACTTTTCCAATTGTTGAGTTATGTAATTCATTATGGAAGGCGATTTTGTTTGCAGATTTATTTTATGAGGATGCATAACTTTCGGAATAGGCTTCAAAAGTGAAAATGTCTTCGTAAAAAATCTCTGCAACCAAAATTTTTAAAAAAGGCAAAACTCGCCGTCAACAATGCAATGGAATATATATATATATATGTGTGTGTGTGTGTGTGAGTGTGTGTGTGTTAAAGGAAAATACATAAATAAAATAGGATAAATATCCATATCTTACATATATATCTTCCATATCATGAATATTAGCGAGCTGGTGTTTTTGCTAGAATGAAGTAATCGTTTAATTCTATATTTTAATAATAATAATATTAATGAAATAATAATTAATAAAAAATTATTTTTAATATACAAAAGGAGCTGTTAAAATTGCTGTCATAAAAGTGATTACAGTTGATTTATGTTTTTAGTTCGTGACAAAATATTTTCTATTTTGTAAAATAACTTTTGCATTACTAATCTTTTTACTTCGAAGAAGTTTATTTCAATGGCGCAGCAATTCAAAAAGTATGGGCAATGTTCCAGTAATCATTGTTCAAATAAGTTAAACAATTAGGAGTATGAAAAAACTAAAATATTTTAAAGAATGAATAACTGTTCAGATCAGACTAATTATTAATGCTATTAGCATAAAATCGAAATTTCAATTATTCTGTACAGACGATTTAAAATGCTGATTATTAAAGAATTACTATTATAAAATTAAAGATATAATAGCCCCCATCTTGAAGGAATATATATATATAGTTAGATATATTTCAATTATGAATAATGAAAGTCATTGCATAACAGGTACAAAGGCAGCTCATATGAAATGCAACAAAATATACTTCATTAAAATATGCAATAACAAATACATTATAATTTTTAGAAAGAAGGTTTATATTACCAATACACTAAGTTAAATATTAATATATTTTAATAAATCTAAAATAAGACATAAAATTTAAAAAAAAAGTTGATTTGTCAATTCTGCAATATATTTTTATATAATATGAGGTCGCAATCATAGTAGACAATTTTAAAGAAAAAAAAGAAAAAAAAGAAAAGAAAAGAAAGGAGAGACTCCATTTAGAAGGTGCATAAAATCATTTTTATTCACTCCCACGGCGAACCAACTCTATCAACCGATGCCGTATATGAGAAAGTATATGAAAAACAAGCTTGGTTCACTGTAGGAGTAGATAAAATAAATTTTATGCTCCTTTTAAATGAAGTAGTATCTCATTTATTTACAAAATGTATTTGGCCGTGAACACCTCCTATATTTATTCCACAATAAATGTTACATATATAATAAATGTCCAGCGAATAAGACCCTGATTTCAAAATTAAATATCTCAGAAACAAAGATCAATAGAATTATACGGTAAACGGTTTGTTTATAAGCTAAGCTGTAAAAATGTTATACAGAAGTTTCAAAATTTAGTTGCAAAAATCGTTAACAGATGGCGCTGTAATTGCAATACCTATAAATTGTTCTTCGAAGTCCAAAGCACTAGCGTCTCATTCCTAGATGGACCCCTATTGAAGGACGAAAAGTGAGAAAGTCCACTTTTTCGTTGGAGTGATGTGCAGAAGTGGAGACATCTGATCACAGAATTATTTCACCAGCTTTAATTTTAGAGAATTTCAATAGAATTTTCAATAAAAAGTTTAGAAATCATTATATAAGAACTTATTAAAATATTTTATTAAATTCAATTTTTAATGTCATATAATTATTTAAATCAAAACGCATATATTTAGAAAAATATTTTTATACTTTTTATTAATTTTTTATATTTTTAAATCACGGCATAATATTTTGGTATTATTCTTTACACCTGATTAATTACAGATAAAAAAGTAATTTGGCACTTTTCATTTATATTTTTAAATGACGGCATAATATTTCGTTTTTAGCACAACACATATATTTCTTTTCTTTGTAAACAAAGTTTTAGGGACAAAAATAATGCATTAAATTATTTAGTTTTTTAAAAGGAATTGGTGATAAGCCATATCATCAACGTCGAAGCAAAACTATTTTGGAGGCTGCACTCCTTTCCAAAACTTCGGATCTTATCGCTAGAAGCTGCACCATACTTCTGTGCTCAATGATAAAAAAATGAAAATGAGTTTTTAAAATGAAAATGATTTTTTTAACTTAAATAAGTTTATAAAAATGGAAACTTTGCATTTTTTCATTCAAATTTTTTCTACAATTAAAAAAAATGTATATGAATCATTTTTATAAATGCTCAATGATTTAAAAAAGGGTTTTTTTTAGCTTAATTAAATTTTAAAACTTGAAACTTTGTTTTTTTTTTTTTTTTTTTTTTTTTTATTCAAACTTTTTTTTCACAATTTAAATAAATATTAAAAAGAAAGATTTCCAATTTTTTCAAATCTTCCTCTGCTTGGTTTCGATTCCATTATCTACCAATTAGGAGAGAAAAGACACACCACAGCGATACTGGTATCGAGATCGAAATAACTTATAACAAAATTTGAAACAAATTTCAATTCTGTAAACACAAGGCTCCGCTTCTGCACATCACCCTTAACTAAAAAGCGGACTTCCCACTTTTCGTCCTTCCATAGGGAATCATCTAGGAATAAGACGCTAGTGCTCTGGACTGCAAAGCACAATTTATAGCGATTTTTTTAAATTCATTGCGATTACAGAGCCATCTGTTAACGTTTTTTGCAACTAAATTTTGAAACTTTTGCATAACATTTTTGCTGCTTAACTAATAAACAAACCGTTTACCACATGATTCTATCGATCTTTGTTTTAGAGATATTTAATCTTGAAATGAGGGTCTTATTCGCTGGACACCCTGTAAGTACTATATTCGAAAGTTTTATATGTCTGTTCGCGGAATACTGTTTTATTATTATTATTATTATCAAAGGGCTTATTTTTACGGAATACATTTCTATTAAGAATGATGTGCCTTTCTGCTTATCCTTTCCTAATTTTACTTTTGTCAAAATAGCATCAAACATGTTTTTAGGAATACAAATAGTTTCGGTCCCATCCGAATACTTAGCAATATTTTTACCGCTAACGAATGTTCGCCGAAACTACTATTGTAAGCTGAAAATGAAATCGAATATTCTGTCGAACTTTACATAAAACATCGAATAGATGCGTTCTTTTAAGGCAAAGTCCAGTTTAGAGGGGGGGGGGGGGGGCACTGTATACAAGGAATTGATTCGGCATGTCCCCGCCCTTTGAAATGAGATAAGTAAATTATGAAGAAAATTTTAATTATATTATTTAACGCAGAATAATGTATTTTCTGCAAATGAAATCTGACGTTCATGCATTAATTATAAATATGACTATAACAGTATTTACCAAAAATCAACTTTCCTTGCTAAGAATAATAGAAGTAGATATTGAAAACTAATTTTGACTTACTGATTTCAATTACTTGTGCAAAAAATCTCTAGTACGTATAAATTTTATATTGTAATTTGATATTTATATTACTGTAACGGTATTTTTTGTTTTCAAAAAACCGTGTATTAACTTTCAGATATAGTGGAGCGAATTTTTTTTTTTAAAAAAAGATAGTTTATCCATGATAAAAATAAAAATTACATTAAAATTGTCGCATACAAAGAATAACGAATTAAATAGTAATTTATTGTATATCACCGTATTTGTTAAAAGAAAACACATATATTTAAAATTTATTCAATGAACGCTATAGGATATTGTTTTACGTTAGTGCGATTATTCAAAATAAAAATCCAAAGTTAAACTATATTCTATTCACATCATCAAAATTATATAATTATATAAAATATAAAAGAAATGTGTTTCAATATACCAATTACATACGTCTGGCTTTAATCAACGAGTGAGCGCCGTCTGCGGCATTAAGTCCTCCTCGTTACCCTTTAAAGCAAAGAAATGGAATAGTGTGGGAAACACAGCTATGAAAAGTGGTAACTGCGCCATCTGGAGGCTCCCTTGTCCATTTCCGCCGCTTTCAACATAGGAGGAAAGGAAATATTACAGGATGAAGCAGCGCCCGCTAAGAACGAAATACTGTTGATTTGATATGCGCGCTCCACGGAGTAAGAACTATGGACGGTAAACTTAATACGCATGACTCGCCAAAAACGCAAACGATATTTTGGTAAATAACGAGGATGCTGGAATTCGTGGTAGGCCGTTCTTTGAGCAGAATATCACTCGATTGTATGCATGAGATGCGTAAGTCAGAATTAAAAAATATTTTATTTTATTTCTTTATTTTTCATTATTGCGATTGCATAACGTTAATTAAGATGGCGTTTAAGTGCTTTGTTCTGGAATGCAAAACAGGTTATGCGAGTGGCGTCAAACAAACAAAAAAAAAGAGGGAAAAATTAGGTTGAGTTTGTTCCGTGCTCCCCCCCCCCTTCCTAATGTGTATTCTGGAGGAGGGGAAGGTGTGTGTAGATGAGAGGGGCGTGACTTAGATGGTTTGATAATACCGAAAAGCAACAAAAAAGAATTTTTTTTTTTTTTTTTTTTTTTTTTTTTTTTTTTTTTTTAAGATTTTAAACCATTAATCAAAGAATTTATACCATTCAGGTTATGAAAATAATAGGAGAAAGAACCAATTTAAATATGAAATTTATTCTAAGAAATATATCTTAAATAAGTCTTATATATGTTTTTAATAACTATATAATTTTCAAATAGTCAGGCAAGCTTCTTACCTTTTTTTTCTGTAACAGTGAACTGAAACATGTGCTTTTCTCAAAAACTATGTGAGCTAGAGTAATCGCTATAATTTTCCTGCAAGGTTTAAATTAATGTCTACTACCTCAAATTTTTTCATTATTTTAATTTCAGTATATTCGGAAATAGAGGGGCGGGGCATATTTTTGTACTACATTTTCGACGATACCTTTGAAAATATATTACCTAAAATTAAACGAACACAAATTTTGAGTTCAGCGTTACGAACGGTTTCACACGATACCCCACATGACATACAAAGAAAAGATTTTTTTTTTTTCAAGTAACTTAATTAGCTCCTCTACATTTCCCCTAACTATATTTGTGAATGTTTAATAATCTGTAAATATGTGGGTCAATAGTCTTTCTTACTTCCCTCAATTTGAACTTTCAAGGTTCCATAGTTTACGAGTAAAATGGCTGTGACTGACAGACAGACACAGAAGTCATCTTATATAAGATCATCCTTATATAATTAAGTAACCATTATATAATGGTTCCTTTTTACTTTTTAAGTACGACACCCTAAAAACAGTCTTTATAGAGTCGACCTAAGCAATGCAAAAAAAAAATGTAATTTAACAAATTACAATGACCATTTGGAAAATGATTTTTTCTAAGACTAAAATTTAAGACATAAAAAATCGCACGGAGTTGATCATACATTAAGTACACCATGAATTAAACATTAATAGTGTCATTACACGTAAAAATTGCAAGCGACAGAAATCACCTGCGACTCATACATTTTATCCACCTGAAACTTGCGTATTATCCAAGCATTTCATTGGCTGTTCGGGAAAAGGCTTTTCCTTCGTCAGATTTCATGAAATCTGACGACACTGTTTAGATGAAATTTCATTCTTAAACTTCTAAACATCCCACAATATTACTTTTTACACCGTCGTATAGAAAAAAAAATGTACTTTTAAAGGCAATTTGTTTGAAAGCTGTATCTCAATTTGTTTCTGAGTTATTAATTTTTTTTTGTAGTTTTTATTACTTTTTGTCATATTGGAAACAGAAGTATCCACTCTGTTGAAAGTAAAGGTTAGTGTATAGACCCAATCAGAAAACGAATAAAATGTGGATTATTCCAATAAAATATGCTTTTGATTTCCTAATCTGACGAGGACAATAACCATTTTTCCAAATGGTTAAAAAAAATAGTATTGAAATGCAAACGAGATATCTTATTATATCTCGAGCAAACGAGATATCTTATCGAGATTTTATTACTTTTTGTCATAGTGGAAACAGAAGTATCCACTCTGTTGAAAGTAAAGGTTAGTGTATAGACCCAATCAGAAAACGAATAAAATGTGGATTAAACCAATAAAATATGCTTTTGATTTCCTAATCTGACGAGGGCAATAACCATTTTTCCAAATGGTTAAAAAAAATAGTATTGAAATGCAAACGAGATATCTTAAAAAAATTATCCCATTGGATTTACATTAGTGCGCATGTCTTTTCGCCTGACTGAAGTATCCTCGTGTTCCAAGCAATTTATTTTGTGTGAAAATAATGGTAGTATTAATGAACTTTTGGTAACGATAAATTTGGAAATTTAGCTTAATAAATTACACAGAAATACTTTTAAAAATCTCCTTTTTTAGGTGCGTTCGTAATTATATAGCCCCTATAGTTGTCGTCTGGTCCGTCCGTCTGTCAGCATATAACAGCGCAAAAGCTACCCAACCGAATTGTTTGAAATTTAATATAGATAATCGTTTCAGAATTTTGTCATTTCAAATTTTATGAAAATCGAATCAAAACTTAAAAAGATATTTATAAAAGTTGCCTTTTTTTGTATTAAATCCTATCATGCGTAATAAATTCAATGATATCCCATGATACGTAATGATTCTAGGTTTCCATGGTGACTATTCTATTAAATCCTATCATACGTATTTAATTCATTGATATCCCAAGATAGGTAGTGATTCTGTGTTGCCATGGTGATGATGTCCTATTTAAGATGGAGTCTATTATTTCCGTATTACTGTATTTTATCTATATAATCGTAATAAATTTTGTATTCATGCATTTTTGCATAAGAGTGAGTCTAAGTGATTATTAATGTTGTTATTCTGTATGCTCTGGCTTGGAAACATATAGTAATTTAAACTATACTGTTAATTTTTTCCATACATATTTATGCAGTATTCTAGAAAATAATCGTAACTGTATGTTAAGAAAAATCTGAATTTTTTGTAGCAATTTAGTCGGGTCTGATTTTTTTTTTTTTTTTTTTCAGGACCAGGCCGGGGCATAAACCGCTAAAATACCGGGCCGGGCAAAACTGTTAGTCTTTCCACACACCCGTTCCGGGCCGATCCTAATTATTCCTCTTTCGCGACGGGACGGGCCCAGGTCTAGAAATTCCGGTCCTATCCCCCCCCTCCCCCCCCGATAAGTAAGATTATATTAAAATCAAACCTTACGACTTTTTCAAAAAACGTTTCTGGACAATGACATATAATTTACATAAGTTTTCTTTCCCGAATAATTAAGATAAACATTTGTTTTAATTCTACATTTATTAATTGCATAGATATAAAAAATTATGAATTATTAAATTATAGGTTATAAAATATACGCAAGATTAAAATTTACTCCAGTAAACTCCAGAAAATATTGAATAATACTTTTAATTCCTAAAAGTCCATCTTTGCGGTTGAATAATCCGCGATATTCAATGTTTTTAAATGGCCTGCCTTCGGTTTTTTGTCAGAATGATCTCTGATTTTAAGTGTCTTAAGAAGCAATCGAAACGCCAAATGCCTTTAAAAAAATATATATCTTATGAAGAAAACTGTAATTAACTTGTACGACTTTCTTAAAATTCAGATTTTCTTTTAAACAATTTTTAAAAATCAGTACTTTTCCCATTGAAAAGCATTGTAGAACAATCGACTGATAGCCTACCATCTACGGTTTCGCCACCTAACGGGGAAAAAACTGCATAGCAAAATTTTGACACTAGTTACCTCTCCATCTCTTTTACTTCGGGGAAAAATAATACACTTAGAAGATCATGTGAATACAATAACTTCTAATACTGATTTTTTTCTATCTCCTTTATTTATTATTTAAAATATTGAAGGAAATGTTCTAAATTAGTTCTTAATTTTAGTAATTAATAGCCTTTTTTTCCTGAATATTATATTTCATTAATAAACTGACATTTCTAAATAGCTTTTTATCGGGGCATCAACGACTTTATTTTTTTAAAAGGCTAAAATATTTAAATTTTATGCAGTTTAATTCATGCAATGTTAATTTTTTGGGAGGTTAAAGGCAAAAAACAAACATACAATACAAAGATTAAATAATTCATTTATGTTACATTACGAATTTTATGTTCATGCAAATTGCAAAAGATGGCAGCACTAAGTATCGTATAGGAGCACGAAAGTAATACAATAACCTATTGACTAGTATTGATTTTAGCAGACTCTTTTATTCCGAATATCTAACAAAACTTACGAAAAGTAAACTTTTATCTATTATCAGGCATTCAGTAATAATAATAATAATAATAAAAACAGATATTACTGGTTGGAAGATCTGTTAGATATTTCGGTACTACTTAGTTATCCCGTCGACCAAAAATCTATTGCCAAACTATAAGATTAAATGCCAATAATGGTTCACGTAAATGTCACATTCACTTGACTTTAAGCAAAATACACGTGTTTACGTCATCAAGTGATTTTTATTTCGACGTTTTATTTGTATTTGTATTAATGTTATACTAATGTATTTCTTCTTTCGTTATTTAAAATAAAAATTTTGTCAATTTGTATAATTTGGCGAGTGGTTTGGCGATTTATATAATTTGGCGAAATTGGTCGACGGGATAAAGAAGTAGTACCTATATTTCTAATTTTAAAAAATCTGCTAAATTGGCAACACTACTTGGAATTACCGAGATGATATTTTTGTCAGGATGGACAAAAATTGAAGGTAATACCAATAAGAGTCTAATCATTATGTATTTTCTTTTCTTTTTAAAAATATATATAGATTATGATGTATTTTTATTTATTGAACTTACTATAAATCAGTAGTTCAATTGTATTTTGATGATTGAGTATATTTCTATATGAATACAGTGGACCCGAAAGGTAATTTTTTTTGTCTTCTTTCTTTTTTTCTGTCCGAGGGTTAAGCTTTTTCACTCCGTTATAATTATGACCACTATTAATACAATAATTTCAGAAGTGGCTGCCTTTATTTCAGGTCAATAATCTTCATTGTATATTTTTACAACTTTTTCAATGACACTACCAAGAAGAGAGCGACAGCCAGAAAGGGTACCACTATTCCAAACAATAAAGTTAAACGAGTATAAAAAAATTAACACGATATATGATCGGAATCGTTTTCGATTTGAAGTCCCCCCCCCCTTTCCTGAATATCATTTAAAATATTGAAAGCATAACTCAAAATTTACAAAGTTAATTTAAAATTTTTGTCATTTTTAAGTTCTTTTTAAGGAGTGTTATTATCGTTAAATTGATTTTTCAGAACATGTTTTTTATAGACCGTATTGACAAACATTCTTTTTAAAACTAATAAGTTGAAATAAAAATACATATATGTATAGATATTTAGTAGATCACTACAAGGAAGTGAAAAGACTTTATATAATAAAATGCTAAAATATACTTAATTAGGATAACTTTTTAAACAATAAGTTATGTAAAATAATACTTGTCCCTATTTTTAAGCAAGACCAGCAATGACATGGTTAAAAGAAGATTGGAAGTAAAATACATTAATTTCTGGCGAATGAATTTAGTTAATTAATGACATGCGAAAATATAAGAATAAATAGCTAAGACATTCAATACTGTCATACATTAAAAGGTAAAAAAAAAAAATACATGTAAACATTCTTTGTGCAATGTCATATAAAAATTAAAAATTATTTTTTACCAATTAATATTTATTGATATGCATTTCCTGGATAATTAAGAATAACAATTTAAATTCACTAATACTAAATTTGATATAATATGAATATATATTAATATTCGCATGCATTGAATTCCTATTTTTTCATTACTTGATTATGAAGTTGGGATATGATTTATTAATTGTTTAAAAAAATGAATGTTAACCTTAGTAGTAATATTCTATGGAATAAATTTCTTAAGATAATTATTCTGTTTATACTTTTTAATCGCATGCACAATAATCCCTTACTTAATATATATATATGTATATATATATATATATATATATATATATATATATTATATAAGTGAGAACCCTTTTGCATTTTGACTGTTTCCGTTTTCTTATAAATTCATCTTAATCCCTACGCCCTTCAACTAAAAAAATTACATTCCCTCAGCAGATAAAGTTTAAAATATGTAAAACATGTTTTTTGTATTACATTTCTTCTCATTTATTATTTTAGTGCGACAATAAATAATAAATTATTTCAATCTCCCCTTTCCGAAATCCCGCCTTCTCCCGAACAGAGTAAAGTTTAAAATTATGAATAGAGCCGTTTTAATTTTTAACTTTTTTTTCTGCCCAATTTTTACATTTATAGTAACAGCAAATGAATAATAAATCATCAAAATTACCCTCTCCTATATTCCCACTCCAAAAAAAATTGGCCCTCTTCACATTCTCCAGCTGACGAAATTTAAAATCTTTAAAACTTATTATTTCATTTATTTTTTTCTGGCGTTTTTGTTGCTTTGTAATGTACTTAACAATGTGTACTTAACAATAAATATTTATTCAACTAAATCCCTCACCCTCCGCATTTTCAGCTTTCTCTTTTTGAACACCCCCCCTTCCCTCCCGCAGAGCACAATTTTTAACATTTCGGTAAAAAAAAAAAAAAACAAAAAAAAAAAAACAAAAAAAAACTGCCTGTTCGTTAATTCTTTTAGTAGCAGTGTATGAATTCAATCATCTAAATCTACCCTGTCCCAATAAATAAATAAATAAATAAATAACAAGGATATTGATGACATAGGGAGGGAAGCTATATATTTTTTTTTCCTTTCTGTCTTTTGCTTTTCCTACCTATAACGTACCTATTACCATTATTATTATTATTACTAGCAGTTTGTACCCATAATAACGCCTGGTACAAACTATATTTGCTTCAAAAAACCAGTTTGTTGCATAAAAGTGATAACGCAAGCGCGGTATTTGGCGAAATTCTCCAATCTTACTCTATTTTTTTTAACCATTTGGACAAATTATTCCTCCTGTCTTCATTTATATGGAACCTAATTATAACAGATTAGAAACATTTTCTGACGTTTGCAAAAAGAACCCTATATACAATTAATGCGTGTCTGTTCCGATAGCATACCATATAGTATACTTATACAGTTCGTTTATACTTATCTAGTAGGTCGTTTATACAGAATATCTAGATTTATATAGAAATTGAAAATGAAGAATACAGTTATCGTAAAGAGCTTAACCCTTAAATGCCGGGTGTTGCCTTTCGGCAACATAAGGTAAAGTACCCAGTAGTTGACACTGGACCAATAGTTGACACTTTTGTAGAAACAGTAGTGTAACAAGAAAACGTCACAGGCAGGAACATGAGAGACACAGAATTTTTAAAATCTATCACCTTGCGGCAAAACTGAGAACTAAAATTATAAACAATCGAGCCCAATTCCAATATGGCGGAAGACAAAAAAGAAGCATGTGTGCAAAGTTGAATTTTTCGAATTTATCTTAAGAACAGTGATAAGGATTGCACGTTACAGTAAGTATTAAAACCCGTAATTTATCTCAATTTCTGGTTATGTTTTGATTGATATTGATTGTTTCGATGTCCAAGAATTGTATTGGAGTAAAATTGATGCATTTTGTGCGGGAGTGAGTCTGAGTGTCAACTATTGAATATGAAAAGAAACAGATTTTCAAAAGTTGACACCCAGTGTCAACTACTCGCTCATGTTGGGGTTTTGTTAATCTAATTCAGTGCAATGAAAATAAGCTGAAATCTACCAGATAAATTCATGACTGACCTTTGAAAAACTAAAAATGCATTTAAACCAACAGATGACACAGGATGTCAATTATTGAAATTAGGGAGTGTCAACTACTAAAATTAATTATTTATTTTTTTAGATGCCACCTACGAAGGGAAATTTTAGGAATTACAGGGAAGAGAGCATGAGAGCTGCCGTAGAATACGTTAAAGTCAACAAAGCTGGGTACAAAACAGCAGCTAAAAAAATTAACGTGCCTAGAATAACTCTGGAATACAAAGTTGAGGGGAAAACCCCAATGAAAAAGTAAAATATCGGCCGTTACTGCTTGATTTTGCACTCGATCTTTCATTTTTGTTATTTGAGATTAATTAAGTAAGTGGTTTTATGTTATAATTTCAGATCTATGGGACCTTTTTTATTTTCATTAAAACTTCTGATTAAACTTCTGATCTTTCATTAAAACTTCTGATTTTTTTAAAAAAATTTTGCTAATTAACGGTTCTTATCATTATGTCTTCATATGGGGCAATTAATATAGTAATATAATAATAAAGAGTATTTATTATTATTAATTTAGGCCCCGCCGCAGTCAGTGTCAATTACTAGTTCCCGAAGGTGTCAATTACTAAACTCTCACGTTCACGATGGTGTCAACTTCTGGACAAAAATCATGTTTTCATATCCCCTAGTAATTTTTACAAAATGTATTCATTTCGGGACATTAAACGTTATGATTTTGTGGAAAAATGTTCAAACACCCTAGTAATGATCAAACTGTTTCCCTTAATTGAAATCTGCATGAACCAAAGGCGACGAACGCCGAAAAATTCCTTAAGGTGTCAACTACTGGGTACTTTACCTTACCCAATTTAGGCTTATAAATACTATTAGAATAACATTGAAGCTATAATGCCTAATGTTGCCAATAAAATACATTCTGAAAATATTACTAAATCAATTTTCAACATTTAGATGGCAACACTTGTGCTGTTTATGAATAAAGATAGATTTATTTTTACAATTGTTGATACATATTCTTTTTGTTTTGTTTGGAAGTACAATATACACTAATTATGCAAAAAAACCTATTTTGTTCTGCAGTGGGCAAGTAAAATTTATTTCTTATCATAGTTCTCAAAATTCTTGTGTGTTTAATATTATAGAATTTTATCAAGGAAAATTTTCTTTTCAATTAAACACCAGTATTGCCGATTAGTAGCAAACACTTTTTTAGTCGTAAACCATACTTAAAACAAAATATGATTTTTTAAAGTATTTTTCCCATGATTTATTTAAAAAATGAAAGCCGAAAAACAGTTTTTAGATAATTTTTGAAAATTCCGGCATTTAAGGGTTAAGGGGACAGTTTACCTCAAAATTGGTCAAAATGTCGATTTACTTTTTTAAATATTAAATGAAAGCTTGTTTAATTGTTAATATTTGGCACCTCATTTTTACTCATAAGTCATTATATTGCGAGATATTGTAAATTTTGTTAATACTTCCAGTGCAATTACCCATACAACTTAAAAATTTAAATGGCTTTTTCTCGATGTTCATATTTTCGTCACTTTCCTGTTTTAAAAATGCTGAGGCTTTTTTGTGTTTGAGATATTGTAGTAGATATTTTAACTTTTTTGTGCATATTCTTTATTATATATGTGATAAATGTACGTATTAGCCTTCAGGTTTTTTTTTTTTTTTTTTTTTTTTTTTTTTAATAAAAGTAATATGAAGATGTGCCAGGTTTAATCGATTTTAACTATAATTATTGCAAAAAAAATATATTAAATCTAATATTAGATGTATCTAAAAATCCATACGCAGTCTTGTGTAATACACATTTGAGAATCTTAAAAGAAACATTGGGCAAAAATATCACTATTTAAAAAATTAGTAGGGATTTTAAAAAAATGCAATTTTTTATTAAATTTAAAAAATTTTAATTATATATGCAGTTAATTTTTCTTTTGAAATTCACTGTTTTTTTTAAACATTGAAATGCAGTGAGCTCACCATTTGAACCATATTAAAAAAAAAATAAATAAATAAACAAAATTGTTGAAAAGGTAAACTGTCAATTAACAGAGAAATTTTAAAATTTCCAACCACTGTAGTTGTACAGTTAAATGTTTCTTTCACTTAAATTTTTTTTATTCAAAAATTATAATGTAGAAGTATGCAATGAATAGCATAATATTCCGTCTGTAAAAGATTAACAAACATTTTGAAAATATTGCATTCATTTTATACATTCTATACTTGTAATTTAAATGTTCTAAGATGAAGATATCTTATTATTTCTAATGCATCGTTCTAATCTTTACATGTTCTGAAATGTCTTTGCTGATATTTAATATTTTCAAACGTTAAAACTGAATACTTTAAAATAATTTTACAAAACAATATTTTCCTCTTTTTTTTTTCTTTTTGATTGTTTGTTTACTTAAAAATGAAATTAACCCCTTGAGGGGCAAGCAAATACGTTTGTGTAATGCTGAATTCCCACCGGAAAATTAGAAAAAATTTATTTCAAAATAAGGAAAAGCAATTTTACGTCTTTTTTCCACCAAAGTTAGAAAAGGAAAATTTCATAAAATTTTTCTGGTGTAAATCTTCATTAATCGTAGGTGGGATAAAATATATCCCACCGCCCCTCAAGGGGTTAATATATTTGCTGTGAATTAGATATTGCATGTTGATTTTTTATACGTCGGTATAAGTATGTAAATTTAGCGCAATGATAACAGAGTACGGTGAAAAAAAGGAGTTTATGAAATTTATAACAGTGAATGAACAAAAGTATGGATACATTCATTTACCTGTAAATTGCATATATAACAGCATAGATATAGTTCGCTTTTTTCCCCTAGCGGCGATAATGCTGTCTAGGTCTGAAGTATCAAAGATGAAGTGAACGTTGCTACTTCTTTCTGCAAGCCCAACCACCGCCCCCTGAATACTAGGCTTGAGCGCTCACACAAAAATGACACAAAAATGGCGGATTTTTTTTAGCGTAGGTACGGTCCCTTAAATGTAGACACCAGTATTTTATAAAAGATTTCTCTACCTTGTTAATTCTCAGAAAAATGAAGCGGAAAAAACTTCAAAAAATTATTGGTAGGAATATTTAAGGGACCGTACACACGCTGAAATAAATCCGCCTTCGGCAGCCGCCATTTTTGGTCCAGCGCTCAGGCCTAGTATTCAGGGGGCGGTGGCCCAACTTTGCCAGGAGTCAAAAATTTACGACGATCGCAGGAGCATCCCCTAGGGTATAGAAGGCGCACAGATATCCCATAATATGCTATCGGCCCGTTAGAGCCGATCGTTGTAATTTGTTCTGACTCAATTTTTCTCCGGATGTTAGCAATTTGCTTCATAATTCAGTTACATTTTATTTCTATTATTTTATGGTGTGAGTTTTATATTAAAATAAATATCATTTGTACACATTTAACAATGTCTGTATGAACACTATTCTTATAGGATAAGATAAAAATATTTGTATGAGGCATGTGAAGAGAAAATTTATTAATATTTATTGAGGATAGATTTTTCATACTACTGCATGTATTTACTGTCAGCAGATGACGAAATAAATTGATTTGAATGGATCAAATCAATAAATTTCACCAATAATATGGAATTAATTATTTTATTTTTTATTAATTTGGTCTTTTAACCCTTTCCGGCGCGGGCAATATTTGTTGTAAAATACTGAAATGATCGACTGACACCGGAATTTTAAAACGATTTTTTCAGAAATTAAAAACATGTTACTTTAACTATTCATTGTAAAAGCAAAATTTTACTTAAATATTTTTGGTGCCGTTCGTAAGTTTGGAATTAAAATTAGGTATCCCGACCCGGACACAGTGTGCCGGAAAGGGTTAATAAAATGTTTTTTTTTTTAATCTAATATTTTAAGTTCTTTAAAAAATGATTGCTAATATTAACACCTTGACAACGAATCAGGAAGTATGCGTCCGAAGGAAGTATTTTTTTATTCTATTAGAACGAATTTTTTGAAAAACAATCTCTGGCATATATTCATACTCGGAGAAATCCACGAAAAGGAAAAAAAAAATGTAAATTGTGGCTCGAATTTATTTATATATAGTTATAGACTCAAGTCTTGACCCGAAATGAAAGATAAAAAGAGTTTAGTCTAAAATAACTAAATAACGCGTTTCTTATTATCCTTACAAAGATATGAAAATTACTGACAATATTCAATAATAACAATTATCTGCAGAGAAGTATCTGTTTATATATATGCTTTCTTTGTATTTATTGTAATTATTATTTTTTTTTCTTTCTGAAATGATATTTCAATAATATGATACTCATTATTAAAGGAAAAAAGATTTAAAGAACTTATTATTATAGTACTTTTAATTGCTAAAAGATGTAATATTAAGACCTTTAAAAACAGTAAAAATAGTTGTATTCGACTGTTTACATGTTTCGACAGTATCCGAGTCATTTTCAAAACAAGTAAATAAAAATATTCCAAGATTGCACGATTTATGATGCAATGATTTGATACGGCATTTTTTTATTTTTCACGTATTCTTTCATATTACGCACTTTATTTTTATTTTTTTATTTTACTTGGATGTTTGTTTCTATTTCCTTAACCACTGAGTAACTTATAATTTTGGCAAGATAAATGCTGTTGCATCATTACATCCTTATACTGGCTCTTTCTATAGTTTACAGTAAGTGCAATCCGAAAATATATCAAAATGTATGCATTATTATTATTATTTTTTTTTTTTTTCAATTTTGCATTCAAATAAATTCTAAAAATTTTAAAAGATTTTAGTCAATTTTATACTTTTTTTAGGTGCGTTCGTAATTATATAAATATGTAGCACCTATAGTCGTCGTTCAGTCCGTCTGTCCGTCTGTCCGTCCGTCCGCATATAACAGAGCAAAAACTACCCAACCGAATGGTCTGAAATTTTAACTATATGATTGTTGCCAAAAATTTGTCGAGCCATTTCAAATTTTATGAAAATCGGATGTATAGATTAATTACAGGGACATTCAAAAGTTTTTCGTTACATTACGGCCAATGGGAAAAAATTATTGCAAGTGCATTTTAATGATGTTACAGTCTTCCGAATGGTCTGAAATTTTAAATATATAATTGTTGCAAAATTTTGTCGAGCCATTTCAGATTTTATGAAAATTGGATGTATAGTTTAATTACAGGGACAGTCAAAAGTTTTCCGTTACATTACGGGCAATGGGAAAAAAAATTATTGCAAGTGCATTTTAATGATGTTACAGACTATGCACTTATGAAGTGCAAAAAAATATACATTCAGTTCAATATGGGTTGCAAAAAATAGTTATAAAACTAGTTATAGTACGAACGCACCTCATTTGCCACGTTTGACGAGCAATTTTCTACTTGTTTTCTTTTAAAGTTTTCTTTCCATCGTTATTTAAAGAGCTTAACAAGCAGTCAAAATATAAATTTTGATAAGTATTTTTACTTTCTTCTATCTTCAATAGAAGAAATTATTGTAATCGAAATTTTTTTCGACGTCCGGTTTTCGACGGATTTACACGTTTTAGGGGTCAGAGATCCCAAAAACCATGTTTATAGAAAATGTCTGTCTGTCCGTGTGTCCGTCTGTCTGTCGCCATTGTACCATCAAAAAGTGTATGAAGTTATACATAGAATTGAACCAAACTTTTATTTTAAGTTTTTGGCTATGGCAGGCAGATCTCCCTGAATTTGGAAAACATTCGCCGGCAGGTGGCGCTGTAATCGATTTTTGTGCGATTTTGAATTTGCGATTTGTGCGATACCATCCAAAAGCGTATGAAGTTATGCATAGAATTGAACCAAATTTTTATTTTAAGTTTTTGGCTATGGCAAGCAGATCCTCACTTAATTTGGAAAAAATTCGCAGCTAGGGGGCGCTGTAATAGCGATTTTGAAAATTGTATAATCGAAAAGTGTGTGATGTTATGCATAGAATTCAACCAAATTTTTATTTTAAATTCTTGGCTATGGCAAGCAGGTCCTCCCTGAATTTGGAAAAAATTCGCCGGTAGGGGGAATTCTAATAGCGATTTTTGTGCCATTTTCAATATTGTACCATCGAAAACTGTATGAAGTTATGCAT
This sequence comes from Maratus speciosus, assembly GCA_963932465.1. Lineage (NCBI taxonomy): Eukaryota > Metazoa > Arthropoda > Arachnida > Araneae > Salticidae > Maratus > Maratus speciosus. The sequence continues at coordinate 83,592,112 of OZ010798.1, forward strand.
AGAATTGAGCCGAATTTTTTGTGTTTGTTTTTGGTCATGGCACGAAGGTCCTCCCTGAATTTGGAAAAATTCCGCCGGAAGGGGGCGCTATAATTGCGAGGTCAGTGCCATTTTCATTAATTTACCATCGAAAAGTGTATGAATTTATGCACAGAATTGAACCAAATTTTTTGTGTACGTTTCTGGCTATGGCAAACAAGTCCTCTCTGAATTAAAAAAAAATCTGTGTTAGAAAAATAATCTCTTTCAGAATTGGATAAACATTATCAATCATGTTAGACAAGCTAATCTCTTTGAAAATTATATAAACTCATTAATCAAGATAAACTGTTTTTTCCTGTCATTCAAAAAAACACTTTAGCTATCATAAATAAAGACTTTATTACTTTACAAAATTACTTCCTGTTTGAGGAAATATGTGGATAAGAAACAAACATTCAAATTAAATGACTATTATTGTGACACTTGAAAGGACTATTTTCTAAATTTATGACTTTAAATATTTTGTTTATATCAATAATCAAGATTAATTTTATTTGTTATTTTTTTCATTTATCAATAATCTTTTTTTGTAAGATATATATATTTTTTTCTTCAGTGTGTATCTTGGTATGTAGTAAGGAAGGAGTAAAAATGAATGCTCCTGAGTGTATACTTTTAACAATTATAAAATAATTAGAAAATTAAGAGGTGATACAAATTTCTGCAGTACAAATAATGATATAAATACACTTTAATAACACATACCTTCGCAAGATTTTTTTTACAGGATTACTCTGAGGATATTTAAATAGTGAGTGAATATTGTTATAGCATTTCAATGGATATAAAAGAAGAAACTTTGCAGTTTAGAAGTGGACGATCCAGAATCAAAAGGTAAGGAGTTTTACCTTATCTTTATTTTGTGATTGAATGTGAATATTGTTATTTACCTTCAGTCTCATGTTTTATCTAACAATGATTATGAGACTGACGCGCTGCCTTCCTTAAATATTAAATATTAGTATATGATAATTTAAAGGGTTTATTTGAAAATTAAAAGGTGGTAATAGAAGTAAAAAATGACAACTTTAAAAGATGCACAGATAATTGAGAAGCTCAACTCTAATAATTACAATGTTTGGAAATTTAAAATTGAGATGCTTCTCATCAAAGAGGATCTCTTTGAGATCATTACTGATGAACCACCAAACCCAATTACGGCCGATTGGTCCAAAAAGGACCGTAGGCAAGGGCTATAATTAACCTCAGCATTGAGGATAGCCAGATCGTCCACGTAAAAAACATTGAAACTGCAAAAGATACATGGAACACACTGAAGGCAATTCATGAACGCAGTAATTTGTCAAGCAAGCTATACCTTTTACGCAAGTTGTATAGCACAAAATTACCTGAAGGCGGTGACATGGTAAAGCATATCACAAACATACTAGAATTAATTGATAAATTATTTGCCATAGGAGAAACAATAAAGGATAATCATATTTCAGCGCTGTTACTGTGTAGCTTACCAGCTTCGTATGATATATTAATTACCGCATTAGAGTCCCGTAATGAAGAAGAGTTGACACCTAGTTTCATTAAAAATAAATTGATTGATGAATATAACCGCAGAAGCGATAGTTCAGAACCATCTGAAAACACCGCTAGAGCATTTAAAACTACAAAGAAATTTAACAATGCAGGTTATAAATTCAGTAATGCGGGATACAAGAAGGAACAAAAATACTGTTCAAACTGTAAATTAAAAAACCATAACACTAAAGATTGTTGGCATAGTAATAATTATAAAAATAAACAAAACAATACTTCACATAATACGAAACAAAACTACAAAAGAAATTTTAATTCTTCGCTTGTTTTCCAAAAGGATGAAAAAACTGTAAGAAATGATTATGAATCAAATTCGGATAAAAATGCCGATTGCAATGAATCTGAAAGTCAACAAGGTAATAAACATTGTGCGTTTATAATAAAACCGCGCAATAACAAAGCGTGGATAGTTGACAGTGGCAGTTCCAGTCATATAACAAATGATAAACATTTATTTACAGAAATTAAATCAAATGAAAAAACTAATGTTGTAATTGCAAACGGAAACAAATTAGTTTCTTATGGATCAGGAAATACATTAATAAAAACTGTAACTTCCGATGGTGAAACACATAACATAACACTAAAAGATGTGTTATTTGTTCCAGATATTGAATCAAACTTATTTTCTGTTAGTAAAGCTACAGAAAATGGATGCGAGATTTTATTTAAAAATGATGAATGTAAGTTAACGTATAACGAAATAACACGCCTAGAAGCGGTAAAGAAAAATAACTTATACGAAATTATATTAGCAAATGAGAGCGCAAACGTAAACTATGTAAGTAAAACTTTCAACTGCAACAATATTAATTGCATAGAATTATGGCACAGAAGATTCGGCCATAAAAATTTTGCATCTATAAAACAAATCGAAGAAAAACACCTAGCGAAAGGAATACAAATTAATAATTGTAAACATAACACAACTTGTGAAACTTGCATCAAAACAAAGCTAACAGATGCACCTTACCCAAAATTAGCAGATTATAGAGCCACTAAACGATTAGCGTTGATACACTCTGATGTATGTGGGCCTTTCCAAGTACCAACTATTGGGGAAAAAACATATTTCTTAGCATTTATAGATGATTACTCAAGATTTACAATTCTGTATTTATTATCAAAGAAATCAGAAGTTTATGAAAAACTTAAGGAATTTGTTGCCTTAGTCAGTAATAAATTTGGCGAAAAGCCGAAAAGTATAAGAACAGAAAATGGAGGGGAATTTAACAATGATTTAGTGGATAACTGTCTCATAAAAAACGGCATAAAGCACCAACACACTGTTCCGTACTCTCCGAGCCAAAATGGCGTAGCTGAACGCAAAAATAGAAATTTAATTGAAATGACGAGAGCTTTGCTTAGCGAAGCAAACTTGCCTCAAAAATTCTGGGGTGAAGCTATCTGTACGGCGAATCACCTGCAAAACCGCTTGCCAACGAAAGCTAATGAAAAGTCCCCGTATGAGCTTTGGAATGAACGACCGCCAAATTTACATTATCTTAAAGTGTTCGGCTGTAAAGCCTTTGCATATATTAACAAAAATAAACGACAAAAATTAGATGATAAGGCAGTTGAAGGTATTTTTGTCGGTTACGACAATTACTCCAAAGGGTACCGCATCTACACAAGTGGTAAAGAAATAATAATCGCAAGAACTGTTAAATTTCTAGAAAACAAAAATACTAAAGAAAAGGTAGAAACACAGTTAAATTTGAGAGAAAAACAATCCGATGAAAATGACAAATCACAGAACAAAAGCTTAGTAGAAATTGAAGTGACAAACACTGAAGACACACCAAGTGAGTCAAAACAATTAACACCAGAACCAAGGCGGTCAGATAGATCAAATAAAGGAATCCCTCCAGACAGATTCGTTTACGTGACAACACACGAACATATAAAAGAACCAGAAAATTTTCATGACATAATGAATATTGAAAACCCAGAAGAAAAAAAGCAATGGTTAAATGCGACACAAGAAGAGATAAATTCTCTTAATAAAAACAAAACATGGACACTTGTAGATCCACCACAAGGTAAAAAAATAATCGGATCCAGATGGATCTTTAAAACCAAATATGATGATCAAGGAAGAATACAGAAATACAAAGCGAGATTAGTTGCAAAGGGATATTATCAAAAACATGGCGTAGATTACGAAGAAACTTTTGCCCCTGTTGTTTCATATACGACACTTAGATCATTCATAGCAGCGGCAGCTTACCACAAATTAAAAATTAATCATGTCGATATCAAGACGGCTTTCTTGTATGGAAACATAGATGAGGAAATTTACATAACTCAGCCAGAAGGCTATATTATTCCAAATCAGGAAAACAAAGTATGCCGCTTAAATAAATCCATTTACGGGTTGAAGCAAGCAGCCAGGGCATGGCACACTAAGATAACAAAATCGTTAAATGATTTAAATTTTAAACAGTCTAATTCAGACACATGTTTATATATTAGAAATGAAGGAGAAAGCAAAACGTATATTATTGTTTACGTCGATGATATCCTGATTGCAGGACAAGATGACGAAATTAAAGATATAATAGAAAAACTTAAGGGAGAATATGAATTAAAAAACCTGGGAGAACTAAGTTATTATTTAGGAATCAAAATAGAGAAAACAGCAGAAGGTTACGAATTAAATCAAAGGGGTAAAATAGAAGAACTAGTAAAAAAGTTTAATTTAGAGGGTGCTAAACCAGTCGGTACTCCGATGGAACCTAATTTTAATAGATTAGATGATAATGACAATTTATTGCCAAATAATGTTAAATACCGACAGGCAATAGGTTCATTACTTTATATCGCATCTGTCAGTAGACCTGACATTTCTGCTGCTGTGAATATATTGAGTAGAAGAAATGAATCCCCACGTCAAAAAGACTGGATGGCAGCTAAAAGAATAATACGATATTTAAACTGTACTAAAGAATTAAACTTGCGCATTGACACAAAAACAGAACCGATTTTAAAGGCCTTTGCGGATGCTGACTGGGCAGGAGATACCAGTACAAGAAAATCAACCAGCGGCAATCTTTTTACCTTAGGTAATAATCCAATTCAATGGATTACTAAAAAACAGTCATGCATTGCTCTTTCATCAGCAGAGGCTGAATATGTCTCAGCCGCAAGTGCAGGGCAAGAAATTATTTATTTATTGAAACTCCTAGAAGATTTAGACTTAGCACAAACAAAACCTATCTGTTTATATGAAGACAACCAAAGTTGTATTAGAATGATTGAAAGTGAGAAGTTTTCAAAAAGAAGTAAACATATAGATATTCGTTTTCATGCTATAAAACAACTTAAAGAAGATGGAATAATTGAATTAAAGTACTGTCCATCAAAATATATGACTGCTGATGCACTAACTAAATTAGTCCCCAAACCTGAATTAGTGAATCACAGAAATTCAATGAACTTGTTTGCCTCATCAATCTGAAGAGATTAAGGGGGCATGTTAGAAAAATAATCTCTTTCAGAATTGGATAAACATTATCAATCATGTTAGACAAGCTAATCTCTTTGAAAATTATATAAACTCATTAATCAAGATAAACTGTTTTTTCCTGTCATTCAAAAAAACACTTTAGCTATCATAAATAAAGACTTTATTACTTTACAAAATTACTTCCTGTTTGAGGAAATATGTGGATAAGAAACAAACATTCAAATTAAATGACTATTATTGTGACACTTGAAAGGACTATTTTCTTAATTTATGACTTTAAATATTTTGTTTATATCAATAATCAAGATTAATTTTATTTGTTATTTTTTTCATTTATCAATAATCTTTTTTTGTAAGATATATATTTTTTTTCTTCAGTGTGTATCTTGGTATGTAGTAAGGAAGGAGTAAAAATGAATGCTCCTGAGTGTATACTTTTAACAATTATAAAATAATTAGAAAATTAAGAGGTGATACAAATTTCTGCAGTACAAATAATGATATAAATACACTTTAATAACACATACCTTCGCAAGATTTTTTTTACAGGATTACTCTGAGGATATTTAAATAGTGAGTGAATATTGTTATAGCATTTCAATGGATATAAAAGAAGAAACTTTGCAGTTTAGAAGTGGACGATCCAGAATCAAAAGGTAAGGAGTTTTACCTTATCTTTATTTTGTGATTGAATGTGAATATTGTTATTTACCTTCAGTCTCATGTTTTATCTAACAATCTGCCGGAAGGGGGCCGCTGTAACAGCGATGTTTGTGCCATTTTCTTTATTGTACAATAAAAAAGTGTATAAAATTATGCATACAACTGAGCCAAATTTTTTGTGCATGTTTTTGGCTTTGGCCAGCAGGTGCTCCTTGAATTTGGAAATATCGCGCGGTAAATGGGCTCTGTGATAGCGATTTTTGTATACTTTTCTTGATTTTTCGTAGTTCTATTGTCCATCGGCGGCTTGTGCAAAGGCGGGAACTCGCTTCCTGCTAAGCCGGCTATTCGCAAACGTCTGATAACAACAGAATAAGGAAAAACTATTAATTTTAACAAATATCATGAAATAGATTAACTCGTTTTTAGTTCGTTTAATTGACTGAAGCAGAAGTTTAAGATGAAAATCAAAGTTGGTATAGTATTTAACTAATAATATTGAAGTATTAACATAACTAGTTTTTGAAATATTAAGATGAATAAGATAGGAGAAAGTTTTGGGATTGGCACATCCAACTACTTTTATTTTACTGAAAAATAGAATGATAGGCAGATGTTTTATATTGGCACTTTCCAAAGTTTCAAGCTATTGAAACCGAAAGATTCTTTAAAATGTACGCCCTATTTTTCTGTTATTTTCTATTATTTTTTTTCCTTAAAATAAATGTCAAAAATTTAAAAGACTTTTAATAAATTTTATACTTTTTTTTTTTTTTAATTTCGATTATATCTGGTAATTGAATAAATAAATACTTGTTTTTAAAAAAAGTGGGAACAGATGTCATAAATTCCCGCGTCCGCCATCTTGGATTTTTTCTTGGCGTAACCCCTTTTCCGCCAAGTAGTAATCGTCGCCAAGCACCGATTTATCAAGCCAGGCTTAACGAAAATAAAATGTAAATAATAAACAAAACTCGTTAAAACGGCAATTAGTAAGCGAACGTATGAACGCGTAGCGTTCATAAACCGAAAAAAAATCACTGAATTCAACAAACTACTTCTGCAGCAATCTGGAAAATGCACGAAACTCATTAAAGTGGCAATTTGTAAACGAAAGTACGAACGCTACGCTTTCATTAACCGAAAAAAATCACTGGATTCAGCAAACTACTTTCTGCGGCAATCATAAAAATGCACATAACTCGTTAAAGCACAGTTAGTAAATACACGTATGTTGCTGTGCACCAATCTATAAAATGCACGAAATGCATGAGAAATATACAATAAAAGGCTAATACAAAACATTACTATAAAACATAACAAAATATTCATAAAATTATCAACATACCTTAACAAACATCTCGTTCCTTGAAACCCAACTGTAAAAAATGGTCACGTGCCATAATTGCTCAAATTTTAAGACCCCGTAAAACTTTCATTTATCTTTACAGGAAAAAAAAAGAACAAATACAATTTCAAACTAAATCACGCAAGAACTTTAACCCTTTCAGGGGCAAGGTACTTATATTCGTCAAATGTTGAAATAATTGAATGACACCAGTATTTACAAGAAAATTTATTTGTAAGCAAGTAAAAGTACATTTTCACGTACTTAATAAAAGTGAAATTTTCATAAAAAAATCAGGGTGCTAGTGTGGCAATTAGGGATTAAAATTATGTGATGCCGTAGTGGCATTACCGCCCTTCAAGGGGTTAACTTGTAATATTGAACATGGTTCGTACGCCTCCTTGAATTTTGCAGACCAGAAAACTTTTCTGCCCCAGTATTTCCTTATAGAAAATCTCTTCTTAAAAGAAATTTTGCGCGTTTAACCTAAATTTCTTTTTCTATAAAAAGATACTGGTAGTTTCCTGGAGAAGTAACAGTATCCTACGAACCATGTTGAACATAGTATATTACCAATATCAAACTTTCCATTACCGTAATTTTAATTTTACAATCAAAAACCAATACAAAATGGCTCCGTTCTTCAAAACTTTCCTAACTACAAATTATAAAACATGCTGAGTTGACTTGTCAAAACACTGCTCAGCTAATTTTTCAATCTCGAATATCAGAATACATCATTAATAAGTTAATAAAACGATGTTTTCATTAACAAAAAAAGCAATATTACAGAAAAAATGCACATAAATAATACTATTTAAGAAATAAATTAGCTAAACAAAATACGGAAGCCATATTCAATCAAATAAATCCTCCGCAAAAGACAATCTGCCCCCCCCCCCCCAAAAAAAAAAAACGGGGTTACCAGAACCAGCACAACGTGGTTGCCATACCGATAAAGATAGAAAATCCAAAATAGCGGCCGTGGGAATACACAGCATCTAAGCCAAAAAGTGATTGTTATAAAGGTCAGGCGCGATTTCATTCTTAGTTAATGCGTTATACTTTACTTTTAGTTGATTCTTGAAGCCGGATTTTCCAACAGGATTCAACGAGGATTTGTGCAAACGCTCTGCACTTATTAATGCAATACAATAATATTATTATTAATGTAAGTTTTGCTCATCTTGAAGCATCATTTAAAATGCATTGAAATAAAAATCCCATTTTGTTTTTTTGGGGGGTCATCAAATAATTTAAACCTTTTTCATAGCATTCATTATACGAGATGAAATATTAGCAAGGCATCTCTTTCATATTTGAACCCAATCGCGCCCGTCGGCCTAATCGTTCGGAGTTTTCGTGGTTTTCTTTGAGCCATGGATTTCCATGCGTAAATACGGGTTAGTTTCTCTTAGAAAGACCCCCCACGAAGGGCACTCCCCCCTCGGGCCTATATCCCTAGCGTAGATAACCGCCGACAAAAACCAACCAACCAACCTCTTTCATATTTGGAAGGAGGTTCCTTTGCAATAAGTGGAGAGGAGCGTCTGGAGGTGAGAAAGACTTTTAACAGTAGAACTTTTCAAAAATTTCATTTCCCTTTCATGATGGAGAAAAGGGAAACAGTGCTCCTTCTTCCCTCAATCTTATGTAGCATTCCCTTTTCGCTTGCATTTCCTATATTCTGTTAATGGAAATCGCCCCACCAGTGGCTGAGAGGTTCTGCTCTCGAAGCTGGTAGACGGGAGGTGCTGGGTTCGAACCCAATCGCGCCCGTCGGTCTAATCGTTCGGAGTTTTCGTGGTTTTCTTCGAGCCATGGATTTCCATGCGAAAATACGGATTAGGTTCCCTTAGAAAGACCCCCACGAAGGCCACTCCTCCATCGGGTCTATATCTCTGGAGTAGGTGATCGGCCGTCAAAAAATCAACCAACTAGCCCCACCAGTGGCCGAGGGGTTCTGCTTTCGAAGTTGGTAGACGGGGTGCTGGGTTCGAACCCAATCGCGACCGTCAGTCCAATCATTTGGAGTTTTTCGTGGTTTTCGAACGTTGGATTTCCATGCACAAGTACGGGTAAGGTCCCTTTAAAAAGAACCGGAGAACACCCCCCACACACACACCCTCGGGCCCATATCCCTCGTGCAGATAATCGGCCGTCATACATAACACATTAATTATGGAAATCATTATAATTAAACAAGAGGAGTATTGGATTTTATAATTTGAACAATAAAACCCATCAAATATGCAAAAAAAGAATTATTTTCAAAAGTTAAAAAATTTAAAAGAATTAAAGTAATGGCTGTGGCTGTGATTATTTATCTAATAATCTTTTGTTGCATAAATTTGTATAAAATTATTTGTATAACTTCATATTTTCTCACTGTTATATTTTATTTCTTTTTTTTTTTTTTTTTTTTTTTTTTTTTTTTTTTAACAGACCAAAGAAAAAAAATGAAAAATAAGTAGATTTGGTTCTGCAATATTTCCATAAATAATAATAATTCGACAATATATAGTATTTGTAATTATATGCGAAATTAATTTGTTTCTGTACACAGAATACTGTTTTACTTCTTTGTTTTTCTCATAGGATTCTTCTTCACAATATTCATTTTTAATTAACATTTATAAATGAATGACTTACCTTTGTGTCTGTATACCCATCTGATCCTGTGTAACCTTTGTCAAAATAGGTGAATTTCGTAGATGTTTCATATTTTCTTAAGATTAGCAACAGTCTTTTAAAAATAATCCTCGTACCCAATTTTTTTTTCTTGCAAGTATGTCATTTTTTTTTCTTGTAAGCTTATGTCAAAATTTCCAGTTAAGGGAATTCTGTAATTTTATTTAAACTTCTTTTTTTTTTTTTTAATCTGAATATTTTATAATACCTAAATGACATAATATTACATGGTTTTATGAAGAAAAATTAATAATATTATAATAATATTTGAAAAATTTATTTAAAAATGATTGAGAATATTTTAAACGTACATTTCTTTTAAATTCCTTGCAAGATTATTTTTCTTTCATATTTTTCATTCCACGTGTGCTTTATAATAGTAAGCATGAGATTTCCGAACAATTATTTAATTTATAAAAATGTAGTGGCCTGTGTAAAAATAACTTTTTACTTAATATTTTTATTTATTTATTTTTAAATATTAAGCAAATTGTCATTAATAGTCAATTTTTATTGCGAAAAATCTGATCCTTAATTTTGTACAACAAAACAATGCTTTACAATCGGTAATAATGAGTTTTAAAAATTGTAAACAATTTGCTATGCTAAATGGTGGGAGTGGGGGATAGCAGAGAACAGAGATAGGATTGTTTTTTCTTTAATGGAATTTCTCAAACTATGGAAGATTTTCATCTCTGGTATCCCAAAGACGATTCTTTCATGGGGATCACAACCAAATTTTATCAAATTACCTGACTTTTCAGGATTTTCGGAAAAATATTGAAATTTTCTGACTTATTTGGCCAATTTCCTAATTCCCTACCTTTTCCAAGTTCTCCAGATTTCTCAGGTGGTGTAGCAACCCTGATAGTATATATTGAAAAAAAAAATCTTTAAAGATTGCAACTCAGGAAGGAAAATCTGATTTAATGTGAAATGCAAGCTGTAAGTCAAATTGGAAAGTCGATATTTTTGGAAATTAAAAAACAAACAAAAATAGATATACGCCCCTCTCCCTCCGCCCTTCTTATGAAATCTGCCAAGCATAATCTTTAAAAATATAATCGCCTTCAGTAAGCCATTTAATAGTATATTAAAAAGGTATTACAAAATATTCAAATTGAAAAAGCTCAAAAGTCACCGAATTCCCTTAACTGGAAATTTTAACATAAACTTATAAAAGAAAGTGAAAAAGAAATACGATATGATGACTATTTTTAAAAGGTTGGATCTAATCTTAACAAAATATTTATGAGAATTGGCCAATTTTAAGAACGGTTACGGCAGGGCAGGACAGTTTAACAGACAGAAAGGTAAATCATTCAAATATGTAAAATTTAATTAAAAAAGTGTACCGTAAAAATGAGACTCAGAGGAAAAAGAAAAAGGAACAAGTATTCCATGTGCACAGATAAATTTCAAATATATAGCATTTATTATCAAATAAGTATATTATGAATAACAATACTGCGGAATTGACAAATCTACTTATTTTTTATTTCAAACCTGATAAATATATTATATATATATATTATAATATATAGCTATAAAAATAATTTTTTTACGGATTTTTTATATTAATAACAGCCATTACTATAATTCTTCTACCTTTTTTATTTAATGTATTTTCTTTTGAAAAGAATTCTTTTTTTTCCCCTGAAAGTTAATATTTTCTTTATCAAAGTATAAAAGTCAACATTCTTCGTTTTTTATTTATAATTTTAATACTTTCCATAACAGAATAATAAATACAATGGAAAATGGAAAGCAACACAAGGTTGAAAGAAGAACGCAGAATCCCCATTGTCCATTGTTTCAAGGAAGGTCGAATTTTTCCAAAATCCAAAGTTCTAGTGTTAGAAGTCATTCTCTCCTCACCTCGACCTCAGACGCTAGTGTGAAGATGACGCTTTTTACACAGAGCGTTAGTGTTGGGTAACTCATACATGAAGCACTTCATTTGTCCCATACACCATGACAATTTGTCCCAATGCCTCAAATTGCAGATTCGAGGTACCTCCGGAATTTTGTCATGTTTGCGCCTTTTTGAAGCGGCGAGACGCGAGAGCTGTTTCGTTTCAAGAGTATGAATGAATGTGTGTTTGTTGTGTCGTCATTGTCTGTAGGTGAAAGAGTTGAGTCCAACAGGGTTGCGGCCTACGTTTGAAGTTTTAAAAAGCTTAGGCTATGAGAAAGGGTGAAAATGAAAGGAAATAATGTAGCAAGATAAAAACTGAGACGAATTTGGGGAGGGATAAATGGGGTTGGTTCTGATGGGAAGAAAAGAAAAGAGCTATTTTTCTTCTCTTTCTTTTAATATCAATGAATTCATACTTCCCAACTTATGCTAGTGCTGTGCTTTTCATTATGTACTAGCAGGCTATGCCCGCTGCGCTGGTCAATATTTCCAAATGAACCTTGGATTAAACTAAATGGTGTATTTGAACTTGTATTTTAAACAATATGGATCTTCAGATTGACCTTGCTCATTACTGAAAACGATGCGAACGCCATTGCGATATAATGTTATCTTAAGCGTTGGACAAAATTTAGCACTTAAGAAGTAATTGTTTTAGTTGATTATAAACAGCGCACTTATGGTCGGGTAATGAGACCGTTATGACAACAGGAATTAATACCTCTGTAACTAATCAACATATAATGAAATCATATATACTAACACCATTCCTAAAAGTCATGCAACAGGGCCACTTGTAACAAAATATGTTCTGTAGATTTTTTTTAAAGGCTAAACTTTCATAATCAGGTTCACTTAATTTTTGAATTTTTACTGTTGCTCTATAACTAAGTACCCTTGAACAATATGTATACACTAAAACCTTTCCAAAATTATTACCTAAATATTTGTGGTATATCCTACGAAAGTATTATAAACAATCGGAATGAAATACAAATTTCCGTTGTAAATATATAGTAGATGAAGATGATGCGATTTTGTGTAATAGAATTCATAGTAAAGTTTTCTCTTCAAACAAAAACGATGCTTTCAACATTAAAGCTAATACACCAATATGGGAAGTATCCGATTACGGAAGGTTAACTTGAATTCTCATGAGCAACTACTCAAAGAAAAGTGAATATGTGGCTTTTGTGATACTTTTATGTCAGCCGGGCGCAGGTAATAAATCAATAAAGATTGTTTTCATAGCATATTCTTATTTTATTATTTTCATTTAAAACACAAACCTTTCACTCATTTAATTTAAAATGCATGCCTTATACTAATTTCATTTAAAAAAACTGAAAAGATAAACAATAACAGGAAATAATGCCATAATTAAAAGCAAAAAAATATTTTTAATTTACATACGCAAAATGTAACTACTGCTACTGGGAATTTTAAAAATGCTGTCAGCGAGATGTGCGCACGGTTGTTATAAATGTACCCATTTTTTTCTTCTTATCGAGGAGCAATTTATAAATCGCACAATATTATTCCAATTCCAATTTCTTTCATTGGGGAACCTATGACCGGAAAAAATGGAAAAAGACTCTTGTAGATTCTTCGGATGACGGCATCTGACACCATAAACCGAGTTTATATATATGAAAATAATTTTTAAGTCGTTACAAACATTGCTTTCATACTTAAATATTTTCATTGTTACTACTTGTTATCCCGTCGACCAATTTCTCCAAATTATATAAATCGCCAAACCATTCGCCAAATTATATAAATTGATATAATCTTTATTTTAAATAACGAAATAACAAATAAATTAGTATAACATTAATAAAAATACAAATAAAACGTCGAAATTAAAGTCACTTGATGACGTAAACACGTGTAGCTTGTTTAAATTCAAGTGAATTTGATATTTTCGATCAACCATTATTGGCATTTAATCTTATAGTTTGACGATAGATTTTTGGTCGACGGAATATCTAAGTAGTACCTTTTCCATTTTTGTTTTATAACTCTAAATTCTCAGTAATTTTTTTCCTTTTATTTTACATAAAATCACTATTTTTTAAAAATATTAAGATGCTTGCATTTTTATTTCAAACTCATAGAGCCGTTTTTGTTTTTTAGCCAAAAGGGTTGATTTGAATTTTTACCGTTGCTAGAGTAACGGATGTATTGATAGATATTTTGAGGTTTAGATGCCAAAGACACCGCCAAATTAGAAAAATATGAAATGTGTCATGAACTGTTGGACTTATAAAAATTTATTTGGTAGCATTCGATTCAGCATACAAAACTACATTAAAATATGCTACCATTTGACGCATAATTTTGATATTCGATTTTTCCCCCTCCCCGTGCAAAAACCATTAGGGGTGACACTTTAGAAAATCCTTTCTTAGCAGAAGTCTATGTCATAAGAAGTATTTTTACCACGATTTTCAAGATTTTAGGTTCAGTAGTTTGCGCTGTGTGTTAGTTAGACCCCCTAATCCAGACTTTATTTTATATACTATATTAGATATGCCATTTTGAGGTGAATCGATGATCGAAAATTAGTCCAATATCATTTGAAATATTACATAACAGAGGAGAAAGTACGAAGAAAGACGAAGAAGAAATGACGAATTACAAAAGACTTGTAATTTTTTTTTTTCAAAATGTTGAATTTTTCCATAGTAATAACGTATTAAAACATAAATTTCCTTAAAAATTATCTTTATTTCCTAGATTTCGAATCTGTGAATTTTCCTATAAATGAAATTGGCGATATGACTTGAGAAAATAGATAATAATTGCTTAAATAAAATGGGTAATATTCGTTGATCTGAGTTCGAGTTTATAAATATCACATGCTTTCGGAATTACGGCGAAAAAAATTTTAAAAAGTATGAAACTATTTTACAATATGTATGTGTGGCAGAAATTCACACTGAAATTTAAGTATTCAATTCCATTTTTAAAATATTAACTGATATCTATATAAGTTACAATTGAATATGAAAATGTACTCAAAAAATGATCTCTTTCACCTAAAAAAACATCATTTGTGAGAACATCCTCAAGCTAATGTCACGCTTATGCACTTTTGGCTTAAAATCACATTGTTTAACGACAAAAGAAAAATACAAAATCGTAAAGAAACAAATAGTAATTACACATGTGACTCACAATTACATCTGCTTGTTTCTTGTATAAGTCACGTGATGGGACAATTAGATATAAAAAAAAAAAAAAGAAAAGAACAGAACAGAAAGAAAATGTCGTTAAAATTTCATCTAATCAAATTTTCAGATTCGTTTCCATATCTAACGCAAGCGATAAAGAGCCAAATATTGCGTATCAAGTGTAATATTTCTTATTAAATTAATTTTTAAGCATTACAAATATTTCTTTCAGGTTTTGATTAAATGTTTCCGTTTTTTAATATTATCACTCATTAAAACGGATTTTCTTCTTTTTTTCTTTTTTTTTTTTCATTTAAATAAAATTAGTAACAGTTTTTCTTTAATTTTTCGAGGTTTAATAGCCGTTTCAATTTTTTTTTATCAACGATGAATTTCGCCAAGAAATAAAATGGTAACCTTATCGCCCAAAATAACAGAATTTTCCGTCATAATTCTAAAACTAATATAGGTAGAATAATGTGTTATAGATTAAAACCTTCCCTGAAACAATACCTATCTAACGGTATAGGTTCCGTAAAAATCCATGCAGTAGAACTCGAAATCTAGGCGTTCGGAACGAAATTTCCGTTTGGATTTTATATATATAATAGATAATAGAATAGATGATAGATTTTATATATATATAATAGAATAGATAATAGATTATGTGTTATGAATTATCTCAAAGTTTAAAACAGATCGCATTGTTAGATTTCCTAATTTTAACAATATCGCGTTATGTTAGTTCCACATTCCACCACCAGGGAGCTCACTCTATTCTTAACGAAAGCGTATCTGAACGAAACTCCTTCATGCAACCTTTCCGTAGATACATGAATCGGGAGGGTGGCGGTCTTAACCAATAATTTAAGATAATTGCTGAAATTACTACGAAAAATATTTTAAAGGGGCTCTACGCGGGCCCCTAATAGAGTTAGAGAAAATCGGAAGACGGCAAAATAATCGCGGGGAAAAGTTTGCTTGGGTACTTCGGAGCTACTTTTGGCGCGAGATCTAAGCTCTACGACCAATAGGAGCCCAGATATTTAAGGAAATATGAAGTAACAAACTCCAAAATAACAGAATTTTCCGTAACAATTCTATAACTAATCTAGGTAGAATGATGTGTTATAGCTTAAAACCTTCCCTGGAACGATACCTATCTAACGGTATAAGTTCCGTAAAAATCCATGCGGTAGAACTCGAAATCTCGGCGTTCGGAACGAAATTTCCGTTTGGATTTTATATATATAATAGATGTGTCATTTAGGATAGGAAAGGATTTGAGTTACTTAAAGAGTAGAAATAAAAACGGTTCCAACCAGCCATGTGGCATCCTTTTAAAAAATGTCACGTCTTTTTCATGTGGAAAGAGGCTCATTTAGAGGTCTGCACGTGTCGAAATTTCGAGGTCCAGGCCCGACCCGAACGAAAACTATCTCGGTGTTAAACTAAAAGTTCGGCCCGAGACCCGCCCTGCACGTTTATATTTGTACAGTTCATGGCTTAGACCGTGGAGTAATTAGTAAAAACAGGCCCGGCACATACTTATGGGATAATTTTACAGTATGTTTTAAAATTACGATGTGTTTGCAAGGCAGAAAATACATAATAGCAAAATTAATGATTACTCAGATTCTTAGATGTTTCAATATTAAAAGAAAAATTCATTAAAAAATGAATGTAGTTTAGAATAAAAGAAAAAAAGAGGGTTATAAAGATAACTTTTGAAGCTGTATAATAAAAAGTAGATATTTTCAGTACTGAACATGCTACAGTAAACTTTAATAACGTTTGTAAGTTGCATGACAATCTGACTATATTAACGCAAGTTAGATCACGCAAAGAAAGGCAGAGAGACAGACAAAGCGAGTTCATAAACACTTTTAAACATTACTGGAAAGTGTTAAAAAAAGCTCTATTTTTTTAATATGACAAAGGAATATTACAAAATGTCTAAAGTATGCAGAAAGTATAATATCTAAAAGCTATATTTTTTAGTGTTCATATTTAGTATAGTATTTTTTTTATATTATTTTATTCTATTTATTATTATTATTATTATTATTATTATTATTTTAAGTGTACGCCGTAGTGTTCAAAACGTTAAGCAATCTGAACCAGTGACTCTTTCTACTCTCAAAACGTAAATCTCCGAATGAGAGAAGAAAGGTTTTGGAATTATATTATTAAATTTCATGTTATTTGCAAGGAGATCTTGAATGGATCTAAATTTTAAGTACATGTTTTTACATGTAAATAACAATTTTCCTGTAATAGCTTCTTAAAAATTTGAAAATTTTATTTATTTTCCATGCATAAGTTTTCATATAATTTTTACACGAAATCCGTCAATACGCTTGAGCACTTTATCAATTATTTCTATATAAATTTATTCTTAAGTAAAATGGAAGAAAGGCAGTCAATTTAACATCACACACACACACGCACACACACAAAAAAAAAAACACTTTTATAATGCGAACTTAAATGATCAAAATGAAAGCAAAATTTTTATTATTTTGCAACGAGAAAAATAATTTTGAATTGTGCGGAAAGATGAATCCTTCTGAACCTTAACAGAACGCGCGCCCAGGGCAATCGCCCGTCTGCATGGTAATTGCGCCAGTCCTGAACTTAGAAGCCCCTGACAATCATCCAAACACGTACTAAGCTATGCCTCCCTAGCATGCAAAATTTTAAAATTCTAAAAAAAAAAAAAAATAAAAAAAAAAAAATACACATGTCTTATTTTGCAATAAAAAATAAATAACTAAATATTTCTTTTAAACCCGCTACGTCACAGCACGCAGGGAATCTTAAAAATGCTTTTATTTTTTTAAACTATTATTATTTATTTATTTATTTATTTATTATTAGCATTTTGGGGGGGGGAGGGGGAGTAAATTGTCCTAATTATTACTCTGTCGGAATAATAAATATACGATCAAATCACAACTTCGTGTGAAAGCAAAGGTTGTCTAAAAAGATCAAAGTTTTATTTTTCATTAGATATATTAATAATAATAAACATTTTGTTTTTTGTAAATGTGATTTTTCAGATGAATAATAGCAAGGAAAAATATGCATTATAATTTGCAGCTTTTGTACATAACTTTTTTTAAAAAATACTAAAATTCCTCACTGAGGTTTTCTATTTCCAAAGTTCTGCTTTTTGTTCAGTATATGCTAAACAATTCAATTTTACATTCTTTGTAATCCAATTATTTTCAAAAGTACTTTAAATTCTTTACAAGTACAATGATTTATTTCTACGGATTACTATTACTGGGTGGGAAAAAAAATACTTCTGATAATCAGGTAAACAGCGCTTTACTGCATTCATTCACCGTCCAGTTCTAGTAATTCCATTTATGTTTTCCGAAAACTATATGCTACTTCTATTTATCAACCTGACAGCAACACTAAAGGTGCGTTTTCACTGGTCGTTCTAACGACCTAAAAAATCCTAGTGACCCAAAACCTTAACCTAAGAGCGTTTTCACTGGTTACATATAAAATCCTTACGCCAACCAATCAAAGGCAAGTTTTTACTGCGCAAGCGTCTACTTTACGGCTTTACTGTCTGCAGATCGAACAGATGTCAAAAATATAAACAAATAATTGTTTGTTGTTGTCAGTTTAATTAGTAGTAGCAAATATTTTGTATAGAAATTAATCGGAAGTTTTGACTGTTTTCCCCACTAAAGGGTCTTAAAAAATGCCCCACAAATCATTGTTTATTCAAACTTTAAATTGTGGCAATGGATTTATACTCCTAAATTAAATAAAAACACTAGGTCACCATGATTTATGTATATTTAAAAACATACTGAATAAATTATTTTTCACACAAGTACGTGTGAAAAACGTTACGTACGTTAGTGGCACATGTGTAATAGAGATCGACTATAAATTTAAAGTTGCTTTTTGAATTTCCTTTTAAAGAAATTGAGTAGAATTATATTTGTTAAATAAATCAACAAATTAAATGAAACATTAAGGCAATGTAAAAATTTGGATGTTCCGACCCACTTATGAAGTGATATACTCACTGTTTTTTGTGAATGGTTTTTCATATTTCACAAGAAAAGTTAACATTTAAGAATGTTTATTTTTATTTTATTATTTTTTTAAATATGGAATTTTTTTTTATATTTTAGTTTTTTTTATAAAACTTTAAACGTTTAACATTTTATTATATTTTTTTAAAAAATGGCACATTTAGAGAAATAGAAATTCCTAATAATGTTTATCTCTGTAACAAAAGAAAAAGAACAAAATTTAAGGGAAAAAAATATGTGTGAAAAAAATCTTTAAAACTTAAATAAAATCTAAAATAAAACCTTTTTTATATTAGAGTGAAAAAGAATATTTTAGAAATTAATGGTGGAACTTGGGACCCATGAGCACTGTACCAGTGGTGTAATCGTAAAAAAAGCAGAAGGCATACGCTCAAGGCAGAGAGTATACCCTACAGTGTATATACTACAGCTTTTTTGAGAAACAGACGGTATATGGTGTTTCCTGAAAAAATCCCGAAGTTATATGGCGTATACCACCATATACCCTCCATACATCCCTGAACCATACGCCTATGTGACACTGGCAGATTCTCTTATACATATCATCACTACAGTCAGCATAAAATTATCCAATTTAGTTAAATCTACTTTTTGTGACACCCCCCCCCCCCCCCCACCACCACCAAAAAAAAAAAAAAAATTAACAGTAAAATGCAAAATAAATGTACTTAAAATTGTCAGTTTTACCTTATGATTTCACATCAGGGGTGAAAGTTTTTTTTTTTTTTTTTTTGGGGGGGGGGGGGGGACCCGTTTTTGTTACAGAATTGAGAAAAATAAATTTCTGTAAAGAAAAATCAAATTCAGTTGTTTAAATTCAAAGTAAACATTTAATCATCCTTTTTTTAAATGTCTTCCTGCTATACTTTTCTTCTGAGCTTATTTTGTTTGTAAATTACACATTTTAAATCCCAACAATTTTTTCTTATTGTGTGAAGTCGCTTTTATGGAGAATAATTTTGTGAAGGGGCTTCTTTTATTAAGAAGAATAAAGGGGTATAAATGTTTGCCGGGGCAATCCCTGTTTTTGTCAATAGATCACAAAAAAGGTACTTTTATGTTCGATATTTTTTTTTTCTTCCAGCAATAATTCCTTTTAGTGTTCACTTGTATAAATTAGAAACGATGTACTGAGGTTGAAATAACAATTTTGGTTCATCGTATTATTTCTCCTTATTGTTTTATTCCCTTTTTTTAATGAAATAAGTGAAAGGCACATATTTTAAATGTATGTAATATATGTATTTTAAATGAAAATTTTGTATTTCAAATAAAATGAATGAGAGGTTTATATTTAAAAAAAAAAAAAATGAATACAAATGATGACATTATTTAATGGTTTATCTCAGGATCGAAACTAGAGGGGGGGGGGGGGAGGCATGTTCCTTGGTCGCCATAAGGAAAACGAAAGGGGTGTCGAATGAATTTTGGTTTTTGATTTCTTAAGAAGCTACACTAGTCACACGAAGAAACTCGCAAGCTAATGTTAAATATGGGAGCATTCTTTTCAAATTTCTCGCTTGCATTTTAATATTTTTAAATATTTTTTTTTCTTAAGATAGCTGAGTTTGATCTTTAACATTGTTAGGTTGTATGTTTTCGATTTTGGTTCAAGTTTTTTTATGATGCTACTTAAACTTTCAGAACCGGTTCAAAAAGTGAAAGTAATTTTATATATATATTAAAAAAAACTGCAAACAAAATTTAAAAAGTAAACATTTATCCTGTTAGAAACAACTTCAGCTGTCCCAAACGGAAAAAATCATTTAAAAATATTAAAGTGCAAGTGAGAAATTTGAAAAGAATGCTCCTATAAGTTTAACATTAGCTTGCGAATCTGCATAGTTTCTTCATGTGACTTCCTTTGGATTTCGTTTTCAAAGTTTTAATGAATCAATATTTGACAAAGTTGATTACGTATTTTTTTATTACATATTTTAAATTTGAAATAAGTCAGCGATTAGAATTAAAATTCTCTTCGTAAATTTACTTTGCGGAGGCCGGGGGGAGGGGGCAAAATCTATGTTTGTGCTGGGTGCAAAAAAGGCTAGTTTCAGCCCTGGTTTATTTCATGTGCCTGGCTGACATAAAGTACCTACCCAAAAATGTTGTGAATTTGATAAATTTCACTGGATCAAATGGCATAGCAATGATTTCACTAATAAATATATCTCCAACCGTAACATGCCAATGAAACGCATTATGTTGCCTCTCTGTAAGTTTAAATGTTAAATTATGATAAAAATGATAGAGTTACTACTAAATAAGTATAAAAGTAAAAATAGTTTTTTTTTTTTACCACTTTTTTATAAACATTGAACGTTTATAAAAATCATCCCTAATTTCAGGACTATAATTCATGTTGGTTCAAAAAACTTCTGTTACAATACATTAATTTGGCATGACTCTAATTATGGAAAATTCACCACTTCGACTTGGTAGAAAGCATGAACTACTGAATTTATTAAAATGATTATTTTTTCTCCCGTTTTTTCAAGTATGACAACAGAAAAGGCGAAAAAAACATTTTTGAAACTATGTATTGAGAATTTTTAAATTATTTTTTCGAAGTTTAATTATAATTTACTTAATATTAAATTATCATTTGATAAAAGCAGATTAAAAAAATTATTTCTTTATTATTGTAATTAAAAATTATCTTTATTTTTTATTTATATTTCATTTGTTACCTAATATTTCGTTGCTACAGTTTCACAGCCAGTTGGCATGTTTTAATGACATGATTTGATGCAAACCCTGTTATTTTAACCATAGAGAATATTTGGAGATTTATCACCTGTGACTCTAACAGAAAAATGCATTAAAAATCATTTATCACTTTATAATTAAGTTCCTAAAGATACTAAAATTTATTGCCAAAAGAAGCACTCAGGTGTACATCATTTTTACAATTCTGGAGTATTAGGTAACACGAGTCTACTCTTGGTTAGGGATGCACCGAATATCAAACTATCTGGTTAAGCTGAATATCAAAGTATTCAGCCGAACCGAATACTTAAAAAAACCTTTTGAAACACATTTTAAAAAACTTTTCACAATTTCTACCTTTAACTGTCAACTTATAAATATATTTAAAATAATTAGAAACAAGTTCATATTTAAATAAAATAAGATGTTTTTAGATTATTTGTTTGCTGTAACTTAAAAAAAATAACCATGATGAGGATTAAAATGATGATTAATTTGGATTTTCATAGGAATTAATGATGTACAAATACAAGTTTCTAAATTTTGTTTAGTAAATAATATGTTTCTTGCTTTTTTTACGAAAAAGAGTTTCTAACAAAATGGAAAAACTTTTGCGGTTGATGATAGGTACAAAGACAGACAATTTTTGTTCAGAAAACCATAATCCACTTTTTGAGTCATCATAAATACATTATATCTCATCTCACTCAATCTTGAATTTTCGTTTGTTACTTTAACAATAATGAAGACATCATAACTATAGAAACAGATGTCATAAATTCCCGGAGCCGCCATCTTGGAATTTTTCTTGGAGTGAAAACCCCTTTTCCGCCAAGTAGTAAATGTCGCCAAACACCGGTTTATACGCATGTTAGGCTTAACGAAAATAAAATGTAAATAATAAACAAAACTCGTTAAAGTGGCATTCACTAAACGTTGTATGAGCGCTATGCGCTCATTAACCGAAAAAAAAAAAATCACTAGATTCCGCAAACTCCTGCCGCGACCACAAAAATGCACGAAACTCATTAAAGTGCCAATCAGTAATCGCGCTCATTAACTGAAATAAAAACATCACTGGATTCAGCAGTTCTTGCTGTGTAGCATTCTCAAAATTCAGCAGTTCTCGCTGTATAGCAATCTCAAAATGTAAAAAACTCGAAAGGCAACAAAATATACATAAAATTATTAACATACCTTAACAGACGTCTGCTTTCTTGAAAGCTCAAGCATGAAATACTGTCATAGCATCACCATCATTTTCAAAAATAGGTTTATGAATACGCATTGACACACTATAAACAAACCTCCTTTTTTCGTCAAAATTTCCTCAAATTTATTAATTACTTCAGCAAGAGTGTTTAAACAGACTACAGAAACCATAGTCAATCAAATACATCCAATAAATTTAACAAAAATAAAAAGACAGAATAATACAACACGATATCAAAACACATCCACAAAATCCTAAGCGAAAATGAGCTTCTCAGGGGTTCCCAGAACACGACATGCCAGAACTCACACGGGGTTCCACATATCGATAAAGATTGCCAACATAAAATCCCCAAGAAATCTCAAAACATCCAAGATAGCGGCCACCTGGGAATATAAGGCATCTAAGCCTAACTAACTATTAATTAGCTAAGAAATTTAAGTATGCTTATAGACAAAAACAGAAATAGTTATGCTACTGTATTATCTAAATATTTATTACAGAATGCTAATTATGAAAAAACACTTTTAAAATGCTTTAAATATTTATAAATATAAATTTATTATAACTATATAAATTATGGAATAAATTTATTGCATGGTATTTTTAAAAAGATATGATACTGCAAAACAGTTTTTTTGTTTACATTACATTTTCATCAAATTTTAGGATAAAGTTATAATATAGATTCCCAAAAGGCAAATCTCAACACCTTAGAAATTTTAAATCAAAATATCTTACACATAATTATATTAAAAAAAATAAAAGCACTTTAAACATATTAATATTTAAAAAATGAAAGGCAAAATATAATACAAATATAAATAAATATTTGATTCAAATGGTAAATGTTGATTTTTTATTAAAGTACTACTCAAAATCAAGTATGAAAAACTGAAAATAGCTGACTATATATATATTTATTAAAATAGTATATCACTTTTAACATTAAGAAAAACTTCATAAAAGAATTTTAGCCCTAAGCAATGATTTATAAAATTACACATGCTTCCACTTAGATTAGGGCCTAAATTCTATCAACTGTCAGAAGGGTTGTTCTCTACAATACTTGCAAATTTGGCCAGCAGTCTGACTTGAATGATGCATATGTAAATTTTCATAAAAATTAGATAAATGGTAAGAAATCAGTCAATTATTGAAAATTTTAATAGCAACAGAAATTGTTTTAAAAATTTGACTTAACAAAAAAAAATAAAATAAAAATTTGTGGAAAAAATAAAATAAAAAATGTGAGGGAATGACAAGTGAGGGAATGATGAAATAAGACATTTTTACTAGTTGTAGGGGAAAAATGCAAAATTATGAAGAAATCCAAACTGTTTCCTTTAAGAGAAACACTTAATATATAATGTATGATAAAATTAAAATTTTTGATATTTACAAAAAAATTAATATTCTGTGTGAGGGAATGACTGCTAATAAAAACGCTTCCGGATATACTGACTAAAAAAAATTCTGTAAAATTAACAAAATCTTACACCACCAATTTATGTTGCTGGACTGACAAGTGCTCAAAATAGCTTCTTCTCTGTGAAGGATGCTAGACTGCTACTGCTCATTAGTGGTAGATATTTGAGATAATAGCAATGTGTGAGGGAATGATGGTCTAACATGGGGAAACATATAATTGATTGAGTAGACTATATAATAATAGTAAAAATTAATATTTTTATTATTTTTTGTAAGGTATCAAATAAGAACTTTATTTTGCTTAGGGTATTTTTAATTATTTTTATTTCTGGATGGAAAGAAATAGGCAATAAAATATGGTAGTACAGGTGGGGGAAAGGTGAGGGAATGATGTTTGCATGATAAATATTATATTTTTAAATACTAAATTTATTTATTTTTAAATTTTACTTTCTGCCCCTAATAAACTATGTTTAGATCTTCTAATAAAAATAAAAATAAATAAAAATGTAATAAAATTAAGAGCATTTATATGGCTGGGAAGCACTTTTTGCACTATTGCAGAGAATAACCCAGAAGACTTTAATAAAGCTACGTTTAAATACAAAAACAGTTATATTAATTTTAAAAGTTGCAGAAATTTGTCTTACCTGCATATACTTAAAGTTGTTCTGGTGGACTTTAAAATCTTTCTACAAAAGATTAAGTTTATTATACACATAAATGTGGCAACCTCTAATTATAAAAATGTTTCTGTCATAACTTTAATTTTTGAAAGATTACCTTACCATTAATTTTTTAAACATTATTTGCAACGGGTAGTTTGTTTATTTAGGTTAATACAATGTGACAATTTATTTAAGTATGCAATGTTGTTGACAGTTTGTTTATTTAGGTTTTATTTTTTTTCTTTTGCACGTTGCATGCTTTATAAATCACTGTTTTCAATCTAATTTTTAAAATTTTCCTAACGAAAAATAAAGATTTCTCATTTAAATTTTTCTTTTTTTTTCTGCATTCATAATTATTAACAAAACAATAAGACTAAAAAACAATCGAAGAATCAAAATTTAACAAGTTTCAGTTTCGGTCGATACTTAATTTTAAATCATACCAACCGTATCATGTAACTGCTCTGATGACAATAAATATAATTAACATAAGGAAAAAAGAAGACACTTTGTCGTCTTAAAACAACAAACTCTCTATCTTTTTTATTATTATTATTATTTTACTTTCAAAAACACTTAGTCTCATATGAATATAAACAACAAACCATTTTTGCATCTTTTAAGAACACTTTTTTACTTTAAAAAAGAAAACACTAGAAACTTTTATTATCTAAAAACATATCTCCCCTTTCCCTCGCCTTTTTTTTTCCATCTTTTAAAATAAAACCAAATAGTGCAATTGCCCTGGTAACAAACAAAATGAAGATATACGTAAGGCTGGCCCACACTTTTTTTTTTTACTTAGCAGCAGACTTTATTTATGCCCCAGACTGAAATATATAAATGCTTATTTCACATTATATTTGCAATATGGGCATTTAAAAATATTTTCAGCTAAATAATTTTTGTACTTACTCATTGAGTAATATATTGTATTCTCATAGTTTGTAGTGCAGCATGCTATTTTTGGAAAATGTAATTTAACGAGTAATGTAATTAAAAAAAGACTAGTTTGTAGGGAGCACAAATATTATTTTTGATGTTACTTAAATAAACTTACTTTACTGTCTCCTCTTTTGACATAGAAGTGGTACTCACAGATTTTTTAAAGTCTTCTTTTCTGAAGTCCAAGGGCTTGGTCTGAAGTCCAGTTGCTTGCAGACGATCACTAATGGTAGTCACTTATTATACAATAAAACTACACACCTGTGATTTTCTGAAAGCATTCAAATTTGAAGATGTATCCCGGCACCAGCTGATCTGCCAGACGCTTACCTCCACTGGTATACTTTGTATTGATTGATATATACAATTTCTGGATGTAACATCAAAAATATGGATGCTTCTTACAAACAAGTTTCTTTTTATTACATTACTCGCAAAATTATATTTTCCAAAAAACAGCATATTACACAACAAACAATGACAAAACTAGGACCTACTATAATTTCATTACTTCTAATGTACTATTTTGACCACTGAATTTATATACATCATGAATTCATGATTCGTCTAAAACTTTAATATACACTCAAACATATAGACTCAAAGAATCTCCCACAGAGAGCATTTTATTTTTTGATAATGAATTCCATTTTCAAAAATAGTAAGAATAATAAATAATGATTTTTGAAAAAAATAAATAAATGAATAAATAGTTCTTTACTTTAATAGATAAATAGGTACATTTAAAACCGATGACCTATGCTGTAAGATAAATCTGTAGCCATACTTGTAAAAGAAATGCACCTAAATAACAATTTAAACAAAATTTTATAAATATGCATTTCAAATGGAGAATCTCCTATTATTTTGGTAGCAATACTTTTTTAATGAATGAAAATAATCGCTAACAAGACATGCAGATTTAACTTAAAATACATTGAATATGCATTTATAACTGCTTATCGAATTGGAATGGTAATGTGTACAAATTCTTCAAAATGGGTACATAGAAAAGCTACACATGGTCTGAATATCTCTCAATTGATTTAAATTTCATACAAAGTTATAAATCTTCATAAAAGTTTCAGCACTAATCTTAACAACAAAAAGAAAAATAGCACATCTGCAGGTGAAAAGCATTAAAATTAAAATAAAAAATAGATTAGCAGTGTTTTCCTTACATGACAAAGTTCACAAGTAAATATCTGAAAAGGAGTAAAGAGCAAACTGTTTTGCAATCAGATGTTTCTTGCTTAAAAGAGAACAGGAAAATACAAAATACAACGGCTTGTTTATTTTATAGAAACTTTGTTTACATGCTCGCTCAAACATGCATAATCAAATACCTACTATTAGCAAAACTGGATTAAAGTTTGCCTGTAACTAATTTTCCATTTAAAAATCAATGGGCTACAGTAAACAATAGCCTTCTTAACAATTACAATTATTTTAAGTGAGTAAATGGAAATTTAAATCTAAATTGATCAGAAATACCCTATCAAGTAACCAAGTATAATCAATGAAGCAAGTAATTCATCTTAAGAAACAAACATTCTTAAAAAATACTTTTAATCTTTGTATACTATTAACGTTCAATAAAAATAAAATAATTTTGAGAACTGGACATATCTTCATCCTTATATCCGCAACAAAATCCTTAAACAAACTATATAATTAGTATTCTAATATTAATAATAATCTATCTGATTACCAAAAATAACAACAATTTAAAGAATCCATATGGATTACCCACAATTTATTAAATTAAAAGACAATAATAAAGGATGATATCTATCCAACATGTCAATAAAACTTACCGTTTTGCTTCAATCACAAAAAATACATTCCTCTTTGACGTAAAACAAAATAAATAAATAAAACGATATAAAACATAAATATCACTTAGTAAATTGACAACACCGCCATTATTATCAAAAGCTCTATTTTAATTGGCTGCGCTTAGGTAAGCCGTGCTTAGGATTGATCACGAATCAAACCTACAAAATCACGTTCTAACGACCTAAAATCTTGTGTTTAGGTAAAAAGTTAGGTAAGTTAGACCTTGGGTAGACCAGTGAAAACGCACCTTAAAGTACCCATTCCGCTAACGTCTGACTTCACATTGTCAGGACAATGGGAAATTTCCTTCCCAACTCAATTGTAGTTCCTGCGTTTGAACTCCTCACTACCTCATTCAATTGAGGCATGACATTGTCATGACAAAAATGTTCCAGAGGTACTTCATAACAAACGTCCGAAATGTCGCGTGTCCTACAGAACACTACAGAGCGTAGATGTAGATAGGCTGAGGCTCACAACTATCTGCATCACAAATATCAGTTGGGTATCGGCGGGTGAGATACAGCTACCGACTTCTATGAATTATAGTACGGCACTGCATGTTACATTATTAATATAAAGAAATTTTCGTTAAACTTCTACGGTGTGAGTTTTAAAATTAGTTGGTTATTATTTGCAACACTCTATATAAACTTAAGTTTCTAAGAACATATTCCAATATTAGTAGAGGAGGTATCAACACAAAATTTATAATGTTTATTAAAGGTATTTTTTCCACACTATTGCAAGTATTTCCTGCTAGGAGATGATGAAATAAATTTATCGAATCAATCAAATACTTCAATCATATAGAGTAAATACGTCGAACAATTTAGTCTCTTTATTTGCAACAATTTGTTTCTTCAATAAAATGTTTCATTTTTAATTTAACCCTTTGCACTCCGTTTTCGCCGATGCCGCGACATCATCTTTCATGGTTCGTACGCATCCTTGAATTTGCAGACCAGAAAATATTTCGGCACCAGTATTATCTTATAGAAAATCTCTTCTTGAAATAAGACAAAATTTGCGTGTTTAACTTAGATTTCCTTTTCTATAACAAGATACTGGTAGTTTTTCTGGAGAAATAACGGTATCCGTTCGAACCATGTCTTTCTTTGCAAAATTTGTTTTTGGCACCAGTAATTAAGAAAAATAAAATTTGCCTTATTAGAGCATTTTCGAAATTGTGTACTTGAAGGAAACTTCTTTTAAAAAAGTGGTGCCGACCGAATAAAATATGTGTAAGAGACCCCGGAGTCCAAAGAGTTAATTTTTGAAATTCCTTAAAAATTGATTACTTATATTGAGAATCTAAAACTATTAAATAAAGTGTTTCATTTTATGCTTGCAAAGATATTAAAGTCTTTAAGAATATTTAACAACAAAAATCTACTGAGTAATACATGTTAATGTTTATATTTTTAAACATATTAGTGCTAAATACACAATATGAAATGTAACCCCTTGAGGGGCGGTGGGATAAAATATATCCCACCTAATTTAAACAAGATTCTCACCAGAAAATTTTAACTAAATTTTAGATTTTTAACTTTGGAGGAAAATCATTAAAAAATTGCTTTTCCTTATTTAAATATAAAATTTTTCGATTATTCCGGTGAGAATTCAATATTTAGAGACATTTTTGCTTGCCCTTCAAAGGGTTAAAAAGCTCATCGTTTAAATTAAAAGACGACGAAAATAGTTACAAGTTAAAAATATACAATTTATTTAAAATTCTTAGTACTTTCGGCCTGCATTTACCGCGGCCATCATTGCAGAGTATTTTTATAAGTAATTCATTAATTATAATAAATTAATGAATTATAAAATTATTCCCTGATGATGGCCTCGGGTCATTTTTAATAAATTGCATATTTTTAACTTGTAACATCAATTTTACTAGGACTTCCCTCAGAGGGATTAGTCTGAGCGATATTGCTGAGAACATAAATATAATAATAACATGTGGCAGCAAAGAAAATAAGATATTACCTTTCGTTGTCCATATACTGCGATAAATTCAAATGATGAAAATAAACGAATCGTAGAGTTACAAAATCTTATATATAAATTCGTATACACTGTTTAAAAAAATGGGAAAGCAAACCATGCAAGACAGCCATGCATGGATATAAAATTGAAAGTACGCAATATATTAAAAGTAAAATAGAAAATTAAACACTTAATTATCTTATATCGGAATTTTAACTGTATAAAATGCTGTCAAGAGCATAATCAGACGCTCCGCACCAATTTGAATAACTTTAAATGACAAATATGTGAAGTTTGAAAAGAATGGACTATATTTTATATGGTGTGTGCGCCCCCGGAATTGTACAATATCTGTTTTTCACGGATGCAATAAAGTTGTCGATAAGAGTTAAGGAATTCTCTCTTCAAAATCTGATATAGTATCAAAGTACAGAACACATCAACAATGGCATGCAATGCGTCGTTAGAGTGTGTTTGAGATATTCTCGATCGGATTTAAATGATGAGGGTATGCTGGCCACTACATACGCTGTATTGTTTTGTTTTCAAACATATTCTGCACATATTTGAGCTGTATTGAGCATGTATTAAATAAAAGAAATCGGCAATGATTGCAGCATAAAGTATAACACAAGATCTGAATTTATCGTCTGCATAATCTTTGAGCTGTCAAAGTGTCATTTGAAGTGTCATTAGTCAAAGTGTCATTACAAATCATACATATTTTTTCAGAAAATCATGCAAGCTAAAATACGCCAATATGAACCCGATTATGAAATTTCACCAGAATAAGTTAATATATAAAAAATCTACTAATGACAATTGAGAATATGACCTTATGATAAAATGTCTAGAAAAATGAATCAGAAAAGAAATTCATATCAAATTTAAAACGGCACTTCCCTCTTTTAGTGGTCTTGGGAGAGAGAAAAACCTAGAGAAGGAACACTTTAACAAGTACTTTCGGTAAACCTACTCACTGTTTCATACAGGTCTTTATTCAATATTTAAACAATTTATTTAGTGCTCGGTGGGTATCTATCAGTTTTGTTGCATTTAAATTGCATGTTTTGTGGAGGAAATGCAGTATTATGAAATATTTAAAGTTTCTATGCCTAATAATTCCAAATTAATGGTAATTGAGAACGCTTTCCGTTCATTTCATCATTTTAAATTTTTCAGATACCATTCATAGAGACAATTTTATATTTTAAAACTAACCCGAAGCAATATTTCAAGTTTTTGGGCTCAGCAGTAATGCAAAAATACAAGTTTTTTGTTTCTGCATTGTTTTATATAGCGACATTTTTAGAAATTGTTCTATTGCGAGAGTTTACGTCATGATAAATACAGCTATGTCAATTGTCATGTTTATATTCCTAACAATTCCATGTACTTCGTTACTTAGATCATCTTTAGATCTTTTTCCACTTTGTTTAGTCTTTCGATTTTTCAGAATTCGTTCTACAACGAGCATTTACATCTTATAAATTACTGCCATGCAAAGTTCTAGTTTCTAACCCCAAAAGTACCCCAGAAATTTCAGTATTCCAAATAAATCATAATTTAAAACCTTTCTAGAAATTTTTACGTTAATCTGTCAAATTGAATTTTCGAACCTTTTAGAGAGCTGTTAAAATAATAATGCTTTGTAGAAAGTCACCATAAAATAAAAGAAAAACATAGGACGCGTTTCGAGCTAAAAATATTAACAGCTCGTCATCAGCTACAGTAATCACGTGTCAGAAAGGGGACAAGGTCAAAAATGAACTGAAAGGTAGAGAATAGAGCTTGCAAAGAATGCGACAGATGGCGCTAGCTGAAAGGGTCACATGCAGACGACGAAATTGTTGCCAAAATGATAGAAGAGAAATTGAAAGGGAAAAATGGAAATAAAAGAATTAAACAAAATTAAAATAAAATAAAATAAGTAAATTAAAAAATATAAGTAAATAATAATAATAAATAAAGAAATATAAAAGAATAAAGCAAGAAAAATCAAAAGAAGTTTTTTTTTCAAACAAAATAAAAAGAAAAGAAACAAGAGAAGAGAGAAAAGAATTACAAAAGTAATTTCCACGTTGGAGATACGAAAGGAGATAATAAGAGATCATTGACAAGATTATCAGAATTTTTATAAATAAAATATGCTTCATGAAAATCCAAATGAGAAGGAGAGGTTGAACTGAAAGGCAGAGAATAGAGCTTGCAAAGAATGCGACAGATGGCGCTAGCTGAAAGGGTCACATGCAGACGACGAAATTTTGCCAAAATGATAGAAGAATAATTCAAAGGGAAAAATGGAAATAAAAGAAATAAAAAAATTAAAATTAAATAAAAGAATTAAAAAATATAAGTAAATAATAATAATAAAGAAAGAAATTGAACTGAAAGGTAGAGAGTAGAGCTTGCAAAGAATGCGACAGATGGCGCTAGCTGAAAGGGTCACATGCAGACGACGAAATGGTTGCCAAAATGATAGAAGAGAAATTGAAAGGGAAAAATGGAAATAAAAGAAATAAACAAAATTAAAATAAAATAAAAGAAGTAAATTACAAAAATATAAGTAAATAATAATAATGAATAAAGAAATTGAACTGAAAGGTAGAGAATAGAGCTTGCAAAGAATGCGACAGATGGCGCTAGCTTCTCTCTTCTCTTGTTTCTGTTCTTTTTATTTTGTTTGAAAAAAAAGTTCTTTTGATTTTTCTTGTTTTATTCTTTTATATTTCTTTCTTTATTATTATTATTTACTTATATTTTTTAATTTACTTCTTTTATTTTATTTTAATTTTGTTTATTTCTTTTATTTCCATTTTTCCCTTTCAATTTCTCTTCTATCATTTTGGCAACAATTTCGTCGTCTGCATGTGACCCTTTCAGCTAGCGCCATCTGTCGCATTCTTTGCAAGCTCTATCCTCTACCTTTCAGTTCATTTTTGACCATGTCCCCTTTGGAACACGTGTTTACTGTAGCTGATGACGAGCTGTTAATATCTTTAGCTCGAAACGCGTCCAGTGTTTTGTTTTATTTAATGGTGAATTTCTACAAAGCTTTATTATTTTAATAGTTTAATATCGCCAGTTTTCGGAGCAGTTTTGCTTTTAGAGAGCGTTCATAACGAGTATCTACATCTTAAAAGTAACCATCACACCGAATTTAAAGTTTCTAACCCAATCAATATCACAGAAATCGCAATTTTAGAACTTTTTTGCTCCTGTAGCGATGTAGGTTGTTGAACTGACATAAAAAAATAGTCTTTTTTTCAGAGCAGAGATGGCAACCAACATTTTTTTAAGTTGGCTATGTAGTTTCAGAATTAACACCTCACAAGCGCACAAACATTAATAATATTATACATTTCATTTTATAATATTATAACGCTTTATAGTATTAGCATAGATGTACAGATACACAAGCCATTTATCTGTTACAAACTACAGTGCCCGGCGTTGCCCAAAATTTGAAGAATGTTTGTTCTGAAAAATCAATTTCAAAATTTAACATACAAAACATTTAAAAAAAAAAAAAAAAAAAAAAAAACCTTGTCGAAGTGTTGTACACATGAATTAAATGAAAACACAATATAAAAATGTATAAATGTATATAACAGACGCAAAAGAATACAGCTATAAATGAACTTATTTCAATTTATCATTGGGGCAATAATGTTAAAATACGCCAATATTTCCATAATCGGGTTTTTATCATGCTTCAATACGTTTTTTCACACTCATATGACATTATACTATATTCACCACGTCCTTTATATTTCCAATATGACGTTATATTTTCCTTTTTCACGTGGAAACCTTGAAATAGAAAAGTTATGAAGTTGTATTCACCTTTTTTTAAATTCGACAAACTATTTATTTCATTTTCATTTTTCACGTGGAAATCTTGCAGTAGAAAATTAATTGCTGTAGTAAGAATTTTATTGTGTATTTTAATTGTTGGCAACTGCTATAACGAAAAATGTTTAAATTTGACAAAAAATTGCTGTTAAATTGGTGGTTTTTTATTAATTAAAAATTAACTATAAATTATTTCGATTCCGGATTACTTTATTTGCCTCGGCCGTATTTTAAAACACATGTACAGTTGTGGGGAAAAAAGTAAACACCCCTTACTAACTCTGCAAAAAATTATCGTAGAAGAAAGTTAATGGTACCACATGATTGGTAATAAAGTCTACTTTTAAATGATGTATATAAAAATTGCTTACGGGGCCATCTACATATTAAAACGAACCATAACTTTGTTTTTTTTCAATAGCAGTACACAATTCTGACAGCATAAATGAAGTCTACACCTTTCAATTAGCCTAAAATTAAATTTTTATGCAATTCGTATACGATAAGTTTCCGAGAAATTAATTATTTTAAAACGAGCGTAATTTAGGGACTGTATCCCAATTGATGTTCGGTACTCGATTGTTGACCAAGAGGGCCCCCTTCTTCATCAAGGCATCTTGTCACTCAAGCAGTCATTGAAGAGTGCTAGATTACAGGATAGCATAATAAATTTCAAAATATTTAGTCACCTCTATCATAGACGGGCCCTTAAACCATCATTTTGCCGTTTTTTAAGCATAATTTGAAAACTACTTGGAAGAAAAATGTGAAATTTTGAATTTCCATAAAGTAGGACTTAATAAATCTAAATTCATCAAAAAAATTATAGGTTGCAATTCATAATTTTTTCGATTATTAATTTCATAATTCATATTTCATATCATAAAATTATAAAAGTTGCAAATTCATCGTATTTATGTTTGGGTATCTTAGTATTATTGCTACACAAAAAATTAGCACATTGGAAGCATAATTTCAGGAGATATTAATGAAAATATGAAAATGAAATTTAACGTTAGAAGAACCAAATTTCGAATGTTTATAATTCAAAAACTAATCATTCAAATGACTTGAAATTTGGTGTCTGGGCATAGTTTGAACAGAAGATTTGAAATATTTTGTTAAAATTGGGTATTGCCATCGAAAAAAAATGATGTTTGGGTTAGTTTTAATATGTAGATGGCCTCCTAAGCAAATTTTATATACATCATTTAAAAGTAGACTTTATTTTCAATCGTTCGGTACCAGTAACTTTCTTATACGATAATTTGTTGAGGAGTTAGTAGGGGTGTTTACTTTTTCTTTTCCACGACTGTACGTATCTTTTCACAATTCTGGCTTCCAAACTGTGGATTTGCATAGAATTACAAACAGACAGATAGACAAATTGTCATTTTTATATATTAGATTATATACAAACATAAATAACTTAGCTAATACGTGTTAGCAGATGCATTTTTAAATATATATATATATATATATATATATATATATATATATATATATATATAAACCATAATAAATATAACCAACTATAAATATATATAAATACCCCGAATTGCGTGCTTTTTACAAAAGCGCCAAAATCCATATAACAGCCAAGTACCACGAAAAGCATTAAATGCATGGTAGTAAGGTACTTAGAATGCGACATTTACGATCAACAATTATTGGGATTTAATCGTATAGTTTGGCGGTAGATTTTTGGTCGACTGGATAACTAAGTAGTACCAAATACTGTACTGCAATTTAACTTAATCTACTCTATTCTACTATTTTAAGATTTTTAATTTCTAAACATCGTACATTTTCATTTTTTATACCGTCGTATTGGGGAGAAAAAGTACTTTTAAATGCAATTTGTTTGAAAACTGCATCTCAATTTATTTTTGAAATATTAATTTTTTTGAAGTTTTTAGCGCCATTTGTTTAATTTTGGGCACTCAAGTACTCCATTTCTGTAGAAAGTATAGGGAAAATAGTAATTATACCTTTTTGTTGCCTTTTTCCCTTAACAACTTAAAAAAATGTAATTAAAATACGTGATTTTTTGAAAAAATATAAATGAATGATTTCTGATAAAATATGGAGCTATTATAAACAAAATTTAATTTTAAGTATCTATATTAATATTACGAACAAATGAGCGCATATGAATTATGAGATAGCTTTTTTTTTTTTTAGTTTCTTGAATGACGAGATCTCTTTTTTTGGATTTGTGTATTATTCAGCTATAGTGACGTCCTATGCGTACTTTACTGTACAGGTTGTTTAAGACTGGATCGTAAATGAAGAATTCTTCAGTCGATGCGGATGACGTCATTCTGTACAAACTAAAAGTGTGTGTTTTAAGCCTTAAAATTGAAATATGTTTTGTACTATCTATATTTATATATTTTGTTTTTCATCGGGGGTGACATTAAATTCTGAAAAAACAGACTTCACGTTTTCTAGTTTTTTTTCACTCTTTGTGCAGTTTCAGCCTCAAAAAGTGAGATTTGTTGCAAAAAGATATAAATAGCTATGAAAACAAACCTGGTGAACGTTTCTGGTTATTTTTACAAGTAAATATGGCACAGATGTCATAGACGCACCGAGGTACCTAATTGGCGCCAAAGTGGCGGTACTTTGCCTGATATGGTCGCCAGTGTCGGCTCGTGACTGTCATATTTTGGGGTACTAAATGCATGGCGGGCAGTATTATTCTTTTCTTACCATTATTTTTTGAAAGAAATCGTTACCTTGTTTAAAGGTCGAATATTCCGCCAACAAATATGACAAAGATTTCTTTTAAAGCAATAGTGGTAAGAGAAGAATAAATTTGGCAGCTATGGAGCTAATGCCCTCCTAAATGTCAGTCACGAGCCATCACTGATGTAACCTTATACGCAGGGCTCGCACCATTCCTAAAATTTTCTCTCTTTACTACCACTATTTTAATACGATAAATTTTATTATAAACTTCTATTGCAGATATTAAAGCAATCTACCACAAAGACTTTTTATTTAAAATAGTGGTAGGAAGTGCAGAAAATTTTAGGAACGCAGCGAGCCTTGTATACGTATAACGTTATTGTAAATTGTTTTGTTCGATAATTATATAATTTATCTATTGTTATTTCCTTTTAAAAATAATAGAAAATGTTTTGTATATAACTTTATTTTGTTTTCATATTGAAATAAAAAATAACCTGCTATTATAGCACGCTATATGTAACTGGTATTCGAAAACGACGTTTTCGCAAAATTGGCATAAAAAAAATCCCGCCAAACCCGGTGCGTATATCGCATCTGTGCCATAAATATAATTATTTTATTTATATATATAATATCATTGCTTTTTATATACAATTTACTTTTCTTTGTATATAAAAATAGGTAAGTGACTTGTTAACACAAAATAAATTGTATAAATCTTTAAAAAATTGCTTGAGCGTATGAAACAATGAATAAGTTGCATGAAAATACGCATAAAAAGCTTACTTGTATCGCCAAACCCATTTTCCTACCTCGCCAAAGCCCTTATGCAGGTAAAGTACCAATTTTATTTTTAAAGACTAAAAAGAAATTAATATAAATGGAAATTGTTTTTTGAAAATCATGCTTTTATTAAAATTCACAAAAATTTAGAAAATATATATGTTTTTTGTATGCACTACATAGTAGAAAAGTCTTGAAAAAACCCTTAAATGCACGGAGTTTAAATTTAATTCGGTGAGTTCAATTATGGAAGATAAATGGATTTAAATGGGAATTTTGCCAAATTAGCCAGCTATCTCCAAGTTGGTTTCATATATAGAAACATTTTTGTCGCCAAATTTGGCGATATTTCTCCACGTTGGCCAAAGTTTGGCGATATCGTGGTAACCCTGTCATTTGTACTTTTCAAAAAATACTGATTTCTCTATAGAAAATCAAACGTAACCATTAAGTAATTCACACTCCCCCCCTCCCCCCCGTTGCCAACTTAAGGATCTAATTTTAAAAAATCAGTGTCCAATTCATATATTGCCCTCAGGAATACATATATATTCCAAATTTCAAAACTCTATGTCAACAGGAAGTGGGTGAAAAATGAATCACAAGATTTGAGTACCACAGACAAATATAATTGTAAGTTAAAAGAAAGCATGTAAAAAAAAGAAAGAAAGAAAATAAGAAGAAATGATGCTATAAAGCAATATATTTTATTAAACATCATATAATTGTTTCTAATTTTCACACGCGAAACATAAAATTTGCTTTTAGCGATTAAAAAATGCTATTGAGGGATTATCGCAAAATCTCAATCAAAAGTTTTATGCCGTTTTTTTCTTTTAAATGGAAAAACAAACAGATTTCTTTTCCTGTTTAATTAAATTTAAATATGTTTTATGGCACTTCAATATTACTGCGTGCGTATTTTTAGGTAGCTTTCTTTACAAAAAGCTACCTATTGCAGCCGTTCGGAGGAAAGCGATTTCAAAAAATTTTGGTATATTTTCATCGATCATGACCCCCAGACCCCGAAACCACCCTCCGTTCAAAATTGATATATATATATATATATATATATCAATATATATATATATATATATATATATATATATATATATATATATCTGACCTATGTCACACTGTAACTCTCGTATTTATGAACCGATTTGGATGTAATTCGGTGTGTACATAGTACATACCAATGTCTCGACCGAGTTCGTTGGCCAGCTTCATCCGCCATTTTGTTTCAAAATGGCGGTCATTTAAAAATTTTTAAAAAATTTAAAATTTGAAATGCGGTACCAAAAAATTGAAAATGGAAAAATATTTTTTTCTTATGTATTTGGCCTTTATACAAAGACTCCGTAGCAGTTTTTGTTTCGTCTATATCTTAAAAAATAGCTGAGTTATAGCATTTTGAATTTCTAGCGAAGCTGACATTTTGAAACGTCCTGAATTTTGTCATGCGATAAAAGGCGTATTTATGAACCGATTTGGATGTAACTTCGTTTATACATAGTACAGACCAATGTCTCGAACGAGTTCGTTGGCCAGCTCCATCCGCCATCTTGTTTAAAAATGGCGGCAATTTAAATTTTAAAGAAAAATTTAAATTTGAAATGTGGTAGCAAAAAATTGAAAATTGAAAAAATATTTTTTTCTTATGTGTTTGACCTTGATAAAAAGATTCGGGAGCAGTTTTTGTTTCGTCTATATCTTAAAAAATGGCTGAGTTATAGCATTTTGAATTTCTAGCGTGGCTGACATTTTGAAACGTCCTGATTTTTGCCACGTGATAACAGACGTATTTATGAACCGATTTAGATGTACCTTGGTGTGTGCATAGTACATACAAATAACTCAACCGAGTTCGTTGACCAGCTTCATTCGCCATCTTGTTTCAAAATGGTGGCCATTTAAAAAAATTTAAAAAAAAATTAAATGAGATACCAAAAAATTGGAAAATGAAAAAGATTTTTTTAGCATGTGTTTGACCTTAATACAAAGATTCCGGAACAGGTTTTGTTTCGTCTACATCTAAAAAAATGGCTGAGTTATAACATTTTGAATTTCTATTGTGGCTGACATTTTAAAACGACCTGATTTTTTCACGCGATAACAGGCGTATTTATGAAACGATTTGAATGTAACTTGGTCTGTACATAGCACATACCAATGTCTCGACCGAGTTCGTTGGCCAGCTTCATTCGCCATCTTGTTTCAAAAGGGTTGCCATTTTTTAAAAAAATGTAATTTAAAATTTAAAATGAGGTATTAAAAAATTGGAAAATGAAAAAGATTTTTTTATGTGTTTGGCCTTGATACAAAGTTTCTGGAGCAGTTTTTGTTTCTGAAAATTTGTTCTTTTGTTTATATCTTAAAAAGTGATTGAATTATAGCACTTTGAATTTCTATCATGGCTAACACTTTGAAACGATCTTGTATTTGTCACGCGATACCACACTTATTCGCCTATTTCGATGGAAGAAGGCATGTGGATAGTATACATCAATATCTCGAACAAGTTCGCTGGCCAGCTTCATCAGCCATCTTGTTTCAAAATGGCGGCCATTAAATTTAAAAAAAATTATATTTAAAGTGAGATGCAAAAAAATTAGAAATCGAAAAAGGTTTCTTTCTTAAGTATTTGACCTTGATATAAGGATTCAGGAGCATTTTTTGTTTGTCTTTATCTTTAAAAATGGCTCAGATATAGCAGTTTTAATTTCTAAAGTGGGTGACATTCTGAAAAATCTTATTTTTTGCCTGCGACAGCACTCGTATATATCAACCGATTCCGATATGAGTGAGCATGTGCACAGCAATTACTAAGGTCTCGACAAAGTTCACTGGTTAGCCTCATCTACCATGTTGTCTTAAAATAGCAGGCACTTTAAGAAATCGCCGAATTTGGCAGCCAAATATAAGTGACTTTAAATAAAAGCAGCTTGGATAAAGCTGACTAATTTCGCAAAATTCTCATTCATAATGATTTAGTATTGATAAAAATTAGTATTGAATCTCCTACATTCGGTTTCCACTTAATTGAGCTTCGCGTGTTTGAATAATATAAGTTGGCTTTTTGAAAATAAGGAATATGAAAGCTACCTCTTCCTCCCGGCACTGTGCCGGAAGGACTTTTTTTATTTGCTCCATGTATTCAAATCATTTGTCTACGAAAATATCCACCGGTGAAACTGACGCACACCAAATTTCTGTGATGTATGCAGATAAAGTGTGCTTTTTTTACCATTTTTTTAATATAATTTTTAAACGGTTTGGAACTTATTTTTCATAGTAGGTGCATTCAGTAGACGACCCTCATAGGTACCTTTTGGTGCAATCATAAACGTAATCCGACAAATATTTTTTGAGTTATGCTTGACGAAAGGTTTTTATTAGGCTTTTTCTTTAGTAGGACATGGCTTTAATATCCATCGTAGCTGTTGCGCTGAGTATTAGCCTTCGCTTCGCTCAGACAATAATATAATATGTTCTTTCTGTAACTACCCAGAAAATTTTCACTTTTGGATGTAACATAAGCTAGTAAATTTGAAATAAAATGTCTTTAAAGTAAAAAAAATAAATAAATAAATAAATAAATAGGGAGAAAGGGAGAGCGTGGTTTGGGAATATATTTTAATACAAATATTTAATTTATATGTTTTAACA
Organism: Maratus speciosus; assembly: GCA_963932465.1. Lineage (NCBI taxonomy): Eukaryota > Metazoa > Arthropoda > Arachnida > Araneae > Salticidae > Maratus > Maratus speciosus. Next base: position 83,632,862 of record OZ010798.1, read on the forward strand.
TTGCAGTTATGTTAAGTATATGTGTGTACACTATGAATAATTTTCTTTCTTGAAAACCTGAAAAAAATACCTTTACACTTTATCTTGACTCAGGACTAGCATCTGTTAATATTAGCATGTTTTTATTTATTTGTTATTATTATTATTATTATTTTACGATAAAGAAAATTTATTTCAGATATACTATTTTATCATATTTCATAAAAATACTATTTAATAATAATTATTATTATTTAAGAATTCAAGGAATATATATTTTTTAATTCATTGTTTTTGCATCTTATTGAGAGACAAGAAGAGTTTACTTTGAAGAACCCCTTGAATTTTATTTTTCTCTAAAAGATTTTGAATTTATATTAATAAAAGAAAAAGAAGGAAAAAAAATAAAATATTAATAATATTAACAATTTTCTAATAACTTTAGTTATCAATTACTTTCCAGTATCTTTAGCTTTAAATCTTATGTAAATGACTTTTAAAAAAATGAAAATAGAAACATTTATACAAAAGACTTCTCATAGCCATTCATAAATTTTTAAAAATTTAGTGAGAAGAAAAAAACAATAGCGTAAAAATCAACAACAACAAAAACACACCATTTATTTCAGTTATTTTTGATAAATAACTATTTAAGAGTGTATTCGATTAAACAAAACGCTATGTACTCTTTCAGTTTGACTTTAAAAATAGTTATAAGGGTTTTTTAAAACATATTTAAAAATTTTAATCCAAATTTAGCATTTACAACATTTTTTTAAACAATATAAATTAATTCATTAATTTAATTGAATAAGTATAGTATGTAAGTTAAAGATGCTGGAAAATAATCGATAGCTAAAATTATTCGTAATTATTTTTTAATATATTTCTTTTTTCTCTTCCTTTCTCTTTTATTAAGCATAGATTCAAAATCTTATTATGGTTGGTTGTGTTTATGAAGGCCAATTATCAAAACGAGGGATATAGGCCCTAATGGGGGAGAGTGCCCTTCGTGGGGGTCTTTCTAAGGGAACCTAACCCGTATTAACGCTTGGAAATCCAAGGTTCGAAGAAAACCACGAAAACTCCGAACGATTAGGCCGACGGGCGCGATTGGGTTTGAACCCAGCAGCTCCCGTCCTCCAGCTTCGAGAGCAGTACCTCTCTGCCACTGGTTGAGCCAAAATCTTATTATTAAAAATAAGATCCTAGAAGGTTCGTTAAATTAAACTTTAATTATTATTTTAAGGCTGTTCTCAAATCCAAAGAGGCAACTTTATGACGGAAGTTTTAATTCATTTTTGTTCGAAAAAAACATGAAACTGACAGATGTTGTTATTAAGAAACTATGTAATCGAAACACTTTTTCCATGCTATTTTTTCAAACCATGTATTTTATATTTGCGGGAACTGTCAAGAAAATTTCGTTAGGAGAAAGATATTTTCTTTTGAAAAAAAAAAAAAAAATGAGTGCCTCCCCAACCTCTAAGTGAAAATGTCCCTTTACGCCAGCCCACTCCAGAACATAGTAAAACAGCATTATTTTGGGGGCACTCATCGGATCTTTCTAGTATCAAAATGAAGTTCTTCTTAAACTTTCGTGTATGGCCACCAGCTGCTGCTGTAAAAATCTATTTAGATTTACTAAAGCATAATTTACAACTTTTTATTCATAAAACCTAATTTTGTAACAAATCATCGTTTCGAATCAACTTGCTGATGGTGTCAATCTATTCAGAATTAAAACTGACATAATAATAGATATCCCTTGACCTGCTTGTAAAAGTTGATTTTCTATCAATCCCGAGTTGAAACACCCCTCTTTTGTTCAACCAAAAATATTGTAAAACAACATTATTTTGGGGGGACTCATCGAATCGTCATTTCTAGTGCCAAGACAAAGTTCTTCCATGTTTCCATGAATGGACACCAGTAGTCATCTATTACTAAAGTTTTCGTCTATTTTACTTGCACTAAATAGAAACATCAGTCATGTCATACCATACAAAGTTTCCAACTACTGATAATAAATAAAATTAAGTAATTTTTCCGGTATACGCTTTTCTATAAAGAAAATTACACTCAATAATATCGGCTGCCACATGCAACCGATACCAATTAAAAGAACTATCGTCTAAATCGCGCCATTCACAACACTCACACAAATGCCCCCGCGAAATTCCCTAGCACGGCGCGCTGTCATAGGATGCTTTGTTTACTTTCAGCTTAAAAGCTGAGCGTTGCATATCCTGTCTTCATAATTTTTGAAATAAAAAAAAAATAATAAAACAACGAACAATTATCATTCATGTACAAGTTAAATGAGCTTTATTTAAAACCGGATTTAAATTGCTTGATATCATCATTTATTTGTATTATTATTATTTTTTTTTTTTTTAAATCTGCATAAAATCAGTTTATTTTTTCTTTTGGATTGATTTTTACTGAAGACGGGATTTTTTATTTATTAGTGGTCAATAAAAAGAAATTAAAACAATATTACAGACAACTTAAACATAATGAAAGAGGTAACATTTTATAAAATTTCTACCTTTTAGAAAAAAAAAAAAAAACTCGCTATTATTTTATGAAAGTAAATACTAGAATACATTAAAAAAAATGATTTGTCTTTTAAGTATTGATGCGAGGTACAATATCCTAAAAATAAAAGTACGGATAAATATTCTTTTTTAAAAACTGCTTCATTTTCTAGTTAGATGATCACTTTATTTTTGTAAGTATATAACTAAACCGATGTGCCAATTCCAAAACTTTATTCTATGTCATGCATGTTAATAATTCAAAACTCGCTATCACAGTGCTAAAATTAAATGGCAATCTATGTCCATCACGAGGAATGTAAAGGCATATAGGTTCGTTGAATTGGATGTATTTAATAAGAAGATATATGTATTGCATTGTCTCAAACAAATCATTGAATTTCGGAACCAGACCTCTTAGATATCCGCAACCAAAATTCTAACCCAAAGTATCAAAATCAGCACATGTTGTTCAATATACACCCAAGTCTAATAAGGATCTATTTACGTGAAAATGTAACAGAATACTAAGTTTAATAAAATTGCGTGCATTAGTTTTTGAGATATAGCTTTTGTGAAAATCGTGAAAAATTCAGCATAGCAGCGCCACCTGTTGTGCGATTTACACCAAAAGCTAATCAGTAACAGCTTACATCGACGTCTAACTGAAAATGAAATTTGATGAAAATCCATGCATTAGTTCTTGAGATATAGCTATTAATTACTCAGAAATCGCACAGAAAGCAGCACAGCAGCGCCACCTGTTGGGCGATATACACGAAAAACTAATCAAGCTAGTTTATATCAAGGTCTAACTGAATCTAAAGTTTTATTAAATTCCGTACATCAATTCTTGGTAGAGTTATTGCTGAAATCGTGAAAAAATCAGTATAGCAACGCTACTTGTTGGGCGATATACACCAAACACTAATTAGCACCAGTTTATATTAAGGTCTAACTGAATCTATAGGTTTGTGAAATTTCGTGTAATAGTTATTGAGATAGAGCGCCCACAAAATTTTTGTCACATACAGACAGACTCACAGACAGAGTGACAGACAGACATTTTCTAAAAAACATTAAATCATGTTCAGGATTTTCTATAACGTATAAATCCATCGAAAACCGGAAAACGAAAATTTTCCCGAATCCAACTAATTTCCTCTTGTAAAGATAGAAGAACGCAAAATAGGGAAAAATGGATTTTTCATTTACAATTTTTATTAGTAATTAAAATCAGTACAAAAACCCTCTACGGGTTATACGTTTGTGACGCGTCAGTTTACCTTATGGCTCTAAAAATTTTAAATATAGGTATTAAAAATAATGATATAAAAATTTGGGTAACAATTTAAAAGATTTAAAAGAAAAATAATTATTATTATTTAAAATTATTATTATTTAAAATTTAAAAATTTTATTATTTATTATTTTTAATTTTATTATTTTTAATTGCTTAATTAATATTATTATTTATTATTTTTTATTATTATTTTTAAATTTTATTATTTAAAATTATTATTATTTAAAACTATTATTTAAAAGAAAAATATATCATTTTCTGTTTTCTATTTATATCCACAAGTGCAAACAGTATTTTCAACATTAATTGATATATATACAATTTATTCACTAATCCTTTTCCATTCAGGTCTCTGATAAATTCAAAATATGGGTTTTAAATGAGATGATATGAAAATTTGAGTGACGAATTGATAGGACTTTAAAAGGTTTGTTTTAAAATTCGATAAAAATTATTTTAGGTTTGTCTTTTTAAATATATTTTCACTTCCAAACGATATTTTTACAATTTTCTAGTACACTGTTAAATATATCAAATTTTCACTGAGCCTATATCATTCATTGAAATGTTTTATTTCAGTCAATTGAGTTATCTTTTGTGTCAAGCTATCCAAAAATCATAAGTAAAATTTATGTAAATATTTTCTTTGCGTCATAGTAGCCAAATTAAATTAAATATATGCCAATCGATAACATGACAGATAGAAAACACAATAGTTTTTTTTTTAATTCTTTATTTAAAGAAAATAATCTGTAAAATTTGCTGTTCAATAAAAAGAATAAATAAATAATTACTGTTAAGTTTGTAGCTTTTAATGAGCACGTGGAAAGCATGTTCAAAGTTTAGTCATATATGCATTTCTTGCGTTATGCTTCGCACTCACCTCTGGAGTCCCTGATGAACGATAACTATAAACAGTGAAGTTCTTAGCAATAAATGAAGAGAGTCTCATTTAAGCCGATACAGCTCAAATCAATGAGTAATGTAGAAAATTTCCGAAGAAACAAACGAAATTTTTGAAATACATATAGTTTCGGCCGAATTTTCAGCAGCATTTTCCCAGAAAACGAATGTTAGCGAAACTCAGATTTTGGGCCGAAAACGTAACGAATATTTCAGTTGATCTACACTTAAAGTTACTAAAACTTTTAAATCTATTATACTCAACTCGTTAGTTGCTTATTCTTTGATCCCTAATACCAGATATTTAAGATCTGACTGCTTACCTTTACCTAAGAAAGCCATTTTAAAAACTAATATTCATATACTATTTATTCTTTCCTTTAAATACTGAAACAACCAGAGATTTGATAAGTAAAAAAATAACAAAATTAACAAAAATCGTATTCATAACATCTAAAGGACAACATTTTTATCCAGAAATATTACTCTACGTTCATCTATTTATTTTATTCCGAATCAATAAATAAAAATTTAATTTCGCTAGTATCAAATGTATTTAAAATCATTTTGCTCCCCACGCCAAAAACAACGCACACACACACAAAAAAAAGCTTCTGAATTTAATTCGTTTCCTCAGATTAAAAAAAAACAAAACATATTTTCCCATTATATAGGGACTTTCTCAGTAGCATAGGGAATTTCGCGTGTGCATTTGTGATATAAGCCGTTGTGAGGGGCGCGTTTTAGAAGGGGAGCGGTCGTTGCAGCAGCTAGAAGCCACAAAATGGGCGCATGCGCATTTGAGCTCTGGTTTGTCGTCTGCTCGAAAACATAGCTGACGTTACTAGTTGCTAGTATCTCGCTATGCTCTATGCTGTAGCCGGCTGTTTCTGTTTATACAGGAGTGTTTAGATTTTATAAAATTTTAAAAGTTTTTATTTTAAATACTATTGATACATGCTCTTAAATCCTTGATCACGGATTACGTCGTGTACGGAGAAGTTTCTAGCGCAGTAATTCATTATTTTACTGCCAAAAAGCTCATCAGTTTAAGCCTAACTGTTGTTATATTATTGGAGAAATTAATGTGAGTTCATATATAATTATATATCTCTTTTTATTTTATATGTATGTTAAAAATGTGGTTTTTTAAGCACTTATAATTGAAGTTTGATGTATATATATATTTTTTATGAATGCAGTACTGTGGTATCAGCTCAGTGGTGGTATCTAGAAAAAAGTGTTCAAAAAAAAAAGTTTAGTATTGTTCTCAGCGTATAATCAGTAAGTGTAAACCTGCTTTATATATTATGAAGAATAGTACTCATTTCCTGAGATATTATAAAAGTGAATCAAAGACTAACTAACATCTTACAACCCCCCCATCTCATTTTTAGAGAATACTCTCTCTTTCCAGCTCTAGGTTGTGAAGTGGTCTTTCTGTGATAGTAGCTCTCAATTTTTATATAACACAAAAGTATTTATTTTTAACAGCAAAATTAAATATATTCAGTTTAATAAATGTATGTACATTTGTTTTAAACAATGAAAATGATAGTACTCATTATAGTACTGGTTATTTAATTGTAGTACACATTTGATTAACTTCATTTTAATTTAACAATTATTGATTGCTCTGTTTACTTTTATAATTTCTTGTATATAACAATTTTCAGATACTAGTATAAATGAAAATATTTACTGAAAAACAGAACATTTTAATACTGTTATTATCCAAACATGTACAATTAAAATAACTTTCCAAATCCCAAATGAACTTCAAATATTAACTTAATATGTATAAACTAATGCAGTTATTGAAGATGTCATCTTTTGGAGGTCAAGGGACTAAGTCAAGAAGGGAAGAAGGACCGTTTTGGATTTTTATGACAGCTGGGTACACTTGCAAGGCAGGATCTTTTTTTAATTTTCTGTCTGTGAGTGTAACTCGCTAGTTCCTTTATACTGGATGTTACCACAAGAATATATTTCAAACTTGTTCTCAAAGTCGTACTTGTTGTTTACCAACACAATGTCCACACCACTATTGCTGACGATCTGGTTTCATTTACAGTTTGTTAATCTTAAATTCATTTGGGGTTTGAATGTTATTTTACCTGTGCACTTTTGGATAACAGTTCTATTAAAAAGTTCTTTATTTTTATTTAGTGTACTAGGGGGCTCGGCCCCCTACGAGCTATGCTCGCCAACCCCCGTCCAGACACCGCAGACTCTAAATGCACGCTAATTTGATCGGCTTCAAAAAGATTTCGAAAGATTGAATTATAATTTAAAAAACAGTGGCGATCTCCCTATAAACGAATTTCTATTCATTTCTCTTTGATTGGGGAATTTTAACGCCAAATCCGCTGCGGTACTACTTGATTATCCTGTCGACCAATTTCGCCAAATTATATAAATCGCCAAACCACTCGCCAAATTATACAAATTGATATAATTTTTATTTTAAATAACGAAAGAACACATAAATTCTTACAACATTAATAAAAACACAAATAAAGCGTCGAAATAAAAATAACTTGATGACGTATACACGTGTAACAACATTTCAAAATAAGCTAATGTAAAAGGAATTAAGTAAAGAGAGTCTTTGTCTCCTGGTATTTTTTAACAAAGCGAAAAGAAAGTTCTTTTAAATGAGACATTTTAAATTAATTCTCAAAATATCAAATAAATGTCTAGCGCAATTTCTAAATTTAAACTTTTTTGCAATATTATTTTGTGTTCATTTTATGTAATAACTATAATGTGACGTAAATATGACGTAATTTCTCCTAAGACTTCTAACGCATGATTTATTATTTTACAATATCCTTTCTCTTTTAAAATTCACGTGTATACTTTTTATGACGTAATTTTTAATAAGTTCCTGCTCTTTATACGTAATTATTTAATTCTAATTTGAAAGTTTTTTTCCTGTTTAAAACAGTCACGTGTAAATAAATTTTTAATTTGAAGCAAACATTATTGCTTGCGCTTTTTATACAGTTGGCAACAGTTTAAATTAGTACAATTTTCTGAAATCTGAAAAAAATATTTCTAGAAATGCTGAAAATTTGAATTTAAAATATAAATAAAACCTGAAAAAATGAGTCAAAATAAAAAAATTAATGCAATCTGCACTCCGGCAAATTCTAACGCATAAAATGATCTAAAAATGATTAAATTCCTATGAACAGTTTTTGCTCCTATAAAACTTTTTTAGTGGAACGATTTTGTCCAACTTTAGCATTAAATATCTCTTAAAATAATTCTTCGATCTGAAAACTGTCTGCATCAGCGTGTTTATCAAACATTTCTGTATAATACTACAGATTTTCATATTTTTGTAAGCATTATTTTTCTTAATATTAACGAAGAAAGACCTCCGGTCACAAAAAATTCAAAACCGGCGGCGGCGGCGGCGGCGGCGGTGACAGCGGTAGTTACTTTTTTTTAGAATAGAGAGATTTTTATTACAAATGCAATAAGAATTCTAAAATTTGTAGCAACTGAATTAAAAGGAAGTGATTCATATGAGTTTAATATTTTCAATGTTTAATAAAGAAACAAAGAACATGTTGTGAATACCATAACAAAGTTTTTTTGTTTTTTTAATCTTTTCTAACTATCACTAAATAGCAAATTTTATGTATGAAGTTAGTCTCCCTACATTAAAAGTTTTATTAATTTCTCCCCATTTTTAATTCTCACTCATTTTTTATTACAGCAAGTGAAAACATCAATTTTAGTATTGTTGCTGTTTAACCCCTTGAAGGGCGGTAATGCAGTGATGGCATCAACTAATTTTAATCCCTAATTGCCACTTTGGCACCAGAATTTTTTAATGAAAATTGCACTTTTATGAAGTATGCGAAAATATACTTGTTTACAAATAAATTTTCTTGTAAATACTGGTGTCATTCAACTATTTCAACATTTTACGAATACAAATACCTTACCCCTGAAAGGGTTAAGTTAGGTATTTTTATTATTAGGTGTCCTACTTTAAAAAATGAAAAAAATCTAGGTATGCTTTAGAAAAAGAATTGCTTCATTGGCACGTTTTACTCAATAACACAATATCTAAATGAATTATGTTAAATATTTTCCACTTAACCCTTTATCTACTGACGGTACTTATATGTACCATTAAAATAACTTGTCATAAAATTCATTTAATACATCGATTAGTTGTAATACAGTTTAGAATGAGTTATAGATAAATTACTTTGTCTTGATCCAAAAGCATTTTGGTTACACAAAACAAAAATATTTTTAAAAGGATGATTTCTTTTGCCTTTGCATCAATTTTCTTGGCCTTGGGAGGGGGGGGGGTGATTTTTCAATTCGTAAATATTTCTATATTTCTATTGTAAGAACATTATACAGTATTTGTACATTTCCTAATTCTACAAAATACTAAGGAAAATATGTAAAATAAAAGATTTGAGAAGGGTTATAAATATTTCACAAATCCCTATAAATTCAAATTTAATTAATCCTTCTAAATCTTTCAATCCTTCTAAAATATATTAATGATTATGTAAAAAAATAAATGTAATGTATGTAATGTTCTAATGTAATTTAAACAATTCACGAAAAATGCTTTAGAAGATAAAATTTTCATGAATTCATAAATCAATACATAAAGGTTTAAACATTACCGGTTAATAATTAAATACTTCAATATTTATTGATAACACAATTCTAATTCATTTTTCTCATGTGCATATAAAAATATATTGAAATGTTTTCAATATTTTTCCATATGATATTTCACGTTTGTTATTTTTAATTGGAAGAAGATTTATTGAATTTTATAAATATTTTTAAAATCAAAGTAAAAGTATAGAGCATGTCAAATTCATTTAAATATTGATAAAGTTTTAATTCTTTTTCTTCTAAATATACACTTAAAAACATATTAGCTGAAAGACCAACTTTCAGTTAATATTTTCATGTAAAAGAAATTAATTTTGTTCTATAAACTGTTTCAATTCATAGATTAATAGCTCCCAATTTAGTTTATTTTTACAATCATTACCAAGAGTCCACATTTTATTAAACCTCTTCTTCAAACAGCTAAAAATAGTCGGAATCCTTTTGAATAATTTTATATTAAAAAAATTGCATTGTTTTCTTTTGTTTTGTTTGCTTTTATCTGCTAATTTTCATGTTAAAAAATATTTAAATAATTCTTTATTGCTTTGCATATTTTGAAATTAAATGTATTTTGATAATGAATTACAATTCACGACATAACTGATAGTAATAAATTGTTTATATATTTATTACTAATTATATAAACATATTTATAAGAAAAAAGAATATTTATGGATTTTCACCAAATTTTAACTGCAAGAAAATATTCTTATTTATATTTTTCTTCCTTGTCAACAGCCCCTCCCCTCCTTTCCCAAGTTTGTAAGGACAAGAGTGGATGCTGCCAATGAGACGAAATGTCCAACCCTATCTAATGCTGTTAAAAAAATTTTTATATTGAGTATTATGATATTAAATTGAAATTAAGAGGATTTTAGACAATTAGATCATTTAAATAATGTTTTATGAATACTCAAAATTTGCTATTGTTCAAATATTCAAAACATATTGTAATTTCAAAATATATAAGGTGTATGCACTATTTTCTGAAAGATATATTTAAAAATAATCGAATATTAATGATGTGAATTATCACACTGCTAACAAAGCGTAAACCAACTTAGTGAAAAATGTTCAAGCCGGGAATCGAACCCGGGTCCCTGGAATAGATCTCCAGTGCTCTACCACTAAACCGCAAGGACGATGTCCAGCTTCGGCATTTCTCACTTATATATAGGCTGCTACTACAGCACAAGATGGAGAAGTCTTCGTGAGCACACATTCTAGCGGCGTAACATGAGACGCAAATAAACCCAGCATCGGTGAATATACAATTTTTTTTTAAATTAATTTTTCAACTACATATCAGCAGTGAAATTACGCTTGAAATTATTGAATATTAATGATGTGAATTATCACACTGCTAACAAAGCGTAAACCAACTTAGTGAAAAACGCTTTGTTAGCAGTGTGATAATTCACATAATTAATATTCAATAATTTCAAGCGTAATTTCACTGCTGAAATGCAGTTGAAAAATTAATTTAAAAAAAAATTGTATATTCACCGATGCTGGGTTTATTTGCGTCTCATGTTACGCCGCTAGAATGTGTGCTCATGAAGACTTCTCCATCTTGTGCTGCGGTAGCAGCCTTACCAACTTATATATAAGTGAGAAATGCCGAAGCTGGACATCGTCCTTGCGGTTTAGTGGTAGAGCACTGGAGATCTATTCCAGGGACCCGGGTTCGATTCCCGGCTTGGACATTTTTCACTAAGTTGGTTTACGCTTTGTTAGCAGTGTGATAATTCACATCATTAATATTCAATAATTTCAAGCGTAATTTCACTGCTGAAATGTAGTTAAAAAATTAATTTAAAAAAAATTAAAAATAATGTTTATTATATATGTCATAGGCTTTGAGAACTATAGCTGCAAGGCTGTTGTCTTGAATAATCCAAGATCCTTCGCTCTGTTTTGATTTTCGGGAAGATGACAAACCAGAGCTCAAATGCGCATGCGCCCATTTTGTTGCTCCCAGCTGATGCAGCGACCGCTCACCGTTTCAGAGGCTAGTTGACAGAAACGTTAACTTACAAAAATTAATCGGCCACCGAGTTACAGCGGCTGACTCTCTTGAATCTTTTTACTCAATTGGAAGATGTAAAAACTGAACACTGTTGTTTTATAAATGCATATTATTTCAAAACTTTTATGGTTTAAAATTAATATTTAAAAGTTCGTTATTTTATTTTTAGATTATGTGCTCATAAAGTACAATCGTAGGAAAAAAAAGTAAACACCCACTACTAACTCCTCAACAAATTATCGTAGAAGAAAACTACTATTACAAAACGATTGAAAGTAAAGTCTACCTTTAAATGATGTAGATAAAGTTAGCTTAGTTGGTTGGTTGGTTGTATTTATGTCGGCCAATTATCTGCACGTGGGATATAGGCCCTAAGGGGGGAGTGCCTTCCGTGGAGGTCTTTCTAAGGGAACCTAACCCGTATTAACGCTTGGAGAACCAAGGTTCGAAGAAAACCACGAAAACTCCGAACGATTAGGCCGACGGGCGCGATTGGGATCGAACCCAGCACTTCCCGTCTACCAGCTTCGAGAGCAGAACCTCTCGGCCACTGGTGGGGCAAAAAGTTAGCTTAGGGGGCCATCTACATATTAAAACGAACCCAAACTTCATTTTTTTCAATGGCAATATTCAATTTTAACAAGATATTTCAATTCTTCGTTTCAAACTATGCTTAGACACCAAATTTCAAGTCATTTGAATAATAAGTTTTTGAATCATAAACATTCAAAATTTAGTGCATCTAATGTTAAATTACGTTTCCATATTTTCATTTATATCACCTAAAATTATACTCCTAATGTGCTAATTTTTTGTGTATCAATAATACTAATATACCCAAACATAAATACGTTGATTTTGCAATTTCTATAATTTTACGATATGAATTATGAATTATGAAATTAATATTCGAAAAAAATATGAATTGCAACCTACAATTTTTTTGATGGATTTAGATTTATTAAGTACTGCTTTATGGAAATCCAAAATTTCACATTTTTCTTCCTAGTAGTTTTCATAATTATGCTTAAAAAACGTCAAAATGATGATTTAAGGGGCCGTCTATGATAGAAGTGACAAGATATTTTGAAATTTCTTCTCCTATCCTGTAATCTAGCAGTCTTCAATACTTCTTGAGTGGCGCTTACGATGCCTTGATCAAGAAGGGTGCTTTCTCGGTCAACAATGGAGTACCGAACTTCAATTTGGGTACAACCCCTAAAATACGCTCGTTTTAAAATAATAAATTTCTCGGAAACTTGTCGTACGAATTGCATAAAAATTTGTTTTTAGACTAATTGAAGGGTGTAAAGTTCATTTATGCAGACAGAAATGTGTACTGATATTGAAAAAAAAAACAAAGTTTTGGTTCATTTTAATATGTAGATGGCCCCCTAAGTAAATTTTATATACATCATTTAAAAGTAGACTTTATTACCAATCGTGTGCTACCAGTAACTTTCTTCTACGATAATTTTTTGTAGAGTTAATAAAGTGTGTTTACTTTTTTTCCCACGAGCGACGGTACGTTTTTGCAGTTAAGTGATGTAAGATTTTTTGTATTCGAAATATTAACAGAAGATATGAATTTGTACATTGAACACAACTTTTTCATATTCACAGGCCTTTTTATGAAAATGCAATGATAATTTAAATAGGAGAATAACACATGATTTAAATTTACGTAATCTTTACGATATTTTTCGATTACAAAGAAAGAAATATCACCTTTGGGTATTTTAAATTATAGTTATTGACATTTTAACTGTACACTTAAATATTTTTTGTGCAAAAAAATTAAGATTATGTTATGTGCGATTGCAGACACGCGCCATGGACTTTTAATCGGGCGGCCGTCTTTCTCCAGTCACAAACATCTCAAACAAATGTGGTCTCCCTATTATAAAGGGGCACTGAATTCTCTGAAACAAAAGTTATGCTTAAAAAGTTGATTTTTGGCAAAATGGTAGTCATTTCAACAAAAAAAGATCACATTTTTGCCTTTTTTTAAACCTTTTGCGAGCTCTAAATAATAGTTGATCAATGAAAATTATACTTTCGGTGGTATAATCTCCAGTAAAAAGACTAGTTTTTATTTTTTTTTAAATCTCAAAACTCAAAAGTGGAAAAATAAAATGAAAAAACAGATCATTTTCAACATTAAATATCTTATAATGTATATGATTTTAAAACACAATTATTAGATTGATGAAATACATAAGTATGTTCCCTCACTGCATATATTTAAGAAATTTACAAGATGCAGAATTAATGTTTATAGGGAGCATCAAACTGTCATACAATTGTCTAGCAGAAAATTGGTATGACAACTTTACAAGGTAAATTGTGCCACTAGGATGAAAATTTCGGTGCCTAATTACACTTCAGTTTATCATAATTACCCTGAATCTAAATAAATTTGTATTTAAAGTATTTTTTATATTTTTAATACAAAGTTGTATTTATCTAATAAATTTTTCTTTTTTTTTTTTAATTTCAACTGTACAATAACTTAAAAAAGTATGTTTTTGAACAATAAAATGGAAATTTTAGGTTCAGTTTGACTAACATAAAAAAATATATTTTGAAAATTTCATGAAGGAAGTTTGATTGAAGTTTTTGAGATATCCTGCGCGTTATGCCCCAAAACGTCATTTTGAGTAATAGTATTTCAAAGTTTAGGAAATGCTTCTTCAGCTATTGAGCGGATACAATTCCAAAAACCATAACTTCTGTTCTAATGGGAATTTTAAGAAACAATGGTAGCAAAATGTTCAGAAAAGACAGAAGTTTAACATATAATAATAAAAAAATTAATTGCGAAAATTTCGAATCTTTAAGAGCTTTGAGACCCATTAAACAAAAAAATTAAAAATAAATAAATAAGGGATTGGGTCCGATAGCTCTCGAGAAAAGGGGTAGTCCAGTTTCAAAAACAATGATTTGAGATAACAAGTTTAAAATTTTGTACAACAGCATTACGTTCAACGATCCGCGTTACATTCAAGGAGCAGAAAACACTGTAAGTATTTGAAATATAACGAAACCGCTTTAGGGCAGCATTCCAAACGTTTAGAAAAAAAAAAAAAAAAAAAAAAAAAACCTCGTAACTTTTAACTTAACCTACCTTTAATTGAATCATTGGCGTTAAAATTTTAAATTTATTAATTTTTATTTCTATGGTTGTAAAAATACGAAATAATATGAAATATATTTTTATTTTTTAATGTATTAGTTGCATTCAATAAAAAAAATATCTTGCTCGTTAAATTAAAAAATAAATAAAACATTTTAACTTAACATACCTTTAATTGAATCTTTTTGACGTTAAAATTTTAAATTTATTAATTTTTATTCCCATGGTTATAAAAGTATGAAAAATAAGAAATATATTTTTATTTTTTAATATATTAGTTGCATTCAATGTAAAAATATTTTGCTCGTTAAATTAAAAAAATATATATTACAGATTTTGAGGTAACTTTTGAAACAGTTGAGTTAAGGAATTCATTGTTGATTGCGATTTTGTTTGCAGATTTATTTTATGATGATACATAACTTTCGGAACAGGTTTCAAAAGTAAAAATGTCTTTATAATTAAATTCTGCAACAAAAATTTTTTAAAAAAAGGTGAAACTCGGCCTTTGTATAGATTGCCTTCAACTATGCAATATATATATATATATATATATATATATATATATATATATATATATATATCATAATGGAAGAGGCATACATAAAATGAATAAATATCTACATCTTCCATATATATCTTCCATAGGATGAATATTAGCGAGCTGGTGTTTTTGCCCGAGTGAAGTAATCGCTTAATTCTATATTTTAATAATAATAATAATATTAATAAAATAATTAAAACAAAACCTTTATATTTTTGATATACAGAAGGAACTATTAAAATTGCTGTCATAAAAGTGATTACAGTTGGTCTATATTTTTAGCTTGCGACAAATTATTTTCTACTTTGTAAAATAACTTTTGAATTAACCTCGAAGAAGTTTATTTCAATGGCGCATGCACAGCAATTCAAAAAGTATGGGCGATGTTCCAGCCAGGGTTGCCAGTATGGCCTGCCCTTTTATTCAGAAATTTAGCGTTCATACCATAAATAAAGAATAGTATTTTATGCTCTGTCTAATAAGAGACATTTAGCTAGCACATAAAGGCAAAATTCCTCGTTAGAAATTTACGGTATGAATTTGAAATTTCGAATTAAAATTGGAGGCCAAACTGTCAACCCTCATCCCAGTAATCAATTTTTAAATAAGTTAACCCTTTCCGACACGGGCAATTTTTGTTGTAAAATGATGAAATAGTCGACTGACACCGGAATTTTAAAACGACTTTTTCAGAAATTAAAAACATGTTACTTTAACTATTCATTGCAAAAGCAAAATTTTACTAAAATATTCTTGGTGCAGATCGTAAGTTTGGAATTAAAATTAGGTAACCCGACCCGGGTAAAGGGTTAAATAATTTGAGTATGAAAAAATAAAATATTTTTAAGAATGAATAACTGTTCAGAACAGACTAATTATTAATGCTATTAGCATAAAATCGAAATTTCAGTTATTCTGCATAGAAGATTTAAAATGCTGATTATTGAAGAATTACTATTATCAAATTAAAGATACAATAGACCCCATCTTGAAAGAATATATATAGAGATATATTTCAAATATAAATAATGAAAGTTATTGCATAACTGGTACAAAAGCAGCTCATATGAAATGCAACAAAATATACTTCATTAAAACATGCAAACGCAAAAGCATTATAAATTCAGAAAGAAGGTGTATATTAAAAATCTTTTAACAATTAACTATAAACTCTTTAAACAATTTAACTTAAACTACACATGCAAAAGACTGTCTGATTATTAATAGCAACGATGAATATTATTGATAGAACATACTTTATTAAGTAGTATAAGTAGAAATTACCAAATCTTACAAACGTTTCTGCGCAAATCTATTTTTTAAAATATTGCATAGTGTGTATCATACAAATTTACCAGAAAACTGGCAGTAACATAACTATATACAAAAGGTACAATTTAACAAAAACTTTAGCAAAGTTATATGTATTCTTTAAAATTACGCGAAATAATGTAAAATGCATGAACCAAAATCATAGTTTCATTACGAACGATCAATGTGTTTCTTTATTTTTAGAGTCAACATCGTGCAATCAACGTTTCTTAGATTGAAAGGGACGTTGTCGTAAGTTTTCTCTTTTCATCTGTCTCCGCCTACTAATACACAAAGCTAAATATTACAATATTTTAATGAATCTCAAATAAAACAATAAAATTTTGAAAGAAAGAAAAATCTCGGACTTTCATGAAAATTTTAAAAAAAATTGTAGATTAATCACATGCTTGTGAAAGAAGTTATGGAGTCAAAATCACGTAGAGCATGTTTTATTGTGCGGGATTTTTTTCGGTGTGATTTGTGCAGTTCTGCAAGTTGTGCAATTTTCCACGTTCCGTGTTCCTCAAAGAACCTTGTTCGTCAGAAAACTCGTGAAATGGCGCCTCTGTAAGTAAAATTTCGAAAGGGACTAGAAAAAAGCTCCATTTAAACAGGTTTCCGTCTTAGCAAGTACAATTGTATGATGTTTTTTCAACGAAATTTGATTTTTTCCTCTTCTAGAAAGAAATCTGTTATAGACAGGTTTCGTTTTCACAAGTTTTACTCTAATGCATCTCTTTTCAGAGCTATACTATAGAGCAGATGTTTTAACAGTCAGTGAGGATACCTGTAAAAATGGAACCTGTCTACAATAGAAATCTGTCTAAAAAGAAAAAAAATATATATCCAATATATTAACATTTTGCCTCCTAAGACGGAAACTTGTCTAAAACGAAATATTCCATTGGTTCTGAGTTTTCGTATTCGAAGTTTTTACTGTTATTGCAAGCATAAGTCAGTAAACGTTTCTCATAAGGGGGGGGGGGGCTTAGACCCCCCTGGATCCTACCCTTAGCTATATAGCATCCATCAAAAAATGTTTGCCCCCCCCCCCCCCAAGGAAGTTCTGAAAAGGCGCCCCTGATTCATTTCTATTAAGAATAATTTGCCTTTCTGCCTATCCTTTCCTAATTTGACTTTTTTCAAAATAAGAATAAACATGATATTAGGAATACAAATAGTTTCGGTCCCGTCCGAATACTTAGCAATATTTTTGCCGATAACGAATGTTCGCCGAAACTACTATTATCAGCTGAAAATGAAATCGAAAATTCAGTTGAACTTTACATAAAACATCGAATATTTGCATACTTTTAAGGCAAAGTCCAGTTTAGTAGGAGGGAGTGGGAGACTGTACTCGAGGAATAGATTTGGTGTGTCTCCGTCCTTTGAAATGAAATAAATAAATTATGAAGAAACTTTTAATTATGTTATTTAACACAGAATAATGTAATTTCTGCAAATGAAATCTGACGTTCATCCATTAATTGTAAATCTGATTATAACAGTATTTACTAAAAATCAGTTTTCCCGGTTAAGAATAATAGAAGTAGATATTGAAAACTAATCTTGTATTGCTGATTTGAATTATTTGTGAAAAAATCTCTAGTACGGACCAATTTTATATTGTAATTTTATATTTACATTATTGTAGGAGTATTTGTTGTTTTTAAAAGACAATGTACAAACTTTCAGTTATAGTGAAGCAAATTGCAAAATATGTACAGGGTGTTTCTAAACTCATGGTACAAACTTTGAGAGTAGGTAGAGCACACAGTATCAGTAACTTATTGTATAGGAATGTATGGGACCAAGTGACGCATTAAGGTAAAAACACCAGGTGGGCAATTAAGCCCCTTTTTTTATTTTCAAAATTTCTCATTCATACCGGAAAATTTTTATACTATCCTTTTCTTGACATTTCATAATTACTTAATTATAAAATTCTTCTTTGGAAATTTTTGGTATGAAATCGAAATTTTTGAATTAGAAAAAGGCGCAAAACTGGCAAACGAAATACATCAATAAATGAAATACATGAACTTATCAAACGAAATAAATAAATAAAAAAGATGAAATGTTTATTTACAATGTAGTTTACAAGTAAATAATAATGCATACAATAATATTACAATAAGTGTTCAAAATTGCGCCCACCAACTGTGATACATGCTTCGCAGCGTCGGTGGAACGATTGACGTAATAAAAAGAAATCAAGGCTCGATAAATCGGGAAATCGCGATGGCCAAGAAACCGGTCCACCACGCCCAATCCATCGCGTCCCAAATGTGGCATTCAGGTAACTGTGCACATCAGTGGGGAAGTGCGCGGGCGCTCCATCATGTTGAAACCACATCCGGTTACGAATGGCGATCGGAACATCTTGCAGCAGTTTTGGTAAAACCTGTTGCAAAAAAATAAGGTAACAGTGACCATTCAGCATTTTTGGTAGTAGGTATGGGCCAATCAAATAATTATTAACAATACCCGCCCACAAATTCACAGAAAATCGTTGTTGATAAGCATGTGGCCGCATTGCATGTGGATTACTGGTTGCCCAAAGATGGAAATTGTGCACATTAAATACACCCTCGCCTATAAATACTGCCTCATCTGTAAATAGAACATGAGCAGTAAAGTCTGGCTGCAAAACATGTTGCTGCAAAACCCACTGTCAAAAGTTCAACAGCAGAAGATAGTCTTCCGGATTCAAAGTTTGTACACGTTGAAAACGGAAGGGATGAAATCGATTTTCATTTAACACTCTCCAAACGGTCGGATGACTCACACCTAAATTCTGTGCATCAACTCTTGTACTTGATTCGGGCCTTTCACTCACAAAATTCAAAATAATTTCTTCTAGGTTTGCACTCCGTACAGCTCTTTCTCGCCCAGTTTCCTGCCTGGTGACGCGGAAAGAACCTGTTTCAGAAAACTGACGGTGTAAGCGCTGAAACATTCTATGATCAGACATTCTTCTGCGTGGAAACTGCTCCTGATACATTCGTAGGGCAGCTCTGTCGTTGCCATTTCCACGACCATACATGAAATGCATGCCGGCTTTTTCGGTATATGTAAAGTCTTCCATGACGAACGATAGCGCAATTAAAAATGGCGATTTCTTCTACTTTAATGCATGGTATTGAACGGCGACCAATCACTTACTGCCCTCTACTGCCAGTGGAATCAACCAAAAACTCCATTTCTATTTTAAAAAAATTCTATTTCTATTTCTATTTCCAATTCAAAAAATTTCGATTTCATACCAAAAATTTTCAAAGAAGAATTTTATTATTACGTAATTATGAAATGTCAACAAAAGGATAGCATAAAAATTTTCTGGTATGAATGAGAAATTTTGAAAATTAAAAAAGGGGCCTAGTTGCCCCCCTGGGGTTTTTACCTTAATGCGTTACTTGGTCCCATACATTTTTATACAATAAATGAATGTTACTGTGTGCTCTACTTACCCTTAAAGTTTGTACCATGAGTTTAGAAACACCCTGTATATATATATTAGTTTAGCCGTGCTAAATAATAATAAAAAAAACCCTTAAAATTATCACATAAAAATTATAACGAATTAAATAGGAATTTATTGTGTATCACCCTGTTTGTTAAAAGAAAGAGCATATATTAAAAATTTATTCAATGAATGAGATAGGATATTGTTGTACGTTAGTGGGCTTATTCAAAATAAAAAGCCAACAATAAAATATATTCTACTGACACCAGCAAAATTATATTATTATATATATTTTAAAAGTTTCACTCCCACTCACATCACTCGCACTCTCTCGAACAGACGTGTTTTCTGTTTGCTGGTCGTTTTATTCTCAAGAGATCGTAATCGCAGTTCGATGTTTTTAGAACTTGCGGGATCTTTTGCAAGTATCTTCGAATGAGATGTGGTGCTGATAGTGACACTTAATAGAAACTAGTTCGTACGAATAGGTGACTGTTTACTGGACTTGATGCATCATAGTAGTAAAATATAGAGGGTTCACCGACGATAATAATGGGTACTGAGGACCCATTTAAATTTTCGGACAATGCACTCCGCATCCTGAATGGAGAGGAGAAATCTGATTTAGCTGCTGCGTGGATGGAATTTCCTGGAGTAGCGGATGAAGTACAAAGACTGATTGTACAGCAATTCCTGCAAGATTGTGATAGCTACATAATGAGACTTTTAAGTAAAGATGACTACCTGACGAATCCTCAACACAAGACTAGCGTGAGTAATCTTCTCAATAATCTTATGTTTTTGTTCAATGAGCCATTTGACCCCCTAAAATTAAGTCAACTAAGAGAGTTTAAAACTTTTATCTATGATCATGACTATGATCTAATTGACATCTTAACAAAACTCAAGGCAATTGTGGTGAACTCAGATGACGGCTTCACCCCTGCTAATACACTAAAACGTAGGAGAAATGATCTCAAATCTAATATTCCCTTAAAGAATAAATATGCCAATATACCTGAAAAATACCTTGACGATAATAACATGGATTCTTCTGAGCCCTCCCAAGGAGAGTCAGCCGGTAGCTCCACTACTGAAGTAGTCCCTAAAAAACCAAAAATCCACCCCTTCTATATTGAGTTTCAAGGCAAGTGGACGGAACTTGCAAGTGAGATTAAAAAACTCAACGACAGCAATCCCCTGATTAAACTAGACGGTGAATTACTCAAAATCCACTGTAAAACTGATGCAGATTTCCGAAAAACACAGGACTATCTTGATTCTAAAACAATTCCTTACACAACCCTGAGCCCCGCGGAACAGCGCCCCAGGAAAGTCGTCATTAGGGGAATTCCCCCATATACCGACCCCCAGGTCATAATTGAAGCTCTTAAAGAACATAATTTCGTGGCCAATAGAGCCTCAATGATGAAAAGTAGAAAGACCGGTCGACCAATGCCCCTCTACGTCGTCAATGTACTCCCACGTGAAAAATTCGAAGAAATCTACCAAATTCACGAAATTTGCTACATAAAAGTAGATATTGAGCGATTTAAAGGCACCAACATCGTAAAGCAATGCTACCGTTGCCAGAAATTTGGTCATTCCAGCGAGATTTGCCGCCTGCCGCCAAAATGCGCCAAATGCTCGGAAGAGCATTTAACTCCCCAGTGCAATAAAATTGGAAAGATCATCCCCAAATGTTCAAATTGTTATGGCGAGCACGTGGCTACTTACCGTGGTTGCCCCAAAACCCCCCAGTTTCATAAAAAACAGCAGGACCCCAAAACCGTCCGAAAAGAAAACCCTAAAATCATTCCAAACGCAATGGCGGAACTCTTATCAACATATAACTATGTCTGTAAGCCAGAGGCCAAAAAACCAGAAGAAAAACCTACTGAAGCCCCGGCTCCGCTCCCTTCTCGCTCCCAAGACCCTAACCCCGAAAACACTACACCAAATAAGCCAAATGACACTCAAAATGCAACACCAGAACAACCCAGTAGTTCTAATTATGCTAATGACTTAAAAGAAATATTTAAGACCTTCAAGGAGATGAAAGAACTCCTAAAATTTAACAAATTCATCCAATGTTTCAAAAATATTGCTAACCAAACTAAAAATATACAAGATCCAATAGAAAAAATACTCATCCTTATGAGTGCTATAGAAACCTTAGCCACGGAATTTAACACATTTAATGATGAGTAACTCCTCTCCTACCTTTTCCTCTCTTATTTTTCTTTCCTGGAACCGTAACTCCTTGCAGAATAAATTTAACGAACTCAAACTCTTTATGCACGAACATCCTCAAGTTGATGTTATTTTCCTTCAAGAGACTTTCAACCCCACCTTCAACATTAACATCCCTGGGTACAGGCTATTCCATACACCTCGTGCGGATGGTACGCACAGAGGAGGTACCGCTATTTACATCAAGAACCATCTTCCACACTACCAATCGCACAACCACACCTATAATGATCTTGAGTATACCAGTATCAATCTTAAACTTCCTCATATCAATAATAAATTAGCTTCTATTTATGCTCCACCCACTGGTAACTTACCTGTTAATAGTCTTACACAGCTTTTTTCACAACATCACCACTGCTTTTTCGTAGGCGATTACAATGCCAAAAGCAGACGCTGGAATTGCCATGGCAATTCTCGGTGGGGTACCTCTCTTCACAACTTAGTCCAAAACTTAAAATTAAATCTTCATGCACCACCCAGACCAACGCACATTTCCAAATTGCCTGGTGCCCGGGACTCTATCATTGATCTTGCTCTTTCCAAAAATCTTCCTTACCCTATCTACTCTACAGTTATTAACGATCTCTCCTCTGATCACCTGCCTGTCTGCTTTAAAATAGATATTATTAATCCTCTTTCTCCCCCCCCTTCCGTGGCTATTGACTGGAATAAATTTACTAACTACCTTAACTCTCAGGACATCACCTTCCCTGATATTAATAATACCGATGA
The DNA here is from genome assembly GCA_963932465.1 of Maratus speciosus. Taxonomy (NCBI): domain Eukaryota; kingdom Metazoa; phylum Arthropoda; class Arachnida; order Araneae; family Salticidae; genus Maratus; species Maratus speciosus. The sequence goes on from OZ010798.1 coordinate 83,655,729, forward strand.
CATTGATGCGGCTGTTGAACATCTAAACTCCCATATCACTAATGCTCAAAATTTTTCTACATTTAACTCCTTCAAAAATAACTTTGCCTTTGTCCCACCCCGTTATATTTACAACCTTATCAAACAGCGTAATCGGCTCCGGCGACAATTTCAAAGTTCAAGAGACCCCTCCATTAAACCTCTTCTCAATAGGTTAAACAATAAAATCAAAAACAGTCTTTATAAAGAAAAACAGAAAAGTTGGAACAACTTTCTCAAAACTTTATCATACGAGGACAACTCTCTTTGGATTCTTAAACGCAAACTGAATAAACACTACACTTCCATCCCCCCCTCACATCTAATAATGTTACCGCTTATACTGACCAAGAAAAAGCTAACATGCTTGCTAATTCTTATGCCACCCAATCTTCTCCTAATCCTACCCTTACAAACCAAGCTCACCTTGATCATGTTAACGAGACAGTTCGGAATTTTTTGGCTAACCCCCCTCAAGATCCTCCCCCTAAAATTCAACCTATTGTTATCCACAATATTATCAAAAAACTCAAAAAGCGTAAAACCCCAGGATACGATAAAATTACTAACTCTGCTCTTAGAAACCTTCCTCCTAATTGCATAATCTATATCACTGACCTCACTAATGCTATCTTAAAACATAACTACTTCCCTAAACCCTGGAAACTTTCTATAATCTCTCCTATTCCAAAACCTGGAACTAACCTGTCTGACCCCACTAATTACAGACCTATCTCCTTGCTACCTTCTATCAGTAAAGTGGTGGAACGTGTCATTCGTGCCCAGTTGCAGGAGTTCATTCAGCAGCACAACATTCTCATGCCCGAGCAGTTCGGCTTTCGCCCAAAACACTCAACACAACACCAGCTTCTTAGGGTTGCTGAGTTTCTCAGCGAGAAACTCAATGCAAAAATTCCCGCAGCTGCCATCTTTCTTGATGTCGCAAAGGCATTTGACAAGGTCTGGCATATGGGCCTCATTTACAAATTAATTCCGCTCTGTTTTCATCCCAGACTTATACATTTAATATATTCGTACCTTTGCGACCGCTCTTTTCAAGTCCGCATAAACAACATTCTATCTATTATTCTCCTTATCCTAGCGGGCATCCTTCAGGGGAGCGTGTTGGGCCCATTTTTATTTAGCATTTTCTTTAACGATATCCCACGCTCCTTGCACACTCACCTCGCTCTTTATGCGGACGACACCTGTATTTACGCTTCGGCACACCACCCGTATACTCTTTACAGGTACCTACAGACTCATGTTGATGACTTCATGGACTGGTGCATGCTTTGGCGCGTTGTCATAAATGAAACTAAAACTACTGCAGTATATTTCTCTCGCAAAATAATTTTCCCTAACAGAATCATTATTAACAACACTGTTATCCCTTGGTCAGACCAAGCTAAGTATCTTGGGGTCATTCTGGACCGCCGCCTAACCTGGAAAAAGCACACTTTCTCCATCAGAGGTAAAGTCGCCGGAGCCTTTAACTCTATAAAACCTCTCCTTAACAGTAAAACCTTGTCTGTTCACAATAAATTAATCCTCTATAACGCATGCATCCTTCCCATCATAACCTATGCCAGTCCTGTCTGGGGCTTCACTTGTAAGACCACTATGGACAACCTTAGTCGCTTGCACAATTCCAACCTGCGTACTGTCCGTAACGCATCTCGTTACCTTCGCAACTCCACGGTCCGTAGAGACCTTAAAACTACTACATTACGTAAACGCATAAACGACTTAGCCAAAAAATTTTATGATAAAATTTTTGACCTCCCTAATGAAATTGTAGCGGAGCTACCGGATTATGACGCTTTTGAACCCCACCATCGGAAACGGCCCAGGTTTTCCATAATTATGGACACTCAGTAACATCTGAGTTCTCCTCGCTAATTTTGCCTTCTCTATTTTTCTTTTTATTTACTTTTCTTAAAAAAAAAAAAAAAAAAAAAAAATTTCTATATACATAGAGACCATAAAAACAGAAAAACTTAAAAAATAAAATGTATGGCCCTGAATTGTCCCTTTTTTGGTTGCCTGTTGTGGTCTTGCCACCCTAGCTTTTCTTGCCCTTGCTTGGTGAGTGTTTCACTGAACAGTACTAACTTTAACTTTCAAAAATCCTTATAGTAGTTCAACAACTACAGTTAGACTTTAATTACTTTAAGACTCATGTAAATTTTCTTAAGATTTATTGTTAACTTTCTTTCTTCTTAAGTGTTTACTTAAATTTATTTTTATTCCTTTTTTCCTTAATTTTCTTATTTTTCTCTTGTTAACTTCTATATTCTTATAGTAGCATTGCTACAGTTTAACTTTATCCCAATGGCTCATTAAAACATAAGACATTCTAAAATCCTAGTCTGGGTGTTAAGCTGATAACAGCTAGGAAACCCCTCAATGCTGATTACCTGTTCAGTACCTGTTCACATCGTATTTATATCACCCGGGATTTAATCAACGAGTGAGCGCCGCCTGCGCCGCCTTTTAATTACTTGCGCAAAAAATCTCTAGTACGTACGAATTTTATATTATAATTTGATATTTATATTACTGTAGGGGTATTTGTTGTTTTTAAAAAACCGTGTATTATCTTTCAGATATAGTGCGGCAAATTGTAAAAAAAAAAAAAAGGATAATTTATCCGTGATAAAAATAAAAATTACATTAAAATTGTCGCATACAAAGAATAACGAATTAAATAGTAATTTATCGTATATCACCGTATTTGTTAAAAGAAAGCACATATGTTAAAAATTTATTCAATGAACGAGATAAGATATTGTTTTACGTTAGTGCGATTATTCAAAATAAAAATCCAACGTTAAACTATATTTTACTCATATCAGCAAAATTATATAATGATATATAATATAAAAGAAATTTGTTTCAACACATCGTATTTATATCACCCGGGTTTTAATCAACGAGTGAGCGCCGCCTGCGGCATTAAGCCTCCTCGTTAAACCTATTAAACAAAGTAGGGATGGTCATTTCCACTCATTTTAATGACTCAACGCCGAGTCGTCTCACTTGATATATGAGTCGACATACTGACTCGGCTCTCGACTCATTTGCGGAAGTAAGATTGGTTGGTTGGCTGGTGGTAAAGCTGACGCAATCCTACTTCTCGTATCAAATTTATCGCGCAGGAGAAAATATTTGAGCATAAGTTTGAATTATTTTGGTTTTGATTTTATATAGAAGAAGTCTTTTATATTAAACTTTGTTGCATGGTAACCAGGGCTGCGGAGTCGGTAGGAAAAATGACCAACTCCGACTCCTGGATTTTTGAAACAAACGACTCCGTCTCCGGCATACACATAGGGTTTATCAAAAAGATTGAAATGCGCTTTAATTTTTTACCTGTTGGAGATATATAGATAAAGCAAATTGAAAAAGTGTTCAAAATAAAATAGTAATTAAGATTAAGGATCTACTGAAACAGAATTTCGGTAATATTTCTATTTTCGGTCGAAAACGAAAATTTCCAAAAAAATGTTTAAGTAATTAACACATAATAAATATACATAGTTATTAATTAATTGTCGATGTAATTATAACCTGTGGTCCAAGTTGGCTTTCTGTGACTCTGACCAAAACTTCTTATTTTCATATAAAATAAAATGTAATTAGTAATTCATCAATGATACGAAATGATTTTCTAATTATGAATTACATCTAAATAAAAAATCTTTTACGTATACATTAGTAGTGTGTATTTGACAGTTCCACGCCACCTGTGGGCCTGTGGTGGTGTAACTGTGGAATGTGGTGGCCTGTGGTGACACACCGCGCGCGCGCTGATAAGAGTTGGTGGTGGAGGAAACGCATCTCGGTGGAGGGAGAGGTGATGTCGGGAAACTGATAAGAACTTGTCTTACAGTACGAGGGTATTTATTTCGGGAAATGAATAAATTAGGGAGACTTTGAAAATATTTGGGAGATAGTCTCTTATAGTACGAGGGTATTTTTTTTTTCGAATTTTATTTTAACGGAACTTTAATTTTATTTTACGAATTTTATTTTTCGAACTTAATTTTATTTTCATGTCTTAGAAAATTTATTTTACGAATTTTATTTTTCGAACTTAATTTTATTTTCAGGTGTTAGAAAATTTTTGCTAACTGAATTTATTTTACGAATTTTATTTTGAGGAAATAGTCTCTTATAGTACGAAGGTATTTTATTTATTTTCGAATTTTATTTGAGGAGATAGAAATATCTCAAGAAAATATTTTTACTTTGCAAAGTTTATTTAGCAGAGTTGGAAAATATTAGAGAATAATTTTATTTTAACGGAACTTAATTTTTATTTTACGAATTAAATTTTAGAGATGTTAGAATTATTTTAGGAACTTTTATTTTTAGATGTTAGAAAATTTTATGCGAATTGAACTTTATTTTAGGGGAGATAGAAATTTTTTTCGAATTTTATTTTGAGGAAATAGAATTATTTTGCGATCTTTATTTTTATTTTAGAGGAAATAGATTTTTTTGAGAAGAATTGCTATTTTATTTATTTAACGGAACTTGGAAAATTCGCGGGAATTCATTTTTATGTTGGTATTTAGTGGAGATACTCAATTTTCAATGGATGACTTTCTGATGTGTGTTCTTCGAGAAGAGGTATTTTTTGCGTGATGCATTATCATGTTCGTGTTAATTTTTGGAGGATGTGTACTTTAACATGGGGATAACGTGATTGAAATTTATTTTGTTTGGATGCGCAAAGAAAATATTTTAGTTGATTTTGATAAACGCCATGGGAAAGAATGATTTTTTCAATTTTAATTCAACAGCAAATACAAAATTGACTGGAAATGTTTTAAATTTTGATCTATATATTTCCTTTAAAATGAGTGGGAGATAGAAAATTTAGCGGAAGTGTTTTATAACATGATGATATTTTAAATTTTTGAGTATGTAATTATATTATGATTTTATTGAGAGTCACAAGTTAAAGATTAAATAATTCACTTTTAGATATTCTGCGCATTTTCAATAAGCATTAAATAAATTTACACGAATAAAGCTCACGAAATTTCTAAAGAATTCTCTTAAGTTAACGCATTAATCATCTTACATGATTTAGGTTACGTGAGTAACAACATTTTTAAACTAATCATGTTTGTGTGTTTATAATTTCCTGCTCTCGTTAGATAGAAAATTTATGTGAACTTTATTTTTATTTTAGAGGAAATAGAATTTTTGAGAAGAATTGCTATTTTATTTATTTTAACGGAACTTTGAAAATTCGCGGGAAAGAATTTTATTTTGGGGAACTTAATTTATTTCGTGGTCTTAATTAAGAGGAAATATTTTTATTTTCGAACTTAACCTATTTTTCAGGAAAGTGTTTTCTTATTTTGAGAACTTTTATTTATTATTTTTCGTAAATAATAGATGTGTGTTAGAAAATTGGGTGGATATTTGGAAAATTATTTGATTTATTATGTTTTTAAAATAATATGAAATAAAAGCTTACTTGGTTTTCATGATGAGCAAATAGATCTTGCGCATTCATCGAATTCAGGTTGTAAATGAAATTAACGCGCATAAATTATAAAAATACTGAAGAATCAAATAAAAATGTACCTTTTTTTGACAGGAATCATAGTTTGTTGGGGACATCAGCACTATATGTAGACAGATCCGTATTTGATGAGTATCCATATCGAGAGCCCATATCAAGAAGGTATACTGGCTTCCATTCGGATTTCATTCTACCAAAAACTGCAGCACGCTCATGTGAGAACTCAGAACTCCTTCTTTTTTTTGAAACCCTTCTGCCTGTTAAATTGATGAATTATAGCATTTTAAATTGAAATATGCCCTTGCCTACCCTTGTCTGTAAATTAAAGTCAGAATATCGTTTACTGGTTTAAAATGAAAATTACTCAAAATATTATATGAATTCAATTGTTTCCAATGGAAATAGTTTAGTAAATTATATGTGTTTGTGTTGTATATTTGTGTATTTTTTTATCTAAATAAAAGTTATTGTTTGTGTATAAAAGGAAATAAGTGTGACTAAATGATTCATGTGTCTGTTTAATTTTATCAATTGTTAATTTAAGCATTTTAGTCGGCAGCTTCAAAGGGAAATTGGTACTGCAATAATACACTGCGCAAGGGGATGAAGTTTATTTTTTATTATTATTATTAACGAAGCTTAATGATTGAGATGTTTCCTTTAGGTATACCAAGGTCCCAGAAGCGAAACGATCACTAAGATTTAAATTATTCCTTTCAGCCAACTAAATATATGCTTAAAAGGGGTATTGGAGAGATGACTAATAAAAGGGGTAATGAGAGCTAATTAGATGTCTATAACGTTGATTGTAAAATGCAAATTTCTCCCCATCAGTTCACAAAATTAAAATCTTTCCGCAAAATTTTTCAAATGTCCATTCATTTAAAAGAAAGAATCTTATAAATAAATTATAGTCTTGCAAGTTTTAAAACCTCTGTATTTACTTTAAATATTCCAGTTTTAATAAATTTACTAGAAATGGGTAATACATTCTTGCAGTCCACCACAAACAAGAACGCAGAGACTGACTGTCGCCCGCATAGACTGAATGTCACCACTGCAAAATGATAACACATGCCGCGTTGCTCTAAGTTTCATTAACTGTTATCAAAAACACATGTTATCATTAGTGTGCAGTATTTCTGTCTGCGAAAAAGGGGTGAACTTAGATAAAATCCGTGTTCGAGATTAATTTATTTGGGAACGAGGCTATCCTTGGCGTCATACTAAGCCATTTGATAAGAGACTTTTGTCGAAATGTGACAATGCTATTATAATAAAATATTTAAAATTTTAAAAAAGGCAACTCAATGATATCTGCTCTAAAAGTGTAAAAGTGCATGCAAGTCAGATTTTCTACTTCGACTGAGATAAACAGAAGCATTACGACATCTGTAGGAATTCATTAATATCTGCATTGGTGTATTGGTGCAAAATCTTTCTGCTACTTAGTTGAAATAATATTTCTTCAGTATTTTTATAATTTATGCGCGTTAATTTCATTTACAACCTGAATTCGATGAATGCGCAAGATCTATTTGCTCATCATGAAAATCAAGTAAGCTTTTATTTCATATTATTTTAAAAACATAATAAATCAAATAATTTTGCAAATATCCACCCAATTTTCTAACACACATCTATTATTTACGAAAAATAATAAATAAAAGTTCTCAAAATAAGAAAACACTTTCCTGAAAAATAGGTTAAGTTCGAAAATAAAAATATTTCCTATTAATTAAGACCACGAAATAAATTAAGTCCCCCAAAATAAAATTCTTTCCCGCGAATTTTCAAAGTTCCGTTAAAATAAATAAAATAGCAATTTTTCTCAAAAATTCTATTTCCTCTAAAATAAAAATAAAGTTCACATAAATTTTCTATCTAACGAGAGCAGGAAATTATAAACACACAAACATGATTAGTTTAAAAATGTTGTTACTCACGTAACCTAAATCATGTAAGATGATTAATGCGTTAACTTAAGATAATTCTTTAGAAATTTCGTGAGCTTTATTCGTGTAAATTTATTTAATGCTTATTGAAAATGCGCAGAATATCTAAAAGTGAATTATTTAATCTTTAACTTGTGACTCTCAATAAAATCATAATATAATTACATACTCAAAAATTTAAAATATCATCATGTTATAAAACACTTCCGCTAAATTTTGTATCTCCCACTCATTTTAAAGGAAATATATAGATCAAAATTTAAAACATTTCCAGTCAATTTTGTATTTGCTGTTGAATTAAAATTGAAAAAATCATTCTTTCCCATGGCGTTTATCAAAATCAACTAAAATATTTTCTTTGCGCATCCAAACAAAATAAATTTCAATCAAGTTATCCCCATGTTAAAGTACACATCCTCCAAAAATTAACACGAACATGATAATGCATCACGCAAAAAATACCTCTTCTCGAAGAACACACATCAGAAAGTCATTCATTGAAAATTGAGTATCTCCACTAAATACCAACATAAAAATGAATTCCCGCGAATTTTCCAAGTTCCGTTAAATAAATAAAATAGCAATTCTTCTCAAAAAAATCTATTTCCTCTAAAATAAAAATAAAGTTCGCAAAATAATTCTATTTCCTCAAAATAAAATTCGAAAAAAATTTCTATCTCCCCTAAAATAAAGTTCAATTCGCATAAAATTTTCTAACATCTAAAAATAAAAGTTCCTAAAATAATTCTAACATCTCTAAAATTTAATTCGTAAAATAAAAATTAAGTTCCGTTAAAATAAAATTATTCTGTAATATTTTCTAACTCTGCTAAATAAACTTTGCAAAATAAAAATATTTTCTTGAGATATTTCTATCTCCTCAAATAAAATTCGAAAATAAATAAAATACCTTCGTACTATAAGAGACTATTTCCTCAAAATAAAATTCGTAAAATAAATTCAGTTAGCAAAAATTTTCTAACACCTGAAAATAAAATTAAGTTCGAAAAATAAAATTCGTAAAATAAATTTTCTAAGACATGAAAATAAAATTAAGTTCGAAAAATAAAATTCGTAAAATAAAATTAAAGTTCCGTTAAAATAAAATTCGAAAAAAAAAATACCCGCGTACTATAAGAGACTATCTCCCAAATATTTTCAAAGTCTCCCTAATTCATTCATTTCCCGAAATAAATACCCTCGTACTGTAAGACAAGTTCTTATCAGTTTCCCGACAACGCCTCTCCCTCCACCGAGATGTGTTTCCACCACCACCAACTCTTATCAGCGCGCGCGCGGTGTGTCACCACAGGCCACCACATTCCACAGTTACACCACAACAGGCCCACAGGTGGCGTGGAACTGTCAAATACACACTACTTACATTCCTCGATTTATCTTTTATAATGAATTTTGTAAAGGATCACCTGTTCTACTAGAACTTTCTCAAAGAATATTTGAAACACTTCTGTTTCAAACTAAAAAAATTCTATTAAAGTTAAGCCTGCAACTTTTCATGAGCAAATGAAAAGGGTCTTCAAATTTCAGTCATATATGCATTTCTTGTTTTTTAATTTGCACTCACATCTTGAGTCAGTCTTGTCGTGACTGATAATTATAAACAGTGAAGTTCATAGCAATGAATAAAGAGTGTCTCATATGAGTCAATACAGCTCGAATCGATGAATCATGTTGAAATTTTCCTAAGGAAAATACGAGAATTTTGGAATACAGATAGTTTCAGTCAATAATTTTCAGTTGATCTCTAATTAAGATTATATTCATTAAACGTTTTTATTGAGTTAGAGTAAGATTATACTGAGTTCGGCCACTAATTTTTAAAAAGCTATCCTTTTAAACAATTTTTTTATACAGCCCTGAATCCTAATGATCCTGTTTCTAATATTTTATTTTATAGCCGCCCGTATAACGGAAGTGTTTATAAATTTCGATTCGGAATATGCAATACATTAAACAAAAATGTAATTATTTTACAATTAAAAAGATTCACTTACCTAAATATAATTTGAAGTTAATGATGCGAACAAAGGATTTTTATCTTGTCAGCTGCAAATTAAAACCAAGTTACGCGAAAAAAACATATGCCTGCTTAAGAAACAAAGATATTTTCAATTTGAACTTTGAACAGAATGAGTAAAAGAAAATTGTGCTTCAACCGCACTTTATGTGAAACATTGGCTAGTTGTCATTGACTTTCATTCATAGACGTAAATGCTATTATCTACATTTACACTATACTAATAAATTCTTAAATAAATTAATGCCGATTTCGGTGGATTGAGGGGGGGGGGGTGGTAAAAATCGACGAATAAGGAATAATCATGAAAAAAAAAGTGAGAAAATAGAAAAATCTTAAAAAACATATATTACAAAAGATAAAGAAAAAAAAAGCCATTCTGAGGCATGAAATGAGTTTCTTCACTTTCCTCTCAAAATTCATGAAATAATTGTTTTTTCTACAGTAGGTTAGAATTGCGGTCCTCTATCGGATAGGATAACCAAATTTAGCCGGAACCAGATAGATTTTAAATACTTCTTGTCAGGTTTTGACACTTTTAATATCACTCACCCGCAAGAAAAGTGACATATCTCGCAAAAATTCATTTTGCGTTTTACTGCATTAATAGGTCTGTTATAGGTGCTACAGTACATAGTATTGTTACACAAACAGTTTCATAAGTGTAGTTATACGGAAAATCACTTTTTTACGCTATATGTCCATTCGTGACCAAAGAAGAGGGATGAATTGTGCAGGAAGGTAAAAATACCCAACCCTCCAAACCTCATCCTAAGCCTTCATTCTTAAAGTTTTTATGCTTTTAGGCACAATTTTACGGCTGCATGCAGAGATAAGTGCTTTAATTTCATCTTACAGTAAAATCATGCAAATTTTCTTTTGCCTCTCCTTTAAAATTTTCTTTCGTCGAGATGTGTCGCTTTTCTTGCGGGTGAGCGATATGACCTGATTTTTCAAATGAAAATATGTACTGAATGTTTTTCAAATGAAAAATCTATATATTTGAATATTAATGAGGGTATTTAAGTTCATTTTAATACAAAAAAAGATAAAATTGTAGGCTTTTTTCATAATTGTTTATTCTATAAAATATGAACTAATTTTCTTTCGTCTCGAATTAGGATCGGATAAGCGATTTTTATTCCATTTTCGGATTTGGTTGACGAATTCCTTTTTGTCGGGTTTCTGGTTGACTTTCAGCAGAAATTTCAGATTCGGATCGGGCGCAACCCGGCCCTTGGAAAGACTCTAGTTGGGCTTAGAAATGGAAGAACGTCTAAGTTTTGGGTAAGATATATTTAAGAAGAAGACTGCAGTTTTTTTGTTTTAATGAGAAAAATTCTGTACGAGTTCAGTTGTCATATTGTAGTGATTGGTTGATTGATTGTTGACGGCCAATTATCTACACGAGAGATATGGGCCCTAGGGGGAGTGCCTTCCGTGGAGGTCTTTCTAAGGGAACCTAATCCGTATTAACGCATGGAAGTATCCACGGTTCGAAGAAAACCACGAAAACTCCGAACGATTAGGCCGACGGGCGCGATTGGGTTCGAACCCAGCACCTCCCGTCTACCAGCTTCGAGAGCAGAACCTCTCAGCCACTGGTGGGGCGTCATATTGTAGTGATAGTGGCATTAATCAATTTAATATTTTTCACACATTCTCTTTTATCTGAAATACTGAATAATAAGGCAGTATAAGTTGGACAAAGGATCCATTGTTATCTGAAATAGATTGTTGCATTCGTTAGGGTCCGATTCGAACAGTAGTTCGGATTGAGTTGCCGCTAAATGTTTTTCGGTGTGGGCCAGTCTGATAATTATTATTGCGGGTTCAGGTCAGGTTGACCCGATTTTTCAAAAGGAAGTCCACAATATTGTTTAATTTATAAGTCGAATAAGTAAACAGCTATTCTTTTGCTACACAGAAGATAAAAGTGCTGTTAGAGATGACTATTTTTCATAATTCAAATAAAATTTTTATTTTATTTCATTTCGGATCGGGTTCAGGGTTCAGGTTTCTTCCCAGTGTGCTTCGGATTGACTTAAAATATAAATTTCAGAACCCGACCCGAACACGGATGGACAGAGGTTAAATTGAAACATCTATTTATGCCTGAGATAGATTCCTTCATTGAGTTGGGTAGTCAGACCAACACGGCGTTCGAGTTGAGTTGGACTTAATTTACAAAAAAAAAAAAAAAAAAAAAAAAAAAAAAAAAATTCAAAACTCACTTTAATTTAATTATTGTACAATAGTGTTGTCTATGAGCTGAAGAAGTAAGTAAATAAATCAATTTAATGACTGATGTAGGGAAAATATCACATCCACCCTTTTGCCTTATATTTACTCATTAACATGTCAATAAACTGAAAAATAATTAAATATTTTTATTAATGTATAGAGTTAAAAAATAAAATAATAATTCAGTTCATAAATTTAAAATTAAGCATAATTGGTTTTATTTTTTATTTCACAACAAATTGTTCAACAAAAAGTTTGGAGTCGGAGTCGGCATATTTTTAGCGACTCCGACTCTTTTCGCCGAAAAATCACACCGACTCCATGACTCTGACTCCGACTCCGCAGCCCTGGTTACAATAGATACGTACTTGATTATTACGGACTTTATACGGTAATTAATACGGACTTGATACAAAGGGTTAAAAAAGATACCTGGGCAATTAATGTTTCAAAGGCTTTCAGGTAAAGCAGGATCACAGTTTTAAAAGCCAGATTTCATAGATTTATTTGTTGATCAAAATTGTGTCAAAAACATACTGTCCTAAAAATATTTTCACCACTTTAGGTTTCATTGTATAACTGATAAATTGTATTCTCTTTCTCCCTTCAGGACCAGATAAACACACGCACTTAGTTCAAAGAATCTGGTTGTTTGGATTTATGAAGGCCAATTATAAGCACGAGGGATATTATGAGCACGAGGGCCCAGGGGGGAGTGCCCTTCGTCGGGGTCTTTCTAAGGGAACCTAATCCGTATTAACGCTTGGAAATCCAAGTTTCGAAGAAAACCACGAAAACTCCGAAAGATTAGGCCGACGGGCGCGATTGGGTTCGAATCCAGCACCTCCCGTCTACCAGCTTCGAGAGCAGAACCTCTCAGCCACTGGTGGGGCCTCAAAGAATCTGTCAAGTACTTCCGCTTCCTCTGAGAGGAGTTGCGCAAATACCTACTGGATTAAAACAATTCTCGGTATAGAGGAAAAAGAAAATAAAGTTACTTTCATTATTACATGAATGACCCCTGATTAGATCCCAATATCTTTCTTACTGTTTAAAAACTGTAGAGCCTAAAAATGTTATTTCTAACTATGTTCTGTTTCAGGCAGAATTCTGGGCAAAATTCCAAAATATTTGCTTCATAGGATATGTCTTTTAACGGAATTCTCGCTGAGAAAATGCGACTTATGGTAACAAATATTTAATTTGATTAGTATTTTACGGCAATTTTAATTTTGTATTATCATAATTTTGTATTTCATTTCTATTGGAATTTTTATTATTCAAATTCAATATTCGAATTTAGTATTTCATTGTTTTAGTACTTGTGCTGTCTGATCTTGGTAGATTTAGCTGTGTGGAAACATCATTTTGCATGATAATAAAAATAAATAAATAAATAAATAAAAATAAAATGCTATCGAGATATCCCTAGTTTAGTAATTGAAATTTGCCTTTTCTTGATTGAAGATTGCGAAGATTATCGTTGACAATCTGTAGTAGGAAAGATTTTCAGGCGAAAATTTGAAGACCTTTACATTAGAAGAAGCAGCAATTTCTATTCATAAATATTGATTATAGATGGCAGCACCAAACTAATTCTTCCTCTTTAATGCTATATAAAACAAAATGGTTAATTCGCAATATAATCTCCTTCGCCAATCTCCTTCGATAACTGCGCCAATATGGCAACCCTGGTTTATCGGGATGCTCCTCTGACGTCACTAAATATGGCAACCCTAAGATTTCTCTTGGAGAGTTGATGGTTTGAACTCCTTGTTTTTGTAAGCTCCTTTCTAATTGGATGCTTATTTTTTTGTAAAAGGCTTTCTTATTGGACAAGAGGAGAATCTGGTATCATTTTGAATTTGTTTGGAAAAAACGTTATTACTGCTGCAATGGATTTCGTGTTGACCAAATCTGTGTGTTGCAGTCGCGTATTTTTATTATTTGTTTTCTCAATCTCGTACATTTTGAAACAAGTACCTATCGGGATAAATGCTTGACAGGTGAGAATAAAAATTCGATCAGTTATTTTTCTTTTATTTTTACCTGTATTTTTGAGCGTTGATTGAATTATGGGTTAATTATGTACGAAAGACATGCTGATTGTTCCAAGCTATGAATGACTAAAAGTGACAGATTGAGTGATGCTTTTGAATGACATCGTAGAGCACAAGATAAAATTATGAATAAAAAAACGGGGGGGTTCAGGGGGGCGGTAGCCCCCCTGATTAAAAAAAAAGAGCCCCTCTGATTAAAAAAACCACAACATTGTTTTGCTCCCTTTATTGTTAACAAACGTTCTTTTTTAATAATTTGGGTAAGTGAAAGTTTTGTTTTTTGGTATATTTGATAAAATGTATTTTAAAATATATGAAATGTATTTTTTAAAAATGTATTTCGAAAAAATTTGAAATTTTATGTATTATTTTTACTCAAAAATACAGGTTAAAATAAGAGAAAAATAACTGATCAAATATCTATTCCCACATTTTAAGCATTTGTCTAGATAGGTACTTGTTTCAAAATATACGAGAAGAGAAAACAAATAATAATTTTGCGTACTCTCTCCCGGATGTTGCAGCCCCGGGAGTTAGTTCGCGAAAATGCGTCAATTTGGCGATTTTTGAAAATCGCGCCAAGAAGGAGAGTAAACTGCGATCGCACCAACAAAATTATTGAAGAGAATGATTTCTCATGGTTAATACCCTCCCACCTTCTGTTTAATATTTAAAACATTGCAATGATGGCCTAAAATTGTACAAAATTTAAATTAAACTTGTGTCATTATTAACTTTTATTTATTTATTTATTTATTTATTTATTTTTTGAAATGCTGTATTTCGCTATTAAACTGACTTTAGAGAACAACTTTTAATAACTGTATTTATATGTACTTTTTTAAAGGCTAAATGTATTATTTATCATACAATTTCATTCATACAATGTTAACATTCAATATAACGGTTGAATGTAAAATAAATATAATAACATAAAACAATTGCTTTATGTGTCCATATTGTTTGATACTCATTAAATCGCTTAAAGATGGCAGCACCGAAGTAAATAACAGATATTATCGACTTTGTCTACTGTGATTTTCTCTTTTCAATTCTAGAAATTCACAAGGCTGGTTGGTTTTTGACGGCCGATTATCTACTCTTGGGATATAGGCCAGAGGGATAGTGCCCTTCGTGGAGAGTCTTTCTAAGGGAACCTAACCTGTATTTACGCATGGAAATCCAAGGTTTCGAAGAAAACCACGAAAACTCCGAAATGGTTAGGCCGACGGGGTTCGAACCCAGCACCTCCTGTCAACCAGCTTCGAGAGCAGAACCTCCCAGACACTAGTGGGGCAGAAAAAAAAATCACAAGGATTTCCAAATAATTCTGTTCTCGTAATTTCAGGACAGACGTTCCGTTCTTAATTCAGGCCAAAATTAATGATTGGAAATATTTGCAAATATTTATAATTAGGAAAAAATATGCTCAGATTACTTAATACTTTTTTTCTGGATAAAAATATAAGATTTTTTGTCATTTGACCGGGAAGAAATTGCTGTCATAGGGATATAAAATTGAAATAAAGAAAAATATCTGAGATCATTATATATATATATATATTTTTTTTGTTTTTGTTTTTTGTTTTGTACGGATTATATTGTATTATTCATTAGTATGCCCATTATAAATCAATAGTTTATTTTAATTTTGTTAATTCTGTATATTTACACGAGCTGACAGTGGACCCCACTGGTAATTCTTCTACACTTTTTTTTTTTTTCAGCACTCGTAGGATTAACAGTTGCCTTAAAAATGGCTATTACAGACTAAGGTTCAACAAATATAAATATAAAATTCAAAAATTCCCTCAACAGCAACTGATCTGCTCTTTGTGGAATGTCCTATATGCAGGACGATTGTACAACAAACAAGTATAAATTGTGTACATCTGTTTATTCATAATGCTGTGTTATAAAAGCCAAATAAAAAGTATAAAAGAAACCTTTTAAAATTGCAGATATTTACCTCATTTAAAAGCTAAACTGATTAAAACAATAAAAAGAGAGAGAGAGAAAAGAAATAAAATAGATCTAAGAAATAAGTATGTATATGAACCGAAAAGAAACTTTTATACTAAAAACACATTCGTACTTTTCAATGGGACTTATTACCACCACTAGCAAAACGCATAATAAATCCTTCGCGTGTTTTAACAAAAAGTTGAGTTGTTGTATTTATGACGGCCAATTATCTGCACGAGGGATATGGGCCCTGGGAAGGGAGTGCCCTTCGTGGGGGTCTTTCTAAGGGAACCTAACCCGTATTTACGCATGGAAAATCCAAGACTTCGAAGAAAACCACGGAAACTCCGAACGATTAGGCCGACGGGCGCGATTGGGTACGAACCCAGCACTTCCCGTCTACCAGCTTCGAGAGCAGAACCTCTCAGCCACTGGTGGGGCTAACAAAAAGTTGAATTTTTTTTTATTTATTGATAATGTAAAATCATTCTAAATTATATATATAATATTATATCTATCTAGGAGGAGAAAAAAAAGAGGTTACAATCGAAATATGAATTTGAATTAAGATAATCCTAAAGCACCGCGTTGCTAAGAACTTTAACAGGAGTAAAATTCTTTTTTTAATTATTGAAAATATATATCCTACAAATATTCGCCCTGATGTCCGCACCTATCTCATCTCTTGTAGGTATTCCCGACGGGATTTAAAGGCCTGTCTCAAGTTTCAAAAGTGTAGAGTCAAAAGAGATACTTAACTGGGGCCCCTTTAAGGAGAATACCAACCGTTCCTCTTCCTAGTCTACTATTTTTTTTTTTTTTTTTTTTTTATGAAAAAACAAGTAACAAAATTCTACCTGTGAAAAATGTTTAACACATCTTGTATATTACGGCAGATTTCATTTCGAATTTCGTATTGCTAAAAGTTTCTATTCGATTTCCGATCGAATTGATTAGCATTACGAAAAATTCTGCACTCGAAGTTTGTAATATTAAAATTCTGTATTTGAATATATATATATATATATGTGTATATTGTATTTTATTGAGGACTTACTTTCTTTTCTGATCAAAACTGTAATGATAGAACATCAGTTCAGCTGTTCCGTATCCACTCCGTAGACTAGGATTCCTTAAGCTGATGCTGACGACCACCAAGCTAACACCGTGTTAGTGTAGAAAAATAGCTTTATTTAATTTTAGAAAGTTTTTGATTATATAAGATGAAAATTACCTTCCAGAATTTCTAGTTCCAAACGATTCCAGCCCAAAAGGTTAAAATTAGAGGTTTAAAAAAATTGATAATAGATGGCAGCACCACATTAATGGTACTACTTTATGAAAAATAATACACTTAGAAGATCATGGAACAGAATAAGTTCTAATACTGATTTTTTTCTACCACCTTTATTTATTATTTAAAGTATTGTAGGAATAAGTCATGTTCTAAATTAGTTCTTAATTTTAGTAATTAATAGCCTTTTTTTCTGAATGAAAAGTAATAAACTGACATTTCTAAATAGCTTTTTATCAAGGTATCAACGTCTTTATTTTTTTAAAGGCTAAAATAATTAATGTTTATGCAGTTTCATTCATGCAATGTTAATTTGAGGGTGGGTTGAAGGCAAAAACCAGACAAACAATACAGATATTAAATAATTCATTTATGTTACATTACGAATTTTATATTCATGCGAGTTCTAAAAGATGGCAGCACTAAACATCTTATAAAAGCAGGAAAGTAATACAGTAACCTATTGACTAGTATTGATTTTAGCTAATTCTTTTATTCCAAATACAGTATAGCCCCGATTATCCGCACAATTGGGTGGCAAGGGCACCGCGGATAACAAAAATCGCGGATAATCCGAAAAAGACTTAAAATGCAGTGCAAGCACGAAAAAAAGACAGTTCAACATAAAAACTATGTTTTAGTGTACAAAAAACATAATAAAACGTTTAAAATACATACATATGCACAGTACAGCAAAAACATTTTATTTTCGTCTAAATCACTAAAATAAAGAACAGTAAACAAGAAACAAAGCCATGCATACTGTACAAAAAATGTTGAGTTACATCTTTTTTAAAAATCAGTCAGTGGTTTTTGCTTCTTGCTTTGGACACACCATTTCTAACTCAAAAATGAAGCTATTCTTGATATGTTCCTCTGGAATTTATCGTAACAGACTTATTCGATTGTTAAATATTTTAATTGATGTGTTTATATTTTGTTAATAAAATCAAGAAAATATGATATTTTAAACATGGCAACCGAACCTAGAAATATTTTTCTATTACTTTTAAATACATGAATTTTTCATTTTATATTTATTAGTAGGGCTTATTGTATTTTCTTTGCTGTTGGCTTGAATAAAAAAAAAAAAAGAAAGAAAAATCGCTTTGCGGATAAACCGCAACGCGGATAATTGGGGCTTTACTGTATCTACCAAAACTTACGAAAAGTACACTTTTGTCTATTTTAATGCATTCAGTGAGTTAAAAAGAAAACATATATTACTGGGTGGAAGATCCTATTGCCTAGAAGAACCATTCCCAGTATAAAAGAGCCCCACCAGTGGCTGAGAGGTTCTGCTCTCGAAACTGGTAGACGGGAAGTGCTGGGTTTGATCCCAATCGCGCCCGTCGGCCTAATCGTTCGAAGTTTTCGTGGTTTTCTTCGAACCATGGATGTCCATGCGTTAATACGGGTTAGGTTGCTTTAGAAAGACCCCCACGAAGGGCACTCCCCCTCGGGCCTATATCCCTAGTGAACATAATCGGCCGTCACAAAATCAACCAACCCAGTATAAAAGAAATTAAGGCCACGTTCAAACGAACATCTCGGCACAACACGAATAATATACAGTTGATTTGATTGGGTTGTTAAAGATAAATAAATATTTCATCGGGTTAGAAATTTCCTTGATTAACTTTTAAAGTGCTTCTAAGCACGGCGCAAGTTCAAGTTCCTCTTGGATGTTTTTTTTTTTCCCCAAGTACAATTAAACTAAACGTGTGGCTTACGGTCAATTAAGGATCAGGGTCTACAGTGCCGAACCCTGTTTTCTTGTCCCTGGGAGCATATGTCCCGGTCAGAGGGTGAACTTAATGCGGGACCCTCAGTGTTTAGTTCTAAGCCAGCTTGGTACTCATTTTATCGAACCCGAATGTAATGAAAGGTTGAGTGAACCATGCCTAACCGAGAGTTGAACTCTCGACCTGTAACTTGGCAGACAGGCGTGCTCAGGCACAATTGTTTCCGCCAATTTTTTTTTTTCTTTTTTCTTTGCAAGTAAATTCTATCATAGAAGTTCCAACCATTCATAATTTTTTTCTCCATTAAATCGATGATGTAACATCTCGCTTTATACTAGATTAGTATTAACACAATTATTCTAATTGGTAAAGAAATCATATTAGATATAAATTTCCAACTGGACGAAAAATGTCCGGACCAGGATTCGAACCCGGGACCTCCTGGCTGAAGCCGCCAGTTGTTGTTGTATTTTATGTCGGCCAATTATCTGCACGTGGGATATAGGCCCTAAGGGGGGGAGTGCCTTCCGTGGAGGTCTTTCTAAGGGAACCTAACCCGTATTAACGCTTGGTTGGTTGATTTTTGTCGGCCAATTATCTGCTCGAGGGATATAGGCCCAGGGGGGGAGTGCCCTTCGTGGGGGTCTTTCTGAGGGAACCTAACCCGTATTAACGCTTGGAAATCCAAGGCTCGAAGAAAACCACGAAAACTCCGAACGATTAGGCCGACGGGCGCGATTGGGATCGAACCCAGCACCTCCCGTCTACCAGCTTCAAGTATTAACGCTTGGAGAACCAAGGTTCGAAGAAAACCACGAAAACTCCGAACGATTAGGCCGACGGGCGCGATTGGGATCGAAACCAGCACCTCCCGTCTACCAGCTTCGAGAGCAGAGCCTCTCGGCCACTGGTGGGGCCTGAAGCCGCCAGTGCTCTGCCATCTGAGCTATCCCGGACGATTTTGGTCGAACTTTTTCACCCAGCTAACCTTGATGATTACAGCATCTGGTCTGAAACCTGGTTCATCTCAACAGAATAAATCACAGGTAATGGAACTCCAGAAATCGCTGGATACGAAATTACACTAGATTAATATTAACGCAATTATTCTAATTGGTAAACAAATCATATTAGATGTAACTTTCCAACTGGGCGAAAAATGTCCGGACCAGGATTCGAACCCGGGACCTCCTGGCTGAAAAGAGCTGAACCAGGTTTCAGACCAGATGCTGTAATCATCAAGGTTAGCTGGGTGAAAAAGTTCGACCAAAATCGTCCGGATAGCTCAGATGGCAGAGCACTGGCGGCTTCAGCCAGGAGGTCCCGGGTTCGAATCCTGGTCCGGACATTTCTCGCCCAGTTGGAAATTTACGTCTAATATCTCGCTTTATGTTTTAAGTGATGGGTACTGTTGCGAATTGAAGGGGTTCTTTTTCGGTGAAATCGGCCCTATTTAATGACACATTAAATAAGATGAGCTATTCAGGAACTGCAGTATGTTTCTGAATTAAAAAACCCCAACTCATTTAGCATTACTGGTGACATGTGGCCGTATGATTAAGAGATAGGTTATTCTTTTAGTAATAAGCTGTGCCTATGATGTAAAAAGCGTTTTTATTCTGATAAAAAAATAACATTTAAAGCCACTCTCATTCTATCACTCACCCGCAAGAAAAGTGACACATCTCGCAAAAATTCATTTTTCGTTTTATTTCACTAATAGGCGTGTCATAGGTGTGTCTTGCTACACAAACAGTTTCATAAGTGTACATAATAAATATACGGACAATCCTTTTATTACGTTATATGTCCATTTGCGACGCGTGGGGAGGTAAAATTACCCAGCCTTCCAAACCTCATCCCACGTCTTCATTCTTAAGGGTTTTATGTTTTTATACACGTTTTTATTCCAGTATATAGTACTAAGTGCTGCAATTTCATCTTATAGTAAAATTATGCAATTTTTCTTTTGCTTCTCCTGTGAAACTTACTTTTGTCGAGATGTGTCACTTTTGTTGCGGGTGAGCGATATCCTTTATTTTCTTCGAAAGATATAAATGATTTGAATCGAAAGATATGAATGTTGAAGCAGTTGCGAATTAAAGAGGTTCTTTTTTCGTGAAATCGGCCTCTATTTAATGGCATATTAAATAAGATGAGCTATTCAGAACTGCAGTCAAACGGCAACTTTGAACGTTTTAATTCCGCATGTGATGTTTTATTTTTTACATTAATGTAAAGTAAAAAATATGAAATGTCATATTTTACTAAACGTTATTTAATCACATTGTACTAAACTCCATGTTTAAGAAAGAGTGAGAAAAGAAAGAAAAAGGAGATATAAAAGCAGCTTAATGTAGGGCATTGAAGATTTTATCTAGATTCAAATTTTGAATCCCATGCGATTAATGTGTTACATAAAAGTTTCAAAATGATTTAAAGAAATATTAGTTTTCCTACATTCTGCGTACGGTTTGTGGAATTTTAATTGCCATATGATAATTTATACTGTTTTGTATTTATTTGGAACAGATGTCGTATCTTCCAGCAAGCCGCCATCTTGGATTTTTTTTGTTGGCGTGAGATCTGTACCGAATGGAATTCAAATAAATCAAATAACTTAATTAAACTAGTGTACTACTTTTATTAATTATTAAAACAAAAATATAATTTCATAAAAAAAGTTTTATTGTACAAAAATATTAGAAAAAAAATATATACAAAACAAATAAAATAAAATTTCTTACAGACTGTTAAAAAAAAAAAAAAAAAAAAAAACTAAATTGGATAACTTAAAATATACTTCAAAATGTTGTGTGTGTGTGACCCCCCCCTCCCCCTCAAAACGTCCGTAATGTATATACCAAAAAAATATATAATAATAATAATAATAATAATAATAATAACCAAATTTTACAGCACAAAATAAGATAAATATCCAAGATGGCTGCTTGCGGGAAGATATGACATCTATTCCATTAATTTAAATAATAAAAAAAAATTTACATAGTGTAAATTAACTGTCATTACTAATTAAATATTAATATACCATTACTAATAAAACTAATAAAGCGAATAATTTTCAGTACTATCATAATAATACGCTTGTTTTTAAAGTGAGAGCATGGAAAATCCTAATAAAAATGGGTATTCAATCATCAATATGCAATTTATATTCTTTCAGAATTGTTTACTCGTTCTCTAGCATAGTGGAAATTAAAATTTCCGATTTAATTTGTTTGAGAAATTTACTTAATGTTTTTTTTTTTTTTTTTTTTTTGGCATCTGCTAATTATCAACTTTTTTCATTTAGAGAAAGTACTTTTCGACAATAAAAAGTAAAAATAGAAGCAAAAATTGAATTGTTTCATTTTTGCTTTCAAACATTCCATAGATTATAGATCAGGTTCTCAATAATTACTTCGCGCCACTTATTATTCAGAATTTTCTTAAATATATTTATAAACTACTTTCTCAGGACACCTGCGGAGTGTAGAAGATGGTACAGTCGTGGAAAAAAAAAAAAAAAACACCCTACTAACTCCTTAACAAATCATAGTAGACGAATGTTACTGGTACCGGACGATTGCAAATAAAGTCTACTTTTAAATGGTGTGTATAAAATTTGCCTAGGGGGTCATATACATATTAAAACGAATCCAAACTTCATTTTTTTCAATGGCAGTACCCAAATTTAACGAGATATTTCAAATCTTCGGTTCAAAATATGCCTAGAAACCAAATTTCAAGTCATTCGAATGATAAGTTTTTGAATTATAGACATTCAAAATTTACACCTTCTAATGTTAAATTACATTTTCATATTTTTATTTATATCTCCTGAAATTATGCTCCTAGCGAGCTAATTTTTTGTGTAGCAATAATACTAATATACCCAAACATAAATACGTAGAATTTGCAATTTTTATAATTTTGTGATATGAATTATGAATTATGAAATTAATACACGAAAAAAATTATGAATTGCAGCATACAATTTTTTGATGGATATAGATTTATTAAGTCCTGCTTTATCGAAATCCAAAATTTCACATTTTTCTTCCAAGTAGTTTTCAAATTATGCTTAAAAACTGCAAAATGATGGTTTAAGGAGCCGTCTATGATAGAAGTGAGTAAATTTTTTAAATTTATTCTGCTATCCTGTAATCAAACAGGTTTCATTGATGCTTAAACGTGCCTTGATCAAGAAGGCGGCTCTTTCGGTTAACAATTGAGTTCTCAACTTCAATTGGATACAGCCCTTAAAATACGCTCGTTTTAAAATAATTAATTTTTCGGAAACTTATGGCACGAATTGCATAAAAATTTGTTTATAGGCTAATTGAAAGGTGTAGAGTTCATTTATGCTGCCAGAATTGTGTACTGCTATTGAAAAAAACAAAGTTATGGTTCATTTTAATATGTAGATGGCCCCTTAAACAAATTTTATATACATCATTTAAAAGTAGACTTTATTTCCAATCGTTTCGGTACCAGTAACTTTCTTCTACGATAATTTGTTGAAAAGTTAGTAGGAGGTGTTTACTTTTTTTTCCCACGACTGTACATTTCTTGTACGGCACTGAAGTGCGGCAAATGTTTGTTAAGAGATATTGTTATTTATTTACTTTTTTTTTTTTCAGCTATAGAAAGTCCAATGGCTTATGTTGCAGTATGAACATCACGGCTTCAAATATCAAAAATCAGATTGTCACTGTCATTTATCAGTACATTTTTCTGGTATGAAATTTTGAATATCTGAAACACTTTTGAAAGTGATCGGTCCTCGTAGGAACAAAGCTGGTCACAGATTATGTCTGTGGCTAGTGTGTTACAATTTTATATCTGAAGCTAAATAGAGCTCCCACCTCCAATATAAATATATCTATAATGCTTTTATATTATTTATTTCATAATAAGGTAAGATAATAAGTTTGCATATGTTAAATGGCTAACACTTTTCTGGCAAAACGTTATTTGGAGATTTGTTGTTTTTTTAAAAAAACTGTGTAAATATGATTTATGTTTAAGGCTGTTCTCGAATGCAGTAATTTCCATCCGTGACTGCATAAAAGTTTACGTTATTCTCATATCGATGCAACGTTATTTGTTTTCTTTAAAAAAAAAAAAAAAAAAAAAAAAAAAAAAGGTACAGGAATTAGATGTCAAAGGTGATGTATTACACAGTTTTCCAAGACATTTATTTGAAAATTAAGTTTATGAATACGTTTCAATTAATTTAAATAAAATTATATCGCATTTCTATGAAGGTAAAAAACGATAAGTCATGTGGGATTGGAATGGGTACTAATTATTCAAGTACTGCAGCAAATTTGTTTCTTTTTTACTTTGAATATAATTATACAATCAATAAAAATTTGCATATTTACAGATATATTGATGATGTTTTGATTTTTATACTAAATCTGATAAAATTTATCCAAGTTTCTAAAAATTAAATCAGACCAATACTACTGTTGAGAATACAGATTTTTTTTTTTTATATTTCTTTTTATATTTCAAAGGATAGCATTTCTTTAGATAAATCTTTGATTTTCTTTAGATTTCTTTATGATAAAAGTAACAATTTTAATTTTTTACTATAAATTTGCCTCATTGGTTTTATAATGTGCATAAAAATGTATTTATTAATATGGTTATTAATCAAGTTATTAGATTCAGAAAAAATTATAACAACGATTTCAATTTTAATAAACCAGTTTATAAGTTTTTAGGGAATTTTATAATAGTAATTATTCATATAAATTTTTAAAGCATTATATAAAGGTACTTTTTAAAAATTGGCACTAATACGGGATGATGTGAAGCATTAACTCAAACAGTGATAAGTGAATTTTATCATTGTACTTCCATACCGGGTGTGGGTGCAGATGAGATATGTCTTACATTATACCTTTAAAAGAAAACAAAATGCAAAAAATATTCAATATATTTAAGTATTTGTTTGGATTATTATATTTAAGTTGTTACTGTTTATTATGTTTAGTATTAGTTTTTTGCATTTATTTATAGTTAAGGATTTATTTCATTTTTTAATAGTTTGTGTTTAATCTAAATGTTTTTCGCCTTGCGAAACTGCCGATAGAACTTTTATTTATTTTTAATATAGGGTGGCGGAGTTTTCAATGCCTTTTCACATACTCAAGGGTAAAGGTACATACATCAATTGTGAGACATTGATTTGTTGCTTCTGTATTAATAGCAAATTTATTTTGTTTCCGTTATTAATGATAAAATATTTTACAATTCTATGCTACTCCTCCTAAATTTTACTAAATTCAAATTCAAGTTTTGTTTGTTGATTATATTGTATTGCATTTTTAAAAGAGCTGCTTTCAGCGCCTGTATTTCGAATAATTATCACAATTTTATAGGGGATAAAAATTCCAAATATAGGCGCTGAAAGCAGCTATATAAAATGTTTATAAGTTTTTAGGAAATTTACTTTATAATAGTAATTATTCTATTTAAATTTTTAAAGCATTATAAAGGTACTTTTTAAGAATTGGCGACAATACGGGATGATATGAAGCAGGGCCTCAAACAGTAATAAGTAAATTTTATCATTGTACTTTCATAGCGGGTATGGGTGCTTCATACCCACCTCATACCATAAGTTATGTTTTGCATTTTACCGTTAAAAGAAAATAAAATACAAAAATTCTTCAATATATTTAAGTATTTGTTTGGATTGTTCTACTTTAGTTGTAATTGTTTATTATGTTTAGTATTAGTTTTTGGCATTTATTTATAGTTAATGATTTACATAGCTGAAAACTTTTACGCTTTTTGGCTACAACTAAAATTTTAAGGAGATTTTCGCCTTGTTTAATCATGAGATTTCGACGACTGAATGAGATAATATTTTCTAAAAATTTTAGTGGTGTGAGAAAAGCGTAAAGATTGGCAGCTATGGATTTACTTCTTTTTTTAACCCCTTGGGGCCGAGCGACACGTATACGTGCCGTATGAAGCGCTCAGAATCCTTGTTTTTCCTCACCAGAAAAATTTTACTGTAAAATTTGCCTTGTTTAATCAGCGCATTTTCCCGATCCAAGAAGACACAAATTTCTGTTTTTAAAAAACGGTGACGAAAGAATAAAAATTTCGTAAAGGGCTCCCGTCCCGAAGGGGTTAAGAGTTTGTGTTTAACGTAAGAGTGTTTCGCCTTACGAAACTGCCGATAGAACTTTTATTTATTTTTAAAAAAGGGGGCGGAGTGTTCAATGCCTTTCCACCTATTCAAGAGTAAAGGCATATCCTTTAATTGTGAGACATTGATTTGTTGTTTGTTTCTGTGTTAGTAGCAAATTTATTTTGTTTTCGTTATTAATCATAAAAATATTTTACAATTTTTTACTCCTCCTCCTAAGTTTTACTAAATTCAAATTCAAATATTGTTTGGTGATTATATTGTATAGCATTTTTAAAAGAGCTGCTTTCAGCGCTTGTATTTGGAATAATTATCACATATTTATATGTGATAATTATTCAAAATATAGGCGCCGAAAGCAGCTCTAAAAAATGTTTATAAGTTTTTAGGAAATTTATTTTATAATAGTAATTATTCATATAAATTTTTAAAGCATTATATAAAGATACTTTTTAAGAATTGGCACAAATACGGGATGATATGAAGCAGGACTTCAAACAGTAATAAGTAAATTTTGTCATTGTACTTCCATGGCGGGTATGGGTGCAGATGTGATGTCTTACATTTTACCTTTAAAAGAAAATAAAATACAAAAATTCTTCAATATACATAATTAAACGACCCTAATTTAAAGTTGTCCACAGACAAAACTATTGTCCATAAAATTGTGAAAGTCATAGTAAAGGGATGGGAATTTGTTTAAGCTAAAAAATATATAAATTAAAATAGTTCAAAATTTCGCCACCAGAGGGCGATTTTTAATAAATTACACATTTAGCATTACGATAGTTTAGAAATTTTATTTACAGGATGTTCATAATTAATCGAACCTATTTTAAAGCTGTCTACAGTCGAAACTATTGTTCAGAATGTTGTGAAATTTTTTGGAGGGCATAATAAAAGTATGAGAATTCGTTTAAGCGAAAAAAAATTAGGTGGCCATTTTTTAAAGAATTACACATTTAGCATACATTTACGATAGTTTAGTCATCTTAATCCCCGTCCCTTACAACTAAACAAATTATTCCCCTCATCAGATAAAGTTTATAATATGTAAAACCCCTCTCCCTCCCGCAGAACACAATTTTTAACATTTCGATAAAAAAAAAATCCCTGTTCGTTAATTCTCTTAGCAGCAGTGTATTCAATCATCTAAATCTACCCTGTCCCAAAAAATAAATAAATAAGGAGGATTTTGATGACGTGGGGAGGGAAGTATCACAGGTGACGTGAACAGCGTTGCTATTTCTTAGGTCATGCCGAACATCACCAGGAGTCAAAACTAGTAGCGGATGGGGACAGCTTAATGCAGCAATGTTAAAGAAGCACCTGCGTAATACAAGAAGGGAGAAGGGAATCTTGTAAGGTATTTTTTAAAGCTGGTTTCAAACAAAGGGAAAAAAATAAGATTTCGCATTTAATACTGGCGCCACCTATCCAAAATATTTGAAAATAATATTAAAAACGAAATCTTTAGAACATGATCTTTCCAACATTGTAGTAAGAATTATTTAAATAAGTAAACAAATATCTATAACTTTTACTTTTAAAATTTAAAAGCACTTCATCTTATGCGTCATAATAATGTTACTGCATATATAACTCATTGCATATAAATAAATAGGTAAAGATATGCATGTGGCATTTTAACCGCTTTAAGGTTTATAGCAAATTAGTTTATAAGGGATAAAATAAAATAATTATTTCTTATCTTAAGGTAAATCTTTGTCTTTGCTTTCAGTCAAGGATTGAAAAAACAATAAATATGATTTAAGTAGCATATACTTCTATAATTAAAATATACATAATTTAATACTTGTTTCCTAAGATAATTATGCATATATCATTATTACTATACATTAGTATGTTAATGTGGTTTCAATTTATTTTTAAAATAGTTTAGAAAGATTTAAAAGCTATTACTATTTGTTTGCACTTTGGTCTTAATTTAAAATGTTTCTTTGTTATATATAGCATTAAAAAAGTTCAAATTAATAGGGCACAGTTCAGTTTCTTTAGTTATTACATTGAACTAAACATAATAATTTAATTTTAGGATTATTTCAGTTCCTATTTTATAGCAAATGTATAATGAGAGCATCTCATAATTTTTTTAACATTACAATATTAATAATTATAATGCGTTATCTTCAAGTATTAACATCTTAAATTATAATAATAACAGTAACATTAATAAAAGTATGAGGGAAAAAACAACACATGGATAAGTACCTAGTACAAACGAAAATCAACATCAACAAAACAACATGCCAAAGCCGGCTGGGGACTTTTTGATTTTTTCCCCCAAATCGCTATGCTACCCAGTGCACTCGAAGTTTTAACATTGTTGCATTAAGCTGTCCCTATCCGCTACTGTCAAAACTTTACAACAATCGCGGGGGCTCCTCTGGACCTGGAGAACATGAGAGCGCTTAAATATTCCATTAAATCATATCGGCCCTTTAGTGCCGATTTTTGTAATTTACCAACTGAGTCTACAAAATTCCACGTAAAACAAATTGCTTCCTATTACAGTTATATTTTATTACTGTTATTTTATGGTGTGAGTTTTATATTAAAAACTATTATATGCACACTTTAAAAAATTATGTCTGTACGAACACATGTATTAATAAGATAAGATAAAAATATTTGTATGAGGCATGTGAAGAGAAAATTTATTACTATTTATTGAGGATAGATTTTTCATGCTACTTCATGTACTTACTGTTAGGAGATGGCGAAATAAATTGATTTGAATGTATCAAATCAATAAATTTCACCAATAATATGGAATCAATTATTTTATTTTTTATTAATTTGGTCTTTTAATGAAATGTTTTATTTTCAATCTAATATTTTAAGTTGCTAATATTAACACTTTGACAACGAACTGAGAAGTATGCGTTCGAGGAAACTATTTATTTATTCTATTAGTATCCCTTTTTAAAAAACAATCTCTGCCATATATTCGTAATCGGAAAAATCCACTAAAAAGAAAAAAAATTGTAAATTACTACTGTTGATAATGCAGATTTTCTGGATATTTCTTTTTATATTTCAAAGGATAGCATTTATTTAGATCTTTATGATAAAAGTAATAGTTTGATTGTTTACAATAAATTTGCCTCATTGGTTTTCTAATGTGCATAAAAATGTATTTATTAATAGAGTTATTAGATTCAGTAAAATTTTGTAACAATGATTTCAATTTTAATAAATCAGTTTACCACAAGTTTTTAGGGAATTTTATAATATAATTTTATAAATTTTTAAAGCATTATATAAAGTTACTTACTTTTTAAGAATTCGCACAAATACCGGATGATATGAAGCAGGGATTCAAACAGTAATAAGTAAATTTTATCATTGCAATTTCATAGCGGGTATGGGTGCATCATACCCGCCTCATACAATGAGATATGTCTTGCATTTTACCTGTAAAATAAAATAAAATACAAAAACTCTTCAATATATTTAAGTATTTGTTTGGATAGTTACATTTTAGTTTTTATTGTTTAATATGTTTAGTATTAGTTTTTGGCATTTATTTATAGTTAATAATTTATTTCATTTTTGAATAGTTTGTGCTGAATGTAAGAGTGTTTCGCCTTACGAAACTGCCGATAGTACTTTCATTTATTTTTAAAATAGGGGGGCGAAGTTTTCAATGCCTTTCCACCTACTCAAGAGTAAAGGCACATCCTTTAACTGTGAGACATTGATTTGTTGTTTGTTTCTGTGATAATAGCAAAGGGCATAGCCGGATAAGCATTGGAAACATACTTTTCAATAAAATTTCCTGATTTTTTTTCGCAGACGTAGCTACAAATCTGGCAATATATGCACAATTTCCCCTATTATCACCCTATAAATATTGATATTTAAATCAATAACTAATCAATAACAAAATAAAGGGCATAGCCGGATAAGCATTGGAAACATGCCTTTCAATCAAATTTCCTGTTTTTTTCCCAGATGTGGCTACATATTTGACAATATATTTCCCCTATTATTACCCTATAAATATTGATATTTAATGAGATAAAAATGTTTTTTCAATTTCTTAAAAAACGGATTTTCTCAAAAACTGCTGCACGGAATTTCATGCCATTAATTGAGGATATATAGATACCAAAGATGCATAACTGGTATTTTTTGTATAATTTTCTCTTTATAAAAACTGTGTGAAAGAGCGAAATAAAAATTAAAAAATAAATAAAAATCATCTCTTATGGTTATCCGAAAATTACCATTTTCTTGTAAAAAATTCCCCATAAGTACCCGTATATTCTATATAAATGCTGGAAGTTTGCGTTGGGTACTACATATAAAGATTTACAAAAATGTATATCAAAATTATGGAAATTCATTTTTAAGAGTTATTTTGGGCGGAGCTACTCAACTTCCACACCCCAAGAATTTTTGGAATAAACAGTTACAGAATTGCTGTATTTTAAATTTTAATGAACACGTGAGCAACATTCTCAACACTGTTGATATCAAAATGAACATGTGTTGAAAAACATGGCTTATATGCTTAATGGAAACTAAAATACATCAGTTGACATATTGTCTGCTGACTTTGTTCCAAAAATTCTTCGGATGTTGAAGTTAAGTAGCTCCGCCCAAAATAACGCCTTAAGATGAATTTCAATAATTTTAATATACATTTTTGTAAATATTTATATGTAGTACCCAACGCAAACTTTCGGCATTTATATAGAATATACGGGCACATACGGAGAATTTTTTACCAGAAAATGGTAATTTTCGGATAAACATAAGTTATGATTTTTATTTTTTTAAATTTTTTATTTCGCTATTTCACACAGTTTTTATGAACAGAAAGTTATACAAAAATTATCAGTTATGCATCTTTGGTATCTATATATCCTCAATTAATGGTATGAAATTCCGCCCAACAGTTTTTAATAAAATCCGATTTTTAAAATATCGAAAAGACATTTTTATCTCATTAAATATCAATATTTAAAGGGTAATAATAGGGGAAATATATTGTCAGATATGTAGCCACATCTGGGGAAAAAACAGGAAATTTGATCGAAACGCATGTTTCCAATGCTTATCCGGCTATTCCCTTTATTTTGTTTTTGTTATTAATCATAAATATATTTTACAATTTTGTATTACTACTACTCCTAAGTTTTACTAAATTCAAATACAAGTATAATTTGGTGATTATATTGTATTGCATTTTTTAAAACATTTGTTTTCAATGCCTGTATTTGAAATAATTATCACATATTTATATCTGATAATTATTCCAAATATAGGCGCTGAAAGCAGCTCTAAAAATTGTTTATAAGTCTTTAGGAAATTTTTAAAGCATTGTATAAAGGTACTTTTTAAGAATTGACACTACTACGGGATAATATGAAGCACTGACTAAAAAAGTAATAAGTGAATTTTATCATTGGAGTTTCATAACGGGTTAGTATAAATAAGAGTCTAATCATTAGGTATTTACTTTTTTTAAAATTATTTATGTAGATTATGATGTATTTTTATTTATTATACTTATTTATTATAAATCAGTAGTTCAATTGTATTTTGAAAATTGTGTGTATTTATATATGGCTAGTTCCATGAGTACCTGTAGTGTAAGTCACGTGCTACGATTTTTGGCTACCTGTATTTTAGAACGGAAAAATGTGACTTATTTTATGGGAGATATCTCATTAAATGAATAAGTCAAAGAAAACTTTTTGAAAATAATGGTGGCCAACAAGCATAGCAGCTATCAACTATATGACTTAAACTACAAAAACTCTTGAAACTAGCCATATGAATACAGTGGACCCGAAAAGTAATTTTTTTTCTTTCTTTTTTTTCTGTCGGAGGGTTAAACTTTTTTACTCGGTTATAATTATGCCCCTATTAATACAATAATTTCAGAAGTGGCTATCATTATTTTAGATCAATAATCTTCGTTGTATACTTTTACGAATTTTTCAATGACACTACCAAGAAAATAGCGATAGCCAAATAGGGTGCCACTATTTCAAAACAATAAACTTAAAAGAGTATAAAAAATTAACACGATATATGATCGGAATGGTTTTCAATTTTAAGTTCACATCTCCCTTTCCTGTATATCATTTTAAATATTGAAAGCATAACTCAAATTTTTCGAAATTAATTTAAAATTTTTGTCATGTTTAAGTTTTTTTTAAAGAGTGTTATTATCATTAAATTGATTTTTCAGAACATTGTTTTTTCAGAGCGTTTTGACAATTTTCTTTTTAAAACTAATAAGTTGAAATAAAATTACATACCTATATAGATATTCAGTAGATCACTACAAGGGAAAGAAAAAACTTTATATAATAAAAAAATGCTAAAATGTATTTAATTAGGATAATTTTTAAACAATAAGATTTGTAAAATAATACCTATCCCTATTTTTAAATAAAACTAGCAATGAAATGCTTAAAAGCAGATTGGAAATAAAATACATTAACTTGGTGGCGAGTGAATTTAGTTAATTAATCACATGCGAAAATATAAGAATAAATAGCTAAGACATTCAATACTGTCGTACATTAAAAGGTAAAAAGAAAAAATACATGTAAATATTCTTTGTGCAATGTCATATAAAAATTAAAAATTCATTTTTACCAATTAATATTTATCGATATGCATTACATGGATAATTAAGAATGATAATTTAAATTCACTAATACTAAATTTGATACAATATGAATCTATATTAATATTCGCATGCATTGAATTCCTATTTTTTTATTACTTGATTATGAAATTGGGATATGATTTATTAAATTTTAAAAAAATGAATGTTAATCTTAGTAGTAATATACTATGGAATAAATTTCATAAGTTAAGTATTCTGTTTATACTTTTTAATCGCATGCACAATAATCCCTTACTTAAAAATAAATAAATAAATAAATAAAATAAAATAAAAAAACAATAAAAAAACAACAACAACATAAAATATAAAGAAAAGCGAGAACCCTTCTGCATTTTGACTGTTTTCCGTTTTCTTATAAATTCATCTTGATCCCCGCCCCTTTCAACTAAAAAAATTTATTTCCCCTCAGCAGATAAGGTTTAAAATATGTAGAACTTGTTTTTGGTATTACTTTTCTGCTCATTTATTATTTTAGTGCAACAATAAATAATAAATTATTTCAATCTCCCCTTTTCGAAATTCGGCCTTCTTCCGAACAGAGCTAAGTTAAAAATTATAAATAAAAACGTTTTAATTTTTAACGTTTTTTTCTGCCCACATTTATAGTAACAACAAACAAATAATAAATCGTCAAAATTACTCTTTCCTCCCCCCCCCCCCTGAAAGAAAAAAAAATGGTCACCTTTAGATTCTCCACCTGACGAAATTTAAAATCTTTAAACTTATTATTTCATCCTTTTTTTTTCCTGACGTTTTTGTTACTTTGTTCTAAGAATAAATATTTATTCAACTAAATTCCCGCCCTCCGAATTTTCGGCTTTTTCCGTTCACACACAGTTTAAACGGAACGTTTCCGCAGAACATAATTTTTAAAATTTCGGTTTTAAAAAAATCTCCCTGTTGGTTAATTCTTTTAGCACCAGTGCATGAATTCAATCATCTAAATCTATGCTGACCCAATACATAAATGTCGAGGATTTTGATGACATAGGGAGGGAAGCACGATTTTTATTTTCTTTCTGTCTTTTACTTTTCCTACCTATGATGTACCTATTACCATTATTATTATTATTATTATAACCATTATTATTATTATGCATTAGTTTGTACCTATGTAATGTCTCATACAAATAAGATTTGCTTGAAAAAACCAGTTTTTTGCATGAAACTTCCAGCTTCTGTCTATATTAGATACTGGCTTCGCTGGCGCGGTATTAGGCAAAATTCTTCAATCTTAATCTCTTCTTTTAAGCATTTCCGCAAATTATTCCCCCTGTCATCATTTGTATGGAGCCTAATTATAACAGATTCGAAACATTTTCTGACGTCTACAAAATGCTTGATGAGTCAGCGTGTATAAAAAAGAGCCCTATATACAATTAATGCGTGTCTGTTCCGATAGCATACCATATAAGATACTTATACAGTTCGTTTATACAGAATAACTTCTTTATATAGAAATTGAAAATGAAGTATAGAGTTATCGTAAAGAGCTTAAGGGGACAGTTTACTCCAAAAATGGTCAAAATGTCGATTTTCTTTTTTTGAAATTAAATGAAAGCTTGTTTAATTGTGAATATTTTGACACGTCATTTTTACTCATACGGCAATTATATCTCGAGATATTTTAAATTATGTTAATACCTACAGCGCAATTACCCATGCAACTTAAAACTTTAAATGGCTTTTTGTCCATGTTCATATTTTCGACAATTTCCTGTTTTAAAAATGCTAAGGCCTTTTTTGTATTTGAGATAGAGATTTAAAACTTCTTTGTGTATGTCCTCTATTACATATGTGATAAATCTGCACATGGAATTAGCCTCAAGGTTTTTCGTTATTTAAAAAAAAAAAAAAAAAAAAAAAAAAAAAAGGAAGTATATGAAGATGTGTTAGATTTCATCGTTTTTCACTATATATATGTTACTCAAATTAACTTTATCATATTTCCTATTGAAAATGGAGTGTGTAGCATTTATAAAGACAATGGGGGGAAAAATCGTTTGAGGTAAATTTGAATGATGTTAAACTATTTCAAAACTGTAATTGATGTGCATTTATGAAATGCATAGCTACCAGCTTTTACGCTTTTTTGCTACCACTAAAATTTAGTAGAGATTTTTGCCTAGCTTAATCGTTAAATTTCGATGATTAAATGAGGCAATATTTACTATAAAATTTTAGTGGTAGGAAGAAAGCGTAAAAGTGTGCAGCTATGGAAATGCACTAAAGCATGCTTTCTGTATAGTATGGTATATAATAAAAATGAGATGGTTTCAGCCTCAGCTCAGTTTTTATCCCAGTTATCGGGGCCCCACCAGTGGCTGAGAGGTTCTGCTCTCGAAGCTGGTAGACGGGAAGTGCTGGGTTCTATTCCAATCGCGCCCGTCGGCCTAACCGTTTCGGAGTTTTCGTGGTTTTCTTCGAAGCCGTGGATTCCCACTCGTAAATACGGGTTAGGTTCCCTTAGAAAGACCCCCACGAAGGGCACTCCCCCCCTAGGGCCCATATCCCACGTGTTGATAATTGGCCGTCATAAACACAAACCAAACCAAACCCAGTTATCGGTTGAGTATAAATATTACAAATTTGTTATTTAAAACTACTATTCTTCAGGGACATGAAAATCGAGAAACATTTTCATGAGAGAGTATTTAGGATTAATACTTATTTCTATGTAAGAAGAAATTTTTTCATGAAATAATTTTTAAATTGTTATTAACACTTTTATACAATGCACTTTCAGCATCAGGTTCTGATGACAGAAAATTTTTTGGTCTTCGATTTCAAATCATCAGGCTTAGATGGGGGAAAAAAATATGACAAAACATGTATTATCAATTTAGGCGGTCTCTAAAAAAGTACAATTAATGCCTATGGGAATGTTACACTATTTCAAACATAATGAAATTGATATACATTACCGAGTTATATTACAAGATGCTTACTGTAGAATATGATATACATTACTGAGTTATATTACAAGATGTTTACTGTAGAATATGATATACATAATGGTTATCATTCATTTACAGGGCGACAAAAGATTTTGATTCTAGTACGATGGATGTACTGCCTATGAGCGACTAAAGCTGGAAGTGTATTTTCGAATGTAGTACGCATTTTTATGTTTAACTAAATTTTTGCATACTTTTGCACATTAATATTGAAAAAATACTTTGGGTCATTCCATGGTAATTTACATTACATTTAGAACAATTTACTGCAGTAATTTTAGTAATATAACTCAAAACAATATATTCAAATGTAAAGTTTTCATGATTTCTTAATTAAACCTATCCAAAGGTCAATTTGAATGAAAATTACCTAAAAAATTAGAATAAAAATTATATTTTTTTATGGTAACTTACATTTTTTTTCAATGTAAGTTACCATAATAAATAAATTGAAAAGTATGCATAACAAACCGCTAAGCGAAATTATTAATTATATATTTAAATAATAATATTAATTATTTTAAATTATATGTATTTAAATAAAAATAAAAATAAATTTTAATTCTATATCAAAATAAAATTAATTAATACAAATTATATGCATTTAAAACAAAAATATTAATATTAATTATATATTAAAATAATATTAATTAATACAAATTATATACATTTAAACAAAAATATTAATATTAATTATATATTTAAATATTGATATTAATCAATTATATATATATATATATAAAATCTATATTAATTATGTATTTAAATAGTAATAATGTTATAAGGAAAATAAGAAAATTTTTAATTACACTAATCTTGTATTACTTTGTAATTACATGGTAAATCAGTAATTAGTAAAAAGAATAACAATAAATTAATAGTGATTTTTATATGTGAAGATAATGCTTGATTTTAAAAGATGAGAATTTAAATATCAAATTAGTAGAATTTGCTAATCTCTTACAACACTAACATAAAAATATTTTTAATGTAAGTGTAGGAGATATTGCATTTTAATAAATGTTCATTTAATCCTTCCCACTCCGTTGGCTCCGCTGCGGAGACATTCCCAGTCTTAGCAAAATTTGTTTTTGGTACCAGTAATAAAGGAAAATAAAATTCACATTGCTTAATCAGAGCATTTTTGAAATTGTGTACTTGAAGGAAGCTTTTTAAAAAGTGGTACCGATCGAATAAAATTTGTGTAAGAGACGCCGGAGCTTTAAGGATTAATTATTAAAAAATATCTTATATGAATTTAAAAATATATGTTTTAATTATTGAAGTTTATTTAAAATAAAATTTCATGTAATAAATATTATTAAATTTCATTTAAATTAATTTTAATTTAATTTTGTTTACTTAATTGTAAGTGAAATTTAATTTAATTATCTAATTGATAATAAAATAAAATGCAAACAAGTGATTTTTATATGTTTCTAAATATTCTTTATTAACTAATTCAATAAAGATCAAAACAAAACTCTATAAAAGATAAAACAGCATCAAGTACACAACTTAAAACCTAATGATTAAAAGGTTTTGCTTTAACAAACATGCTATGCTGTTCATACACGGATTTATCTTTCCTTTCAGCAAAGTCCCTTGGAGAAATCGTCCTCTCGCTAATGCGCAGAAAGTAGAAGAATGGAGTTGCTGTTTAATCTGCAAGGGACAGAGATTAAATAACGAGTGAGTGCCTGTACTGCACTAAGTTCTCCTCGCTGTATTTTAAAACGTATCTCTTGTTTAAATTTCGCAGTGTCTATAGCATTGTGAATGGATATTACATAAGTAAAAAAGCAGCAAAAAAGACGCCCCACAGTGGAGTATTTGATCCAAAAACCTGGCCAAAAAGGCAAAAATTAAAATTTCTTCAACAATTGTAAAAATCATATTTTTTAATTGCTAACTGATTGGTGCATCGATCTATGTCTATTTTAGGAACCTGAGTTATATCCCGTGGATCCAGGCCTCAGCTGAAGAGGAAGATTCTTTCAGAGAAGACGAGGTATTTTGTGGTTTTTTTGGCATTGTGATGTTTAAATATAATTTTTTTGTGGCTCAATGCATTGTTGAATTGAAACTAAACAGGGCTTACGTGTTTAACAAAGGTCAGAGCTTAGTGTTAAACTATGTGTTAATTTAAATAGTTTCGTTTTTAATGTAATAAAAAAACATTAATTGTGTAAAAGGGTTATTTTTAAAGCGTTATTGGCTCTAATTTATACATATCGAAAGCTTTTTAAATATGTGCCACACTTTGCCCAGCCATGTTTGAATTATAATCGTATTAATTATAGTCTAAAGTATCAATTTCTGCAAAAAAATCTTCCGCATATTGTTGCCATTTTTTTTATAATTTTTTCTTCTTGATGACTATTTAAATACTCTGTTTTGAGTTCACCGAATTGAAGAGCTACATATTTACTGTCGTATTGTAGGTTTTTAGCTCACAGAATATTACCAGAGAGCTTTTTCACTTACATATTCTGTCTGTATGTATGTATGTATGTACGTACATATGTATGTATGTATGTACGTACATATGTATGCATGTATGTACGTACATATGTACGTATGTAGGTACGTACATACGCACGTAACTCGATATCTTTTGATAGAAATATCCGATCGCCTTCAAATTATATATACTTATTTATTGAAAAAGGGTTCCCTAATTAGTTCTTGGGACTCATGTGTGTAACATAAGGAGAGAAAAGAGGGAATTAACCCTTTCGAGGGCGGTGTCCTTAAAAGGGGACACCTAATTTTAATTCCAAAACTGACAAACTACACCAAGAAAATTTAATTAAAATTTTCCTTTTATAATGTACGTGAAAATAAGAAACTTCATATTTTCTAATAACTCCGTTTATCAACTAAAGAGAGTAAGCCATACAGTAGCGAGACCCTACAACTTCTTCTTGCAGCAAGGTCTGATGGCAGTCCCGATAAAAGCCAAGAAGAGAGTGATGAAGAAGAGGAAGAAGAGTTCTGAAGAATCATTTTGAAACTGGTAATATACATTGAAAAACTACATTAAAAAACTAGCAATCTATACTATATAGACTCCCCTTTACTGAACCTACTATTAAATATAACACTATTAAACATAAATTAAATGCAATAATTATTATTAAATATAATTTAACTGTAATAAGCATTATTAAATGTAAATAATAAGTTTTGTATATACTAAAATTAAATACATTTAATTAAACATTAATTGTGAATAAGACAAACCCATCAACTCCAAACTCCCTTTGGTAATGTTAAATCAATGGACATGTGATTTATTCGTATTTTTAAAATATCTACTTAGTAAATTAATATTTTAACTTTTTTGTCTTTGTGCTCTTCTTAAATGATGGCTCTTTTTTTATTATTAATTGTCAAAATATTTATAAAACGTATATTTATTATTATGTGAAGTGTTAAAATCTTAATTACACTTTGTCAGCTTTTAAGATATAAAATATTAAACTAAGCTATGGATTTGTATGTATACTGCATAGTATGCTAAAAGTTAGACCAGTGAAACGCATAGCACAGTTAAAAATTTCCATTCAGCCATTTCCGTTAATAAACGGAAATGTACTTGAGAACTTTTGTGCAGTCCTGTATATGATCTATAGAATGTATCCACACCAAGTAATATTTTTATAAAATTGTTCTATTTTAAAACGCCTATCACAACTACAAACGCACTTCCAGCAATTATTGGTCATAGACTTCAATAGTTAAATTTATTCTTCAGCCATATTGCCCCACCAGTGGCCGAGAGGTTCTGTTCTCGAAGCTGGTAGACGGGAAGTACTGGGTTCGATCCCAATCGCGCCCGTCGGCCTAATCGTTCGGAGTTTTCGTGGTTTTCTTCGAGCCGTGGATCTTCCATGCGTTAATACGGATTAGGTTCCCTTAGAAAGACCCCCACGGAGGGCACTCCCCCCGGGCCTATATCCCTCGTGTAGATAATTGGCCGTCAAAAATCAACCCAACCCAACTCTTCAGCCATATTCTTTTGTGTGTACCTGTAAATGACCGATATATTCTATGCACACCATATTCTAAAATAAGTGCCTTAATACACCTTAATGATGTATATAAATTTCAGCACGTTTAAAAGTGTGATATCATTAAAATACAGAGCAAATGATTTTTCGCAATAGACCATAATGTAAGGGAATTCTTTTGGGTGTCTCTGTAAATGAACCGTAAAGGTTATAGACTTCATTTACAATACAAAACATGCCATAGTGATACCCAATAACATCTAAAAATTTCAAGCATTTCGGACAATATTTACATCGAAAAATATTTTTGACCAGAATTTCGGGTCAAATACTCCACTGTGCGCCCGTCGGACTTTTATCTAAAAATCATGTCCGAGCCCACCTCACCTCTATAGGACACTGCGAAATTTAAAAAGATATACGTTTTAAAATACAACGAAGGATACTTCGTGCCGTACAGTCGCCAACTCGTAATTTAAATACTTCCAGTGTGGTTTGCGTTGGCTTTAACTTTTTACATATTTTTTTCCATAAAAAAATCACTATTTAATTTTACTGGTGTGTGTGTAAAAATGTTCATTATTGTTATTTTTAAGTTAATTTATGCAATACAAAACTTACAGGTTCAATTCCATAACGTTTGATCTTATTTTTTCAGAGTACTGGTATCTTCCACCATATTATTCAAAAGCGCTAAACAGCCTTATACAATTGGCCTTATACAATTATCCTTCCGTCTACCAGACGGGTCCATTGGACCCGACATGTACATTCAAAATATTTATTCAAACCAGAAATTTCTTCAAAACAAACTAAATGTATAAATCAGACAATAATAAGTTAAATAAACAAATTAAGTAGTTTTAAGTAAAAATTCTGGTGTAGAATGTTTTTATAAAACTTGAGTAAAATTTCCGGTAGTTCTAGGGTTAATGAGGTATCTCTCATAAAATATGTTAGATTTTTCCATTTTAAAATTCTAAAAATCGTCATGAACGTTCATGATTTCTTAATTGACACGTTCACGCCGGCGCGGTGGGTCACACTTGACTGTCTAGGAGCTGCAAAGTCTCCGGCTTTTTGGATACCAGTATTTTAATACAGAAAATATTGTTTTATGTAATAAGAACATTTGGGCGATTTAAAGGAATAATATTTTCTCTAAA
The DNA here is from genome assembly GCA_963932465.1 of Maratus speciosus. Classification (NCBI taxonomy): domain Eukaryota; kingdom Metazoa; phylum Arthropoda; class Arachnida; order Araneae; family Salticidae; genus Maratus; species Maratus speciosus. The sequence goes on from OZ010798.1 coordinate 83,696,582, forward strand.
ATAATAGTGGTTTGCAAAAAGCCGGAGACTTGACAACTCTGAGACAGTCGAGTGTGACCCACCGCTCCGGCGTGAACGTGTTAAACTTATCCAAAGATAAATTTCAATGAAAATTACCTAAAAAATTAGAATAAAAATTATATTTCTTTATGGTAACTTGCATTCCTTTTTCAATAATGTAAGTTACCATAATAAATAAATTGAACAGTACGCATAACAAACCGCTAAGCGAAATTATTAATTATATATTTAAATAATAATATTAATTATTATAAATTATATGTATTTAAATAAAAATATTAATTAATTTTAATCATATATCAAAATAATATTAATTAATACAAATTATATACATTTAAACAAAAATATTAATATTAATTATATATTAAAATAATATTAATTAATACAAATTATAAACATTGAAACAAAAATATTAATATTAATTATATATTTAAATATTGATATTAATTAACTATATATATTTAAAATCTGTATTAATTATATATTTAAATAGTAATAATATTATAAGGAAAATAAGAAATTTTTTAATTATACTAATCTTCTACTGGTTTAAAATTACATGGTAAATCAGTAATTAGTAAAAAGAATAATAGTAAATTAATAGCGATTTTTATATGTGAAGATAATGCTTGATTTTAAAAGATGAGAACTTAAATATCAAATGAGTAGTATTTGCTAATCTCTTACAACACTAACATAAAAATATTTTTTATGTAAGTGTAGGAGATATTGCACTTTAATAAATGTTCATTTAATTATTAAAAAATATCTTATAAAAATTTAAATATCTTATTTAAAAAAATATATTTTAATTATTGAAATTTATTTAAAATAAAATTTTATGTAATAAAAATTATTAAATTTCATTTAAGTTAATTTTGTTTACTTAATTGTAAGTGAAATTTAATTTAATTATCTAATTGACAATAAAATAAAATACAAAGCAACTGATCCCTATATGTTTCTAAATATTCTTTATTAACTAATTCAATAAAGATCAAAACAAAACTCTATAAAAGCTAAAACAGCAGCAAGTACACAACTTAAAACCTAATGATTAAAAGGTTTTGCTTTAACAAACATGCCATGCCGTTCATACAAAGATTTATCTTTGATTTCAACAAAGTCTCTTGGAGAAACCGTCCTTTCAATAATGCGCAGAAAGTATGCGCAACGGTTCAAGATCAGACGAATCGAGTTGCTATAATCCGCAAGGGCCAATTAAAAACAACGCCCGCGCCTGCCCCACCTCGATAGGACACTACGAAATTTAAACAAGAGATACGTTATAAAATACAACGAGGAGAACTTAGTACCGTATAGGCGCTCACTCGTTATTTAAATATTATGATGAGGTACGCTATCACCTTCACAGGACACATATTTTTTTCATAAAACAATAATTACTCAATTTTATTGGTGTGAATGTAAAAAAAGTTTATTATTATTCTCTTTTTGTTATCTTATGCAATACAAAATATACAGTCTCAATTCCGTAACGTTTGTCCTCATTTTTTCAGAGTACTGATATCTTCCACCATATTCTTCAAAAACGCTACACAGACAATATCCTTCAACTTAATGAGGAAAATCTGTTACGAAATTATTTTCACTGGAAGATGTACTCAAATTTCAACTGTTAAATTCTTCGTAAATTTTTGAACGAACGTGCTGATAAGAGATGATATATTTCGTTAGGGCCTGAAAATAATCTCCCATTTCCAAATTGACCTGCAGCCTTAAAACAAAAATTATAAAAATAAGTATAATAAATACTCCCTAAAAGAGATCATATCGTTTTAGTGTTTTATCTGTAGTACTTCCGGCAATTATTAATATTTAATATACATTTATAATATTGGTAATACATTTATAATATTAATTTATTTTAAAAAAATGTATCGCAAGTGTTTGAAATTTTTTGGATGCTACTTTTATTTATCCCAATATTAAAAGTAATTATGTTATAATTTTTCTCAGGCTATAAACCGAATTATTGTTTCTCTTAAATCTAACAAACGATAATAATAATAATAATAGTAATAATTGAAAATACAACTTTTTACGTCGATAAAAATATTAACATTTTTTGAACAATAAAATATCATTGTTATCGTAGAAGCATATAAACAAGGTGAAAGTTCAATATTGTATGCAAAAATGCAAGGTCGAATTGAAGATTGATAAGATCTTTTTGGATTTTCCGAAAGATCACTTTTTATTATTATTATTATTATTATTATTAACGACGAATCCTTAAATCTGGCAACTTACAAAATAAGTTTCTTTTTTCTTCTTCTTCTTATTGTTTGAAGAAATTCTGAAAAAATTCAACCTAATTCTCTGCAAAACTTTTAAATGTGAAATACAGATTCTCTTTCTGAAGATATTGAAACTATTCCGAATTTTCACAAGATTTTAGGAAGTCTTGTTTTATTCCCTAAGTTATGTTAATATTGTCGAGAAACTCATACAAAAGGCATTTCATTTGTCCCATACATCCAGACAGTTAAAATTTCAAACATGAGTCGTTTCCAAAGTTTTGTCATATTCATTCCCTGAGGAGATGAGGGCTGCTCAGCATGAATGAATGGGCGTGTGCAGTACGATACCTATCTGGACATGGGTGGAGCTATGGTGGGTGGAACTGAAAGGAAAGGGAAAATATGTAATCCAATATAGACGAAGAAGAATGAGTACAGTTAGAGCCGCTATTCGATTTTCTTGCACTCTATTTCATTCCAAACAATGAAAAGCCCATGCATCATTTAACCCCAATGCTCCGTGATGAGAAACGCCGACATGAAATACAATGAAAATCATACAATAACAATACTAAATGTTAATATTTTTATTATTATTCTTTTAATTTTAGCACTTTTATTGCATTAATTAATTTTTTTATAAGTTTTAAAGTTATTAGACGTTTTCTGTAGTATCTATGCAACAAAAGGTATGATCTTTGTTAAAAAAAATAGTTTTTTTTTTTTTTAATTATTATTATTATTATTATTCCATAGAGATCTTTTAATTTACTTTGAAAAAGTTTATTATTCTTCTGTTAATAAAACATAAATAAAGAAAATTCTATATGTTCATGTAGCTTTTTATAGTTATAATCACATTTTTACATATCCCAAACAATCTCTATCTTGACTAACTGTTCACATAATCTATCATTAAATGTCATTACAAATACATAGATGCCAATATATGTTAATTATTCCGGAGTCTTTTACAAGACAAACATATTTTGAGTCGGGAATTTTATTTAACCCTTTTCGGCGCGTAGTAATTCTGTTTATAAACTGATGAAATAATAGACTGACCCCAGAATTAATAAACGAATTTATTAGAAAATTCAAGCTTGCTCATTTTCAAATAAGTTATAAGCGGAAAACTTTAAGTAAACATTCTGGGTGTCAGTAAAACAAAAATTAAGTGTCCTTTTATAAGGACACCGCCCTCATAAGAGCAAATAAATATTTTTACGTGAAGAGCTATAAATTTCTTATAAAAATAAAACACGTTTTCTGCTATAAATTTTCCGGTATTAAACATGTTTAACTTAGATCAGATTAAGGAATATTTAAAAGATGGCATCTATGCAAAGAAATACAGTCGTGGAAAAAAAAAGTAAACACCCCCTACTACCTCCTCAACAAATTATCGTAGAAGAAAGTTACTGGTATCGAACGATTGGAAATAAAGTGCACTTTTATATGATGCATATAAAATTTGCTTAGGGGGCCATCTACATATTAAAACGAACCCAAACTTCAATTTCTTTCAATAGCAATACCCAATTTTAACGAGCTATTTCAAGTCTACGGTTCAAACTATGCCTAGACACAAAATTTCAAGTCATTTGAATAATAAGTTTTTGAATTATAAACATTCAAAATGGAGTGCCTCTAATTTTAAATTACATTTTCATATTTTTATTAATATCTCCTGAAATTTTGCTCCTAATGTGCTATTTCTTTTGTGTAGCAATAACACTAAAATACCCAAATATAAATACGATGAATTTGCACTTTTTATAATTTTATGATATGAATTAAGAATTATTAAATTAATATTGAAAAAAAAAATTGTGAATTGCAACCTACAATTTTTTTGATGGATTTAGATTTAGTAAGTCTTGCTTTATGGAAATCCAAAATTTCACATTTTTCTTTCAAGTAGTTTTCAAATTATACTTAAAAAACGGCAAAATGATGGTTTAAGGGGCCGTCTATGATGGAAGTGACTAGATAATTTGGAATTTTTTATGCTATGCTGTAATCTAGCACTCTTCAATGGCTGCTTGAGTGACATTTAAGGTGCCTTGATCAGGAAGGGAGCTCTCTTGGTCAACAAAAGAGTACCAACTTCAATTTGGATACAGACCCTAAAATACGCTCGTTTTAAAATAATTCATTTTTCGGAAACTTATCGTGCGAATTGTATAAAAATTTGTTTTTAGGTTAATTGAAGCGTGTAGTGTTCATTTATGCTTGCAGAGTTGTGTACTGCTATTGTAAAAAACGAAGTTATGGTAAGTTTTAATATGCAGATGGCCTTCTAAGCAAATTTTGCATACATCATTTAAAAGTAGACTTTATTACCAATCGTGTGGTACCAGTAACTTCTTCTACGATAATTTTTTGCAAAATTAGTATGGGGTGTTTACTTTTTTTCCCACGACTGTACATTAATGTTGCTGTAGGCTAGTTCCATGGGTTTTTATAGTGTAAGTCACACAGCTGATAACTGATATGCTTTTCGGCCACCGTAATTTTCGAAAAGTTTGCTTGGCCTTATACAATTAATGAGGTATCTCTCATAAAATAAGTCAGATTTTAACGTTCTAAAATACTGGTAACTAAAAATCGTAGCATGTGACTTACACTACAAGTACTCATGGAAATTAGCCTGTAATAACATCGCAATAATAATTAACATAATTATGCTGCGGCACGCACATAAAATACATAAGTAAACACAGATTTGAATGCGAATGCGATGACTCACTGTTCTAACATGTTCACCTGTCTCACTGTTCTAAAAGCTAATTCTCCCCCCACCCCACTCGGTGATTGCACTTATACTCTAAGGCGAAAGCTGAGTTTCTGGGGCGTTCGTCCCTTGTGATCCTCTTTTCAAAAAGAGAAAGTGGCAGTAGTTAGAAGATTGTAATATTTCTTTTTTCTGCAGTGAGGAAACTTTTTAACGTTGTAATTGTAGTTATTGGGACTCAATATTACTGCCGCTTTTTAAGGGCCTGATACAAAGAAAATATCCCAACATTCAGTTATTGGTCGCTAAAATATGGAATTCTGCGTCTTGACTTTTACTACTCTTAGAAAAACATTTTTTCTGGACATACCGCCAGTATACGACAAAGAGGACAAGAATTAGCAGTTTCGCTGTCCAACAAGAGAAAAACGTCACCTTTCTGGATATTAGCCTTGGCTCCTTTCTATTTTTTTCTTTACTATAAAGATGTCACATAATGTCTTTTACGCAAAAAAAAAAAACACTTTTCTTATTTTGTAAGAATTAATTTATCAGGAACTTGGATCAGGTCATCTCCTGTAATATATATGTGGCTGGGTAAGAACATATTTGCAGCATCAATATCCTTATTATTTATATGTAGAAGCGAATGCAAATTTAAAATGATTCTATCTTTGCAAGTAACGTTGACAATTTCTAAAAAGATAAGAGAATCTGTTTAACGACTCTTTGTAGATGATAATATTAGCAGTAGCCGACTTCCTCCAAAGTGCGGAGAAGTTCGATGGGTTTGAACATAGGTGCCGACTTCACGGGGCGAAGGAGGCAATCAGGTTACCTCTAATTTTGAAAAGTTTTTAATAATTAGCAGAGGAAAGGATACATTTTACGTCAAAAAATTTTATTCATTGTGGTGTTTAGGTATATTTCACCATCGTCTTATAAGCAAGACAGCTAATTTTGAAAAGTTTTTAATAATTAGCAGAGGAAAGGATACATTTTACGTCAAAAAATTTTATTCATTGTGGTGTTTAGGTATATTTCACCATCGTCTTATAAACAGGACAGCTAATTTTGAAAATTTTTTAATAATTAGCAGAGGAAAGGATACATTTTACGTCAAAAAATTTTATTCATTGTGGTGTTTAGGTATATTTCATCATCGTCTTATAAGCAAGACAGCTGAGTTTTATTGAATTTGCTTAAGTAATATAACATCTTTCCTTTCTGTTACGCTACCAAAATAGGTTTTAACGCGTCATTAGTCACGTCTTTTTGAACGATACCATTGATCGCGTGTGAGCATTTTTCTCACGTTATCGATCACATTAAATTTTGAAATTAATTTTGAAAATTTTGAGTTATGCCTTCCATATCCAAAATTGTAAACAAAAGAAGAGGAAGATGTGGGGGGGGGGGGTTCAGAAATTGGAATTCAAAATTATAGTAAAAGAAAATTAGCATACAGTTATTATATAATTCAAATAAAATCATTAGCAATACAAAATTCGAAACGAAATCTGCTGTAGAATATTTATTGTGTTAAACATTTAAAACAGATCTCATTTTCTCTGTGACTTTTTAGCTAGAAAAATATATCCGACTAAGCGGAAGGGTGGGAATTCTTTTTAAAACGCCACAAGTGAAACAATACTTTCTGGCCTTACACTCTGAGCATTGTCGGGGATACAGAAGTACGGAGAGATACGGGAAAGGGGTGTAAGTATTTTTAGAACCTATTTTTCACCAAATGTTTAAAAGCATTTCAGCCTCATTTGGTTCTTCCCTTAAAAACGCGGTACATGAGGGGGGGGGGGGGGTTCCATGCGTCTTATCACTCTCTTACGGGCAGCCATGATGCTAAGCATTTAACTACTATTGTTATCATTTAACTACTATTGTTAAAACTTAACGACAGAATTTAAAATCAATATCAATAAAAAAAAATAGCATAAGAAAATTGTCTCAATGTCAGTTACTAAGTCCCGGATTAATTAAGATGTAAACCTGATTTTTTCAGAAGATATCTATGGAGCAAAAATGCAATCTGTAAATGATGCAGATTTAATGTTTTTATTTAAAAATGGTTTTTAAAAATCTAGTTATACAAATTTCTGAAATTCTGTTTTAAACAAAATTATGCTATTAAAAGATAAATATTGTATTTCCTTGCTAAAATGAAAGTTTACGTGGTCATTTATTTAACGATAAAAAGAACACTTTGTTTCCGTCTTTTCTATATACAGAGAATTGGTTTAAGTGGAAAGTTCAGTAACGGAAAACTACCCCTGCACTGGTTCAAACACATTGTTATTTTCATCTGAAACCACATGCTGGTCTTTCTGAAACACCTTAATTCCAATAATTATAACCCCATCCAGACAGTAATAGAGAAAAACAATAGTCAACCCTTTTTGATGTAGGCACTAGTTCTTACTTATAAATCTTTACACGGGTCTTTCAAAATACTTGTATTTCCAGAAACATTCACAAAAAAGGATAATCAGAAACAAAATATTAAATTCCTAAATAAAATCATTTAACCCCTTGAGGGACGGTGGTTTTCTATGAGACCACTTGATTTTAATTCCCAAATGCTACATTGGCACCAGAATTTTGGTTTAAAAAAAATTCGGTTTATTATATATTCGAAATTTAGCTTTTTCATATTTACAAATAAATTTGTATTCAAATTCCTGTGTCAATCATTAATTTCATCACTTTAGTAATGGAATTGCTTTGCCCCTGAAAGGGTTAACTGATTTTACGTTATTTGCTTTAAGATGGCTAATACTTAGAAATTATGTCATTAAAAAAAACATTTTTGTAATATTCTAAACAATTTTAATTATCAATCACTCCTCTGATTTTCATATATGATATTTGATTCCACATATACACGAATTTTCCAAAAATAAAAAGATAAAATTGGGCTTGTAGTCCAGACAATAGAGACCGTATAGAGGCTCTTCCTAGCAAAATTCCTGGTTGTTCTGGAAAAAGGCTTACTAGATCTTTTTTGGGTCGCTGAATCCGAATTTTTAACTTCCCACCAAAATTTCCCCCGGCAACCCCCCCCCCCCCCCCCAAATTTTGGTAAAAAGGTTTTTATTAAAAAAAATCATTTTTGTTTATTGTTTTAGGGAAAAAGTATCTAGAAATTCAGAAAGTAGGCAAAATTTGCAACAAATTAGATATATGACATTATGACTTAGGATGAAGTGGAAGGGGGATCTGTCTCGGAACATGCGCGTAGTGCTGCGTGAACTAACTTACGCAACTCCACTTAACCACTCACACGTTTACATTCCCCCTCCCATCTCCACTCCGAACTTTCTCTATAAGGTTTATTTTAAGTTTTTTGGGTCACTGAATCTGAATTTTTAACTTACCCCAAAATTCCCCCCCCCCAAATAGTTGTTTTTAACTTAAATTTCTTATTGTTTTAGGGGAAAAGCATTGCGAAATTCAGAAACTAGACAAAATTTTCAACAAATAGGATAGATGACATTATGACATAGGATGAACGGGGAGGGATAGGGCTGCCTCTGAACATGCACTGCAGTGCTACGTGCACTAAGTTATGAAGTTCAGGCATTAGGGGATTTTACTTGGAAAAATTAATTCTAGTTCTGGATTTCGACTCACTTTATGTTTTTTGGGTCGCTGAATCTGAATTTGTAACTTCCTACCAAAATTTCACCCGGCAACCCCCCAAAAAGTTTATTTTTTGAAAAAAATTGTTTTTTGAGAAAAGCACGCGGGGAATGTTCCGAGGCAGCCCCCTCTCTCACCGTTTATCCTACGTTATAATATCATATATCCTATTTGTTGCAAATTTTGTCTAGTTTCTGAATTTCATAATGCTTTTCCCCCTAAAACAATAAGAAATTTAAGTTAATAACAGCTATTTTGGGGGGGTTGAATTTTGGGGGTAAGTTAAAAATTCGGATTCGGCGACACAAAAAACATAAAGTAAACCTTATAAGGAAAGTTCGGAGGGGAGATGAGAAGGCGAATGTAAACGTGTGAGTGGTTAAGTGGAATTGTGCAACTTAATCCACGCAGCACCGCGCGCATGTTCCGAGGCAGATCCCCCTTCCCCTTCATCCTAAGTCATAATGTCATATATATAATTTGTTGCAAATTTGGCTACTTTCTGAATTTCTAGATACTTTTCCCCTAAAACAATAAAAAAAAATGATTTTTTTAATAAAAACCTTTTTTGTTTTTGGTGGCTTTTTACCAAAATTTGGGGGGGGGGGGGGGGTGCCGGAAGAAATTTTGGTGGGAAGTTACAAATTCGGATTCAGCGACCCAAAAAACATAAAGTAAGCCGATTTCCAGAACTACCATTAATTTTGCTAGGTAAAATTCCCTATTGCCTGGACTATTGTTCGAACGAGGAAAGTAGAGTGGCGAAATCTTCGTGTGCTTACTCGAAATTCCTCCAGGGAGAAACAAAAGACACATTTAAAACTAATTTTTATATCCCTCTCCCCTCTGAAAAAACTTTTGAAAAGATCTAGTATCATTTTAAAACTTTAAAAAGCATCTATATAGATTCCTGGTATGTTTATGATTTTTCCATTTTTAGATTTTATATTACAAAAAGCTGGAATGACAGTCAAAAACTGCCGGCGATTATTTGTTATCCATTGAAAAAAGGCCTGTAATTACTCACCTTCAACAAAATGGCTGGAAACCACTTGACAGATCGACTATTTTTATAGTGTCTGCCATTAAAGAACCATATTAAAGTTAATTTTAATCCCAAACAATCGCTCACATTTATCAAACACGAAATTTTATTGAAACCAGTGGGAAAAATTTAAACCCGCAATTGCACAAATATGTCATTTAAAAATATCCTGAAATACAACACTTTCTAAAATATCCTAGCGCTTTTAGACTGTTCAAATCTTGCAACATTGGATCTAGGGCCTAATTTTATCACAGTAGCTGTGATCGCAAGTATAGTGCTTTCTAATTCAACGAGATGAACTTAGTGCCGCAAGGATGCTCACTGGTTAGCTGAATGTATTCGTTCAATAAATATTCATTGTTAAAGTTGCATCAATCGGTCTAACGAAAGAGTGCAATATGTTAGACAAGAACATGTTTTCAACGAGAAGAAGGTATGTCCCTATTTTTGCCATAGATCGGCATGAAATGAAACCATATTAAGTTGAAGAATAAAATTTCCCGTGTTGTACCACGGGCAAACTCGATCCCTTATACGGCCGTAACAAACAGTCAAAACCCCTTTCTTTTCGGGGAGTCATACTTTCACTCCGGAGAATTGTAGGGGGCGCTCTTAACTACTGTGTCTAATGGAAAAATTTCCTTATCTTTCTCTGCTGTCCCTACTCTACTCTTGTGTTTTTTTTTAAGTATAACTTGAATAAAAGTGGGATTTTTGATTTCAGTCTGATTGCCATAATTTTAGATTTTATGGAGCAGATTGTACCAATCCTAAATGCAAACGGAATCGTCAAAACTAGTTATAAATTGATATATCCGAGACTAATAAAAAGCCCTTTGTGGGAATGTGACTTAAACGAGCATATAATAAATATATGCTCGTTAATATGTACAAAATTTTTTACCATTATTTTTTAAAAATATGGCAAGGAACTTTACAAATGAGGCCAATTCATCTTCATATAAGGATTCTTTATCGAGAAATTTTTTTAAGTTTACTTAATTTTAATTTTATATTTTTTAAACAAACATAAATCAAAATTAGGTTGAAAAATGGTTATCATCAGACAAAGAAGTAAGGCCAAGCAGTGCAATACAGTCCTTATCAAGTTGTAATATGGCTGTTTAACCCAAATATCAAGAAATTGTTGAAAGTTCTATCAACACTTCCAGTCTCAATAGCAACTCCAGAAAGAACACATACTACGGGTGCACAACCTACGTCACACTACGGGTGCACAACCTGTGGCCCGCGGGCCACCAAACTTACCAGTATTTTTAACCAGAAAAATTTTCCTAATCAATTGACAGAAGCTATGCTATTAAATAATTAAAATGTTACTTTTAAATTTTTTGTGGTGGCAAACAATTTTCTGGCAAAAAGGTTCTGCAGCACTACGTCTACACCGAGGCGATCAAAAACGTATCTCAGGAATACTGTGTATAATAACGACCAAACTCGATCCCTTATACGGCCGTAACAAACAGTCGAAACACCTTTGTTTTCGGGAAATCATACTTTCGCTCCGGAGAATTGTAGGGGGCGCTTTTAACTACTGTAATGGGGAATTTCCTTGTCTTTCTCTACTCTCCCTACTCTACTCTTGTGTTTTTTTAGGTATAACTTGAATGAAAGTGCGATTTTTTATTATTTTTTTTTTATTTAGTAAACAATTGTTCATTGCTGTGTTCATAATTAAACGAGCATATGATAAATATATTCTCGTTAATATGTGCAAAATTTCTGCCCATTATTTAACGAAATATGGCAAGGAACTTTACAAATGAGGCCAATTCATCTTCATATAAGAATTCTCTATCAAGAAAATTTTTAAAGTTTACTTAATTCTTATTTTATAATTTTTATTGTATATTTTATTGTAAAAATTCTCAATGTTTGAAATATAACCAAGAAATTGAACGTGCATATATCTACAGATACATTTATTTATATGAGTATGGTAAATAGACTTACGAATTAATATTTTTAAATTCTGAAAAAAATATTCTGTAATTTCTAACCAGTGTTCTATACCTTTTGCAAAAGCTATTCTGGGATGAATGGAGTACATAATATTGAAAGAAAAAAACCCCGACTATAAATAAATCTATAATTTATCTATAAATAAAATAATGAAACCTGTAAAAATTATTATTATTTATTTATTTTGTTTCCTTGTATTTCATGATCACCACTCACAATTTACTGAAAATCGTTCGCAATATACAGATATATATATATTTTGTAAATAATTAAGAATCGTGTAATTATCCATGTTTTGAAAAAAAAAAAAAAAGAAAAGAAAAGAAAAGAAAAGAAAAAAAAATCGATATAAGTTCATTGCCAGATATTGGCGAAAAGGCTTGATTATTTTGTTGATATTATGAAGCATGCAAATATAGTTTTATTTTTATCGTATACGTTAATACCATGACTCTCCGAAGTTAAAATATTTAATTTTATATGTTCGTGTGTTGATTTTCTATATCTATATGCTTGTAATTTCAATCAACACATATAATGGCAAATGGCAAATTTACTGAAAATTGTTGGCAAAGTACAAATATCTATATTTTTTAAATAATTAAAAATCGTGTAAGTTTACATTAAAAAAAAATAAATAAATAAAAAAATTATATGATTTCTTGCCGGATATTGGCGAAAAGGTTTGCTTATTTTGCATATATTATGAAACATGTAAATATATTTTTATTTTTATCGTATACTTTAATACAATGACTGTCCAGAGTTAAAATATTTAATTTTATATGTAAGTTTGTTATTTTTCTATATGCTTGTATATTTTAGATCAACACATATAATGGCCAAAATTATTGAAATTTGTTTGCAAAATACATATATCTATATTTTTTAAGTAATTTAGAATCGTGCAAAATACTCGATGTACTGAATATTGTGTAGATATTTAAAAAAAAAAAAAAAAAAAAAAAAAATGTATTATATTTTTTATACTATGACTGTCCAGAATTCGAATATTTGATTTTACAATTTCCCTTAAAATATATTTTTTTTTCCCTAAGCATAACAGAAATCTATAATAATTATTATTTTTCTATTTCTTAATATACTTCATCTTCTGTACTTCCGATGTTTAAAATTATTGAAATAATTGTCCGCAATCAACTTTATATACCCATATTTTCCATCCGAAGTATGGTGTAAAAATAATTAAATGTTTTAAAAAGTTATCCTGATTTGAGTAGAGTTTGGTCTTTTGAAAAAGTTTTGGTTAATTTTCTGTTTTGAAACTAATAAATACTATAAAAATTTTTTTTTACTGTGTATTTTACCGTCAGAATTCTCAATGTTTCAAATAATCAAGAATTTAAATGTAAATAAAAGTAAAAACTTACTTATAATTTTTGTTTTTGATGTTATAGTAGAGTGTTAATTAAAATATTTTTAATTGCTTAAAGCATTGGATTTATTTATCTGTAAATCTTTTAGTTTTTCCTCGCCGAGGGAAAATATACATATAATATATATTTTTTATAACGCATATAGAGCGAGGTTTTTCGTATTTTTATATGTAAAAGTAACATTTAATAAGCATTATTTACAGTAGAGAAAATCTATTTACAGTTTGTATTCACGCCATCTGCCGGAGAGAGTAGAACATTAATGATTCCGAAACTAAGGGGAATTGTGAAGGCCGTATAAGGCAGGCGATTGAGTTTGGCCGTGCTCCAACAAATAAAGAAAACCTTTTAATTGCTGCCGTAAACCTTAGTGAAGAAAGCATAGTTAGGTAGATAGATGCTTTTGTCGAGTTTAGCATGCCTGTAGAAGTTATCGCTTCTTTGATATTCTCTCATTCTCTTCTAAAAAGTTTTTTTTGTCGTTATCTACAATAAGTACAATCTTCCGGGGGGACACCTCATTGCTCCGGGAGGGGGGGAGATGTCCCCCGGGCCACTCCCTGAATTCAACTCTGTTGTTTACTGTTTTAGCGGATAAGTGAGAACTTGGAGGAGTTATTTTCTTCCTCATTAATGGATTACATGCTGACACATGTTCCTTCTAAAACTAATGATTAATGATATTTTATTATTTTTAATTAAAGATTGTTTTCAAGTGCAGCGTATCATTTGCCTATGGCAGGGACGGCGAACCTATGGCACGCGTGCCAAACTTGGCACGCGATAGAATATTTTCGGCACGACCTCTTTGAAATCCTAAAACATAATAGCATTAAGTTAAACAAAACACGCAAACATATACAAGCTAGTCTTTTCTTTTCTTTTTTTTCTATTGGAAAACAACTAATTGAATTTTTAAATTATTTCAATGTTGGCTTAATAACTTATCAAACTAAGAGAAGGTTGGGAGACTATCAAAAAGAAAAATATCAGGCATTATAAATTAAACTCCTAGTGATGAAACTAAAACGACTTGTTATAAAATATGTAGTTTTCACAATTGTTCGCTCTATTTATTCCTGCTGGTCATTATTTTTTGAAATGATACGAAAACCTTAAATATTAGAAACCCAAACCACCATTTAGATAATTTGAATGCAGATTTCATCCTATTAAAAATAAGTAGGTTGAGCACCATCTTAATATTTGGCATAATCGACATTGCATTCGCCATTTTATTACTTTATAATATAGGTTAGTTTAATTATTAGATGTATATTGTTCATATTTTTAAATCCCAATGAACAAAAATCCAGAAATTTTGATCCACTAGATTATTTTTTGGTACTTGGCACGTCATGGTCACTTAAAATCTTTTTTGAAAGAAATTGGGCACGCGGATATAAAAAGGTTCGCCGACCCTGGCCTATGGTAATTTTGATTCTGGACGAAAAGTATATCTTTTTCGCCTTTCTACAGGCATTTACAAGAAAATCAATTTTGTCTATTTGAAGCGAACTCAAACTTTAAAGTAAATTAACGTGTTACTTTAAATATTGATATGAATATTACTTAAATTTTATAACTATGAAAAAACTATTATATTTAACAGTTAATATTAAAGATGTTTAATAATAAAAAAATTTACACCTATTAGTAATTTTTACTACACGTTAAAGATTCCTTAAGGTTGTACCTCTGCAAATATTTTTAAAAATAAATATTCATGTGCACACAAATGTAACTATCATATTAAAAGGCATGCTGCATGCGCGGATAGCGAAATTCTAAAATGGAGGGCCAAAATCACAGCCGGGTGAAATCCGAGCACCTCATTGGTCATTGAGTCGCGTCCTTTTCAGCGCTAGGGGAACATCGAATACTCCCTTTTCCGAGAAAAAAATCATGTATTGAAGCGAATTTTTTCTGTTTCATTTTAAATAAGTCATCGAAATTAACTCAAGATATTTTGATGACATTTTATAAAATGTGAATGAAAGATTTCGATTTTAAGCTGTAAAAAATTTTAAATAATATGGCAAGTACTTTTTTAGTTAAGGAAAATTAAAAATGAAACTTGCATTTTTTTCCCTTACGTTACTTTTAAAATCCAAAATAAAACAAATATTCTCACTTTTCTATAGAAAAATTTAATAACTAACTTAGAATACTAAAAACTTTCAAAATTTTTTGCCTAATGGAAAATAATTAAAAAAAAATAATGTCAGTTTTTAAACCGATTTTAATCATTAAGAATAAACAGAACAAAAAATATTAGATGAACAATTTTATAACAGTATGTATTTTGTTTCCTGGTTCATGTATTTAAATCTGGAATTTTTAAATCGATTTTTCCTTCACTTCAAAGCTAAGGTTAACCTCTTCAGACCCGGAGTATCCTATAGGATACACATCTTTACAAATTTTTTTCCTGTATATAAATAATGATTAAAAAAATGAAAATGATGTGAATGGAATCTTAAAAGATAGCCAAACTAAAGCAAAATAGCAATTTGTTTCTTATAGTGCTTTTTTCTGCCATAAAATGAGATTTGAAAATGACTTGCAGCAAAAATGAGGGAAATATACAAAAACGAAAAGTCACTAATTTTTTTATACGTTAAAATACCATATGGAGAGTCCATTAAAAATAAAAATTTATTAAATGCATAATTATTTAATATTTTTCATTATTTTTTCCATGCAAAGCAAAAGAAAATATCCTAACAAATTGTCAAAAAATGTATTTATTGTGTCCCATGTGTCATATATGATATATCAAATTTTATGTACAAAAATTAAATTAATTTTTTTTGCTTTTCAATCTTTCTTATATGAAAATATATGAAAATATATAAATCTCTTTAATATATGAAAATAAACCCTGGGGTCTGAAGAGGTTAAGGAAAGCTAAGGTTATAAAAATTATGAAAGCAGGTGTGTTTTCGATGACAATATAACATTTTAATATTTTGAGAATTTAATTATAAATTAATAATATATTTCCCTAAGGAGGGTCCAGGTGATAAATTGCTAAATATTGTTTATGGTTATAATTGTATAAGAGTTACAAGTAGAATGGAATTGATTATGTGCCAAATCATGCACGCTAAAATATGCCAATTAGCTGTGAAACTGCAACAATGAAATATTTTAAATATTAAAATGTAAAAAATAAAATATAAATAAAATATAAAGAATGTAATATATATTTTTAAATGCACTTTTATCATTAATTAATTTATCTATGATTTTATGTTTGAAAAAACAATTTAGAAATCTTGAAAGGTTGTTTAAACTATGCTTTTTTCCCTTTTGTATATGTTGAAAAAAAAAAAAAAACCAGATAGAAAATTGTGATTTTTAAAATAAATGCGCAAGTTCTTGCTTTTCTAATCGTAAATTAAACGAAGGAAATTTCCATCATCGGGGTCCACGCCAAATTAACACATTGTTGCGGACTTGAATAGCATTCATGAAACTAGGCTTGATTTTTAAAATAAAAATTGAATATCTATAAAAGAATGTTTACCTTTTATATCCCAAGTTACGAATTTATGAAAATTTCATCTTCTGAAGCATATTTTGTGAATTTTTGAAACTACATTAGAAGATTTATACAATCATTTAATAAATTTTAGAAGGATTTTGCCAAAATTAATTAATTAAATTGAATTTATAGGGATTTTGTGCAATATTTGTAACTCCCCTCAAATCTTTTATTTAAAATCTTTTTTTTTTTTTTTTTTTTTTTTTTTTTTTTTTTTTTGTAGAATTACAAAATATACAACTATAATTTCTTACAATAGTAATATTTCCGAACATAAACTTTCGCCCCCCCCCCCCCCCCAATCTGTCAACGTCAAGAAAGCTGAAAAAGATGCAAAAGCAAAAGAAATTATTGTTTTTTTCTTTCTTTTGGCAACCAATAATGTTTTTTGGAACAAGACAAAGTGAAATATCTATAATTCATTTTAAACAGTATAACTACTAATAAATGTATTAAATTAGTTTTATTACAAGTTATTTTAATGGTATTTTAATGTACCGTAGGGCATAAAGGGTTAAAAACATAAAAATCTTTTTACTTTCATATTTATTTTATGGGCAGAGAACCTGGAGCGACTTTAAAAAAAAAACAATTGGATTTATTTTTAAGGGGTTTTTTTTTTCATTTAATGCTAAAACATAAAATTCTGTATTTTTAAAATTATTTGTGTAATTTTTTTTTATATAATTTTGTTAATTTAAAGTTTCCTATTTAAAGTCTAGAAAAGGTCTTTTTTTGATAGTTGTTGACTTTTTCTAGAATAATATTATTTGTGATTTTATGAATTTAAATGGTGGTGGGGAGAGGAGAAAATTTTTTGAGATTTTTACCATACGGAATTTAGAGACAAATTTTAAATAATATTACAAGTATTTTTCAATGAAAACTAAATTTTTATTAAAGAACATTTGTCATGTCATATCATTCAAAAATTGTTACAACTTACAATCTAAATTATTCACTCTCGTTGCATAAAATTTTATCAAAATATCTTAATTCAGTTAATTTCGACTGTTTAGTATAAATAAAAGCGAACAAAATAATAAGGTAAATAATGCATAAATGTAAATAACGTAACAATCGCTTTTCCCCTCACTCCTTTCAAAATTCAAGTGGAGAAACAAGTTGGTAATTCTCACCCTTATCTCTCTTAACCCCTTCGGGACGGGAGCCTTTTACGAAATTTTTAATCTTTTGTCACCGTTTTTTAAAAACAGAAATTTGTGTCTTTTTGAATCGAGAAAATGCGCCGATTAAATAAGGCAAATTTTACAGTAAAATTTTACTGGTGAGGAAAAAAAGGATTTTGAGCGCTTCATGCGGCACGTATACGTGTCGCTCGTCCGCAAGGGGTTAAAACTATGCAACCGCACAACCAATGGGGTGGCTGTATTTCACCTGACTGTGATTTTGGCCCTCCATTTTAGAATTTCGCTACCCGGGTTTGGATTTGATTTCAAACAGGAAATGGCGTGAATAGACCACGGAAATCGGTTTGCCAGAAATATTTCGTGATCACCTTTTCCGAGTGAAATTCAACACCATCTATTGGAAAAAGGTGATTTGGTGGATATGTGATAGTCAGCTTTAAAATAGACAAAAAGTTTTGTTTTGAAAACCGGTGACAAAAGAATAAAAATTCTTAAAAGACTCTCGTCGCGAAGGGGTTAAATACGCAATATTTGAAGCTATTTTGATAAAACAATTTCGCCGCGAGAGGGTTAATAAACATTATAAATTTTCTGATGAAACCTTCCCTATTAACACTGGAATATATTCTTAGAAACTTAAGTTTACAAAGAAAACTACCAAATCAACTAATTTTAAAACTCACACCGTAAAATTTTAAGAGAAATATCATTATTTTTTAGTAAAGTCAGTTTTGCAATGACCCCAGGCTCCCCGGTAAACCGTCAGAAGCAATACTACAGTAGACGCTCGTTTTTACGAACCTCTTTTTCACGAACACTTGCGATTTTACGAACTATACAGTGGTCCCGAATACACTCCCATAGAAACAATGTAATTTTTAGCTCCCATTTACGAACTACGGATTATGAAAATCTCTTTTTTGCGAACTCAGTTTTGAAACTTTTGCATTTTTTTTTTTTTTTTTTTTTTAAATATCGGAATGCAGTGTCACGTCAGTTAAACTCTCAACAAGTACAATGAGACATCAGATGCATTCCAAAAAGGTGTTGTTTTCCCACAATCTCTTTCGGAGGGAGGGGGCATAGCAACAATTTCAAGTAGTGGTTGTAAGGTCTGAGGCACCTTTTTGAAGGGAGCAATAACTGTGAAAGTTTTCAAGCATAGATAAAATGGAAATATATATTTTCCAAAATGAAATTAAAAAAAAAAAAAAGGTAAATGATTATTTCCATTCTTAATTTTTTATTTATGTTTTCATCTATGTATTTTCACCTGTTAAGTACTAATCCAGTCTGTATTTTCATATGTAATGTTTTTAAGGCATAAGTAACGTATGTTTCTGTGTACTAAAATTATTTTTTGTGCATAAATTTGCATTTATTTCTTGTATGTTTAAAAATACACGTATAAATTTATTAAATAATAAAAAATCTTGAAATACTGCTTCATTTGTGAAGAGGGGGCAGTTTGATAAAAATAGACAAAAATAATGTACGTATTCATATCATTTTTGGTGTTTTCTATTTTACGAACTTTCTATTTTACGAACTATTTTAGTGTTCCCTACGAGTTCGTATAAACGAGCGTCGACTGTAGTAGTAGTAGTGTTACATTAGAAAAAAATAAAAAAAAAGCAATTTAACAAATTACAACCATCTGGAAAATGACTTTTTCAAAAACTAAAATTTAAGACATAAAAAATCGCACGGAGTTGATCATACATTACGTACGCCATGAATTAAACATTAATAGTGTTATTACACGTAAAAATTGCAAGCGACAAAAATCGCCTGCGACTCGTTAGATTTCCTGAAACTTATGTATTATCCACCTGAAACTTACGTATTATCCAAGCATTTCATTGGCTGTTCGGGAAAAGGCTTTACCATCATAGAAATCTGACGACCCATTTTAAATGAAATTTCATTCTTAAACTTCTAAATATCCCAGAATATTACTTTTTACACCGTAGTATAGAGAAAAAAATGTACTTTTAAATGCAATTTGTTTGGAAGCTGTATCTCAATTTTTTTCTGAGTTATTACTTTCTTTTTGTAATTTTTATTACTTTTTTGTGATAGTGGCAACAGAAGTATACATCTCTGTTGAAAGTAAAAGGAAATACAGATTACTGTATAGACCAATCAGAAACCGAATAAAATGCGGATTCGACCAATAATGTTTTTGATTTCCTACTCTCACAGAGGACAATAACAATTTTTCCAAATGGTTAATAATCCTAATATAATTCTTTACTAAAAGTAATTTTGTTTGTTTTTCCTTGTTGTTATATGTAATAATTGTTTTTTTTATGCATTGTTATCTTTGGGTTGTCGTCTTCATACCTCCAAAACCAAACTAAAAAAAAATAAATATTAGAAGTTTGAAAATAAATTTTTACTTAGTAACCTCAGTGCGGGGTACAATGAAACACTTGCAGACGGGGTACAATGAAACATGTTTTATTATAGTAATAAAAGTAGTAAATATAATATATTAGAAGTAAGAGTAGGAAAACAGAAAAAAAAAAGTTTTGTTCTAACCAGGTCAGTAAAAAATGCTCTTGTTAAGCAATTAAAAAATGGAAAGAGAAAAAAAAGCTAAGAAGGGATTGTTTTGAAAACAAACTCTGCCTGCTACAGACTCTGATGATGATCCAGATTTTTTTTTCCAGGCCCAGCTGGTCATCGAGGTACTAAGAATGAGATATCCACACACAACTTGTATAGCACAAGCAGTATCCATATAAATGGAAATATATACTGTTGGAGAAAACATACATTTAAATGAAGTCAAATGTGAAGTACTTGATATAAAAAGACTCCAACCCAGTCTTAATAAATATATATATATTTAGAAACTTACATTAAAAAAAAAAAAAAAAAAAAAAAAAAAAAACATTGTGTTGAAACTACCATCCAACATTCCTTCGGGAGCAACTGAAATATAAGCAGAAATGCTAATTTTTGAAACTGACTTGAGCCAATTTAATATAAAATGAAAGGTATTTCTTAAACTAATAGAATTTTCTTATTTTTCATCTTAGACTATAATATTTTTATCAAGTTCCTTATTAATCAAGTTTTGTTTTTGTATTTATCTCATTTTTAATAAAATAAACTATACTGGGTGAAAATTGCTTCCATCATTTGGAGTGTTTCATTATACCCCGGCATACGGGGTACAATGAAACACTGTAAGACATTTACTTTTTGTTATTTTTCAAGCATAAAGATATTGTTTAGAACCTAATAAAAATTTATTTACATGGGGAAAATACAAGATTAAAAATATGCATTAATTATATTTTTGTGCATGCAAAATTTTGGATAGGAAAAAAAAAATTAGTAAATTTTGTTTCATTGTACCCCGTCTTCCCTATACTGAAACTAAAAAACAGATTTAAAAAATTATTGAAAATTTCAATAATTTTTGGATCTTTAAAGACAAAAAGAGGCAAAGAGGGAGACAGTCACTTTGGTTGACTGTGTGTGTGGTGGGGGAGGGGGGGGGGGGTTGCATGTCTTTTTTTTTTTTTTTTTTTTCAGTCAAAAGTGCAAATAAATCGCAAAATTTCTTATTTATTTATCACATGCATTCTAAATATTATTTTTTATGTTACAGGTTTTATGAAATATCAAAAAGATCTAGATGTTCAGAATTTCAGGATGTTGTTAACACAGATGGGAGCTGGATTTAAAGATTTCCACCAATCTTATAATTTAAGCTTCTTTGTTGAGGATTTTATTTTTGGAAAAGATTTAATTTTTTGTAATGTAAATTAGATATGCTTTTATACAATAAATTGAGCAGCAAAACGTAAAATAGTGTTTATTTGCTTGTATATCTCTGTAATTGATTGTATGATTGTTTTTTATTTCTCTGTAGTTAAGCATAGCTGCCAATTTTTAAGTTCTTTTTGTTACCATTATTTACAAATAATAATCTTTTCGATTAAATAAAGCCAAGATTACTATTTTATTTGTAAATGGTTTTAACAGAAAACTAGGCATCCATAATACTTATTCACTACTGAGAGATAAAAAATATGATTTTGTTTTTCAGAAAGAAAATCAGGATGAAAAATTTCTAAATAAGGTAACAGGATTGATATTTGCAACAATAATTTGTAATTTTTTTTCATAAAATGATTAGTTGCCTTTTTGTCATTTATGATTTTTTTTTTTTTTTTTTTTTTTTTTTTTTAATAAGCTGTATAAAAAGTGAGACAAACTTTTAAATGAATTACTTTAGATAGGTAAGTACCTATAAATTTTAAGAAATATGAGTAATTTGAAAGTCTGCATAAATATTTAATAACATAATAATAAAGTAAACTTATGTAACTTTGCATTTTTAATAGTGATTATACTTAAGAGTAAAAATTTGAAAGATCTGAAAATATATATACATGATTTTTAGGAAATTTTAAGAAACACAAATATGAATATTGGCAAGTCTCCAGAAAGATATATTAATAAAAGGCAACATCAACGGGGAAAAAAAAAAACTATTAATAATGGTTAGAGAAGTGAATATTTAAAAGAAATTGAAAATATATAACGAAATTGTATAATGCATGCTTTTTTTCTCTCTCCCAAGAGTATTAAAAAAAAAAAAAAAAAAAAAAAAAAAAAAAAAAAGCCTTCTATTTGCAATTTTGTGATTTTGAAAATTACTTATCTTTTTTGTTTATTAGATTTTTTTTTAATTTCATACAAATGTTGATAATTCACAAGAAACATCTTTTGTGAAATGAAAATTTTGTGGTGTAATAGAGTAGATAAGAAGAATGAGAAATATTTTTAAAGGCAGAATAATGATTGCCATTTAATTTCAGAATTTTTGAGATGAAGTTGATTATTATTCAGATATTGTGTTAGCATAAAGTTGACGGATTCTTTTCCTTGAGGGATAAAAAATAGGGTTTTGTTTTTCAGACATAAAATAAAGATGTGATATTCCTAAATGAGATAAAGGGATTTATCTGCAGCAATAATTTATAATACATTATTAACTTGTTTTCTTCATAAAATATCTTTTTGTTATTTAAGAAAACCTGTTTTTTAAATTGGTTGTTTAAAAAGTGAGACAAACTTTTAAACAAATTTCTGTGGATAGTAAACTATCATCAAATTTTGAGAAATATAAATAAAAAAATATAAATATTCTAAAGTCTTCATAAAGATTTATAAATACATGTATATATTATAATTTTAATAATGGTTATCATAAAGATTTATAATATATATATATATGTAGCTTTATAGTTTTAATAATGGTTATAGAAGCGAATTTTTTCAAAAATTGAAATGGTATGATAATGAACGAAATCATACAACTTTTTTTTTTTTGCCAAATTTTAAGAACACGAGCAAAAAAAAAAAAATGAATATTTGGAAGTCTGCACAAAGATTTATGAATTTAAAAAACTAATTTTAATAATGGTTTTAAAATTAAAGATATTAAAGAATTGAAAATATATAATGAAGTTATACAATGGATGACCCTCCCCCCCCCCCCTTCCCCAAGAGTAAAAGACGAAAAAAAAATCTTCCATTTCAAATTGAAGATTTTAATTGAAAAAATTATATAATTTTAATATTTTCTTTCTAATAGCATATAAATTTACTGATAATTCACATTAAATAAACATTTTTTTATGAAATTAAAATTTTGTGGTCAAAAAAGGTATATAAAAAGAATGAGAGACATTTCATGACGGCAAAATAATAATTGCCTTATTTAATTGTAGAATTTCTGTGATGAAATAGGGTAAAGATTACTATTTGGAGATTTATGCGTTAAAAATAAACTGACAGCCATAATTCTTATTCCACCACTAAAGGATAAAAAAGTTTATTTTGTTTTTCAGAATGAAAATCAAGATGAGAAATTTCAAAATAAGGTAATAGGGACAATAAAAAATACAACATTAATAAAAACTAGAATTGATCTGCAATGTTAATTTAAAATTTAAAAAAATCTTGATTTTTCCTCTTACAAAATTTGTACCTTTTTGTTTTTTAAATTTAAGAAAAAATTTTTCTTAATTAACAATTAACTTTTAAAAGAGTGAGACAACTCTCCATAAATATTTATTGAGAATTAAAAAAAGAAAAAGAAAAAAAATCCTATGAAACTGTAGAATTTTAATAATAGTTAGAAATGAACATTTTAAAGAATAGAATATATATATATTAATGAAATAAATTACACAAGGATATTTTTCCTCACCCTCTCTCAAGGGTAAAAGAAAATATTTTACGTAATTTAACAATTTACCGATATTTCATATTAAGTGAATAGTTTTATGAAGGGGAAAAAGTATCTATTTTTTATTTAAAAATTATTTAATCATTAAAAATTTAAAGAAAAATCATCGCTGAGAGATTTTTGTTTTTTAAAACATTGATTCGAACAGTCAAAAACGCTGTTGCCGACTGCCGATAAAGTCGTCAGCTGCGGTAAATACTAATGTTTACAAACATTCCCTCATCACCCCCTTCCCTTTTTTTCCCCATTCCCTTCTTCAAAAGTCGCCAAAAAAGCGATAAACTGCCAAATACTGCAGTCATATGGCAACCATGCTAGATGTTCTACCGCCCCCCTCTAGACGGCGCTAGTTTCTATGTGAATCCCATGTTAGAAGAAATTTCCATTGCAGCCAATGGGAGTTTCTCATCTGAATAAGATTATAATCTGTGACTCCCATAGAAACAATGTAATTTTTAGCTCCCATTTACGAACTACGGATTATGAAAATCTCTTTTTTGCGAACTCAGTTTGGAAACTTCTGCATTTTTTTTTTTTTTTTAAATATCGGAATGCAGTGTCACGTCAGTTAAACTCTCAACAAGTACAATGAGACATCAGATGCATTCCAAAAAGGTGTTGTTTTCCCCCAATCTCTTTCGGAGGGAGGGGGCATAGCAACAATTTCAAGTAGTGGTTGTAAGGTCTGAGGCACCTTTTTGAAGGGAGCAATAACTGTGAAAGTTTTCAAGCATAGATAAAATGGAAATATATATTTTCCAAAATGAAATTAAAAAAAAAAAAAGGTAAATGATTATTTCCATTCTTAATTTTTTATTTATGTTTTCATCTATGTATTTTCACCTGTTAAGTACTAATCCAGTCTGTATTTTCATATGTAATGTTTTTAAGGCATAAGTAACGTATGTTTCTGTGTACTAAAATTATTTTTTGTGCATAAATTTGCATTTATTTCTTGTATGTTTAAAAATACACGTATAAATTTATTAAATAATAAAAAATCTTGAAATACTGCTTCATTTGTGAAGAGGGGGCAGTTTGATAAAAATAGACAAAAATAATGTACGTATTCATATCATTTTTGGTGTTTTCTATTTTACGAACTTTCTATTTTACGAACTATTTTAGTGTTCCCTACGAGTTCGTATAAACGAGCGTCGACTGTAGTAGTAGTAGTGTTACATTAGAAAAAAATAAAAAAAAAGCAATTTTACAAATTACAACCATCTGGAAAATGACTTTTTCAAAAACTAAAATTTAAGACATAAAAAATCGCACGGAGTTGATCATACATTACGTACGCCATGAATTAAACATTAATAGTGTTATTACACGTAAAAATTGCAAGCGATAAAAATCGCCTGCGACTCGTTAGATTTCCTGAAACTTATGTATTATCCACCTGAAACTTACGTATTATCCAAGCATTTCATTGGCTGTTCGGGAAAAGGCTTTACCATCATAGAAATCTGACGACCCATTTTAAATGAAATTTCATTCTTAAACTTCTAAATATCCCAGAATATTACTTTTTACACCGTAGTATAGAGAAAAAAAATGTACTTTTAAATGCAATTTGTTTGGAAGCTGTATCTCAATTTTTTTCTGAGTTATTACTTTCTTTTTGTAATTTTTATTACTTTTTTGTGATAGTGGCAACAGAAGTATACATCTCTGTTGAAAGTAAAAGGAAATACAGATTACTGTATAGACCAATCAGAAACCGAATAAAATGCGGATTCGACCAATAATGTTTTTGATTTCCTACTCTCACAGAGGACAATAACAATTTTTCCAAATGGTTAATAATCCTAATATAATTTTTCCAATTTTTCCAAATGGTTAATAATCCTAATATAATTTAGTATAAAAGTCTGTTGCTGTTGTGTCACGCAACAGATATTTGTCGGCGTATCTACTGTCTGTGTATAAGAAAATGTCGTATCCACACTTGCGACTGGCGTCTGGGATGAGGAGAGATAGAGAATGAATGACTTCTAACAATAGAATTTTGGAAAAATTCGTCTTTCCGTTCAACAATGGAAAATGGGGGACACACAATACTGTGTTCTTCTTTCAACCTTGTGTTGTTTTCCCTTTTCCCTTGTACTTATTATAGGGTTATGGAAAGTATTAAAATTATAAATACCGAAGAGGTTGAATTTTCTACTATGATAAAAAAACACATTAAATTTAAAAAAAAAAAAAAAAAAAAAAAAAAAAAAACTATCTTCAAAACAAAATAAATTAAAAAAAGAAGAATTATAATAAGGGTTGTTATTAATATAAAAATCTTTTATTATAAAAATCCGTAAAAATTTATTTTTTATAGCTTCATATTTTAATATATATATATATATATATATTAACAGGTTTAAAATAAAAAAAATAAGTAGCTTTGTCAATTCAGCAATTTTGCTATACATAATATACTTATTTAAAGTTAAATATTCAAAATTTATATGTATCCATAGAGTACTGGTTCCCTTTTTTTTTTCTGCGGCGCTCATTTTCACCGTACACATTTCTTAATAAATTTTATATATTTAAATGATTTACCTTTCTGCGTGCTAAACTGTCTTTTCCTGCCGTAACCGTTTTTAAAATTGGCCAAATGTCATACATATTTAATATTTTGTTAAGATTAGCAAGAATCTTTTAAAAATAGTCATCATATCGTACTTTTTTTTTCTTTCTTTTGTAAGCTTATGTTAAAATTTCCAGTTAAGAGAATTTGGTGACTTCTTACCTTTTTAAAATTGAATATTTTTTTAATGCTTTTTTAACCCTTCACTACACGACGTGCCACATCTGGCACATACCTAAAAACACTGTTATTCTTATTATGTGCCATGAATTTTACCAATATGATCTCTGTCCCTGATCAAGAACAGTCCAAAGAATGGAAAAACACTTATTTTGTCCATGTCAGATGGCTGCATTTGACAAATAATTAAAATTGGTTCATCGGAAGAAAAAAAAAAAAAAAATTCAATCAAACTATTAAGGTAAAACTTACTTTCGTTATTTTGTAGTGAATACTTAAAAATATTAATATAAAAAAAAAGTTGCAGAGTGTTAAGCAGATAAAATTAATTACTTTAAGCTCATTTAGTTGTAAAATATAGCAATACAATATTTTAAAACCCTAATTGTGTACATAGGGTACACGCTATAAAATATCAAATTTTAGCTGAAAATTTGAAACTGTAATTTTTTTTCCATTATTAGACCGATATATCGATTTCAAATATTTTTTTTTCATAAAGATAGAAAAAATCGTGCAGTGAAGGGTTAACATATTATTAAATGGTTTACTGAAGGGGATATGAAATAATATATTTTTTAAATAATTACACTTGGCAGATTTCATAGGAAGGGTGTGTGTGTGTGTGGGGGGGGGGGGGGTATATCTATTTTTGTTTGTTTTTTAATTTCAGAAAATATCAATTTTCGAATTTGATTTACAACATACATTTCACATTACATGAAATTTTCCTTCCAGAGTTGCAATCTTTAAAGATTTTTTCTCAATATATTTATGTGTATGATAAAATGCTAAAATTTCAACATATGTTTTTCAGTTAGCTCGATCTTTTAATGAGTCATCCTCGTGGCTCATTTCACAAAATTAAGGATAGGATTTTCCGCAATATAAAATCACTATTAATGACAATTTGCTTAATATTTTAAAATATATATATTAAGTAAAAAGTCATTTTTACATATGTCACGACATTTCTTTTAAACTAATCAATTATTCGGAAATGTTATGCTTACAGTTACAAAGCACACGCGGAATTAAAAATATAAAAGACAAATAATCTTGCAAGAAATTCAAAAGAAGTATAGTTTTAAAATATTCTTGATAATTTTTAAATTGATTTTTCAAATATCATTATTATAATATAAATTCTCCTTCATAAAACCATGTTATAATATGTCACTTAGGTATTATAAAATATTCAGATAAAAGAAAAAGTAAAAAAACAAACAAACACAGAATTTCATTAACTGAAAATTTTGACATAAGTTACAAGAAAAAAAAAAAAAAAGGTTGACATATTTGAAAATACATATAAGAAGAAAAAAAAAATTGGATACGAGGAATATTTTTAAAAGGCTGTTGCTAATCTTAACAAAAAATTAAACATCTGCGATAATTCACCTATTTTGACAAAGGTAACGGCAGGATGAGATGGGGATACAGACACAAAGGTAAATCATATGAATATTGCAAAGGAGAGTCCTATGAGTAAAAGAAAAGAAAAACAGTATTCTATGAACAGACACGGATAAGTTTCGCCTATAATTACAAATAATATTTATTGTCGAATTATTATTATCTATACAAAATATTGTAGAATTGCCAAATCTACTTTTTTTTTTCATTTTTTAATCCTGGTACAAAAAGATATTAAAATATAACAATAAAAAAAATATGAAGTTATAAAAGTAATTTTTTACAGATTTATGTAACAAAAGATTTTTAGATAAATAACAGCCATTACTTTAATTCCTTTAAAATTTTTAAAACATTTTTTTCCATTTGAAAATAATTTCTTTTTTCTTACATTCGTTGTTTTCTTTGTTTAAATTATAAAATCCAACATTCCTAGTGTTTAATTATAATTTTAATGGTTTCCATAACGGAATGTAAGAAATGCAAGCAAAAATAGAAAACTAAATATGATTGAGGAAAGAAGGCGGTACTGTTTATCCTTTTTACACCCTGAAAGGGAAGGCGAATTTTTCCAAATTTCTACTGTTTGAAGTCGTTCTCTCCCCAGAACGGACTTTGATTTTTCCTTTCGAAATATGAAAGAGATTTTGCTAATATTTCATCCAGTATAATGAATGCTTTGAAAAATGTTTAAAGTATTTGATGCAAAGAAAAAATGGGATAAATGATTTTTCTTTCAATGCATTTTGTATGATGTCTCAAAAAGAGATGTTGAAAATTAAAATTTTTACTACGCTTATGCAAAAAAAAAAAAAAAAAAAAGAAAAGAAAGAAAGAAAAAAAAGGGGGTGGTGGGGATGAGTGGGCAAAGAGAATTTGTTTAAGAATTAACTTTTCATAAAAAGTGGAGCACTATAAGAATGGTTGATTAGAGCCAAGGACCTATATTTAAAACAGAATTTGTTCGGCGTCTTTGTCTACCAGTGAGACGAAACAAATGCGTATACGTCTTTTTTAAAAACTGGCAATGTATAAAATGAAACTAATGTCAATCGTCGGCAAGTAGTTAACAGCTTATTGTCTTTTATATTTCTGGAGATTATTATAACTTCCAATATTAAACGAAAATATTTTTATCGGCTTATGCACATGGGCGGATGCAAAGAGAGGACGATGCTCCTCCCTGGATTTTAAAATAAATTCAACAATTTTGATTTTTGTTAATTATGATTTTTTAAAACTAATTAAACACAATTAAAATGATTTATTTGTTGAACCCTCTTGGAAGAGATTTGTTTTTTTTTTTTCTGTGTTTTTTTATGTTCATGTCTTTAGAAAATAACTTAAACGCGGTGTTCACGAGGGCTCAGTCCTCCTGATGATAAAAAAATAACTTGTTTAAGACATTCACGCCGGCGTGCATCACCAGTGAGTCACGCTCGACTGTCCCATCAGGCGGCGTGCATCACCAGTGGTTCATACTCGACTGTTCCATAGAAGGCGTGTACTACAAGTGGGTCATACTAGACTATGCTTTAGAAGGCGTGCTCTGCAGGTGGGTCACACTTGAATATTCGAAAATTCAGAAGTAAAAACAATTCATTAGTATAAGCTTAATACATTCACGACGGGAAACGAGAATTCTTGTTTTTATTTAAAAAATATCATTGATTAAGGGCGTGTCTTCTACCTTACAGAAATGCATTTATATCATGTTGTCCATATTTCTTTCGATTGTAAGACATTATATATTAAATTCGTACATATGTAGTCAATAAAATCTTATCTCTAAGCAATTTGCTTACTGCTCACGAACTTTCAGACATTCACAATAAACTCTGCTTGTTATATTCAATTCAATAAATATCAGAGGGGCGGGTCATTACATACAGTATCTGAATAAGCCACAGTACCGAGCCGCGATGTGTAAAACGCTATTAAAATTAATATATTAGAACATTGAAATTGTAATAAAAAGTTTTGTGATGTATAATGAAAAGTTTCGTGTATATATATATATATATATATATATATATATATATAGTATACTTAATAGAAGCACGTTTATGACTTTTATTAGTATGTTCATTTATTCTACGTTTTGTAAAAAAATAATATTATCTTTACAAAAATATAAAACATTATTAAAACAAACTGTGTTATGTTCCTCTAGGAGAATCTGTAATATTGAATTATAGAGTGTAACACTTAAAATTTATTGGAATGCAAAAAATGGAAAAGAAAAGAAAAGAAAAATAATGCATACATTTTGAGAAATCTTCGGATTACACCTACTGTAAACTTTGAAAGTTCCAGAATAAGGATGTACGGATGCAGCAGCATTTAACTTATCAAAATTATGACTCGAGTTACTCACTGGTTAAAAAAATAGAAATAAACATCCAAGTTAAAAAAAAAAATTAATAATAATAACTTGCGTAATATGAAAGAATACGTCAAAAATCAAACGATGGCGTTTCAAATCATTGCAATCTTGGAATATTTTTATTTATTTATTTTAAAAATGGCTCGAGTAGAGTCAAAACATGCAAACAGTCAAATACAACCCCAACTTCCTGGCTCTGGCTAATTTTTCACTCCAGTTGGGTTTATTGTATTTATTGTATGTATGTCTGTAAAATATTTATGTATATCTTTAACTGTTGAATGCAGGGGTTATTTATGTGTGTATGTGTGTTTTAATATATATTGTAGTATACGTGTTTTATTATAAATACAACTATTTTTACTCTTTTTAAAGCAGTAACATTTTAGCAATTAAAAGTTCTACAATAATAGGTTCTTTAAATATTGTTTTCTTTTAATAATGAACATCATATTGTTTCAATATCATTTCAGAAAAACAAAAATATTCAATTTATTAAATAATTAGATGATACAAAGAAAGCATATATATAAAAATATATAAACATTAACATGTACTTCTGTATAGATAATTGTTATTATTGAATATTGTTAATGATTTTCATATATTTGTAAGAATAATAAGGAACTCTTTATTTAGTTATTTTAGACTAAACACTTTTACTCTTTTATTTCGGGACAGCACTTGAGCCTGTATTTAAATTAAATCTAAACACTTTTTACATTTTTTTTTCCTTTTTAGTGCGTTTCTCCGAGTTTAAATATATATAGCAAAGATTATTGATACTAATGGAATTAAAAAAAAAAAATCCCTTGAACGTATACTTCCCGATTCGTAGTCAAAGAGTTAATATTAGTAATAATTTTTTTAAAAACTTGAAAATAAAACATTTTATTAAAAGACCAAATTAATAAAAAATAAAATAACTTAATTAATCGATTAATTTATTTCATATTATTTGTGAATTTTACTGATCTGATCCATTTAAATTCATTTATTTCGTCATCTGCTGACAGTAAATACATGCAGCAGGATAAAAAATTTATCCTCAACAAACATTAATAAGTTTTCTGTTCACATTCTTCATACAAATATTTATGACTTTTATGTTATCCTACTGGAATATATGCTCATACAGACACGATTTTTAAATGTGTATACACTATACCTATTTTTTCTTATAAAACTCACCCCATAAAATTATAAAAATAAATATGTATATAAAATACAAAGCAACTATAAATGGCGCAGTCTAATAAACAGACAAATAAATAAATATATATCTGCCGAACCCGGCCGATATAATTAAATGTAACACTGATCAATCAATTGAGATCTCTAGGGGCCATAGCAAGGTTCTTTTACATTTTCTGGCCCGTAGTGTTGACTAGCGTCTCGGTGTAGCTCCGCTCCCTATGGAGATCGTAGTGACTGGATTCAACTAAGTCCAATCGAAGCTAGATTTGGCGAAGTATTGCTAGTTTGGCGAAGTGTTGCTACTTTCGCCAAGCATAAATATATATCGAAAACAATTTCCTAGAGATTTTGAGCACAGACAGAACCTGAATAGTGATGATGCTTATTATATCCCGATTTCGGAAATTTCAACTTGTGGATTCCAAAGGGTTTCGCATCCCTTCCCCCCCCCCTCACGGAAAAATAACATTTTTGATAATGTGTCTTCTAATTGTCATAAATACTTGCATTTTGTAGGCAGGCACATTCTGAATAGAATCATACTTAAATTTGAAAAATTCTAAAAAAATATATGTACTTTTGATTCAGAATTAAAACAGTCATAGACACTAGAAATTTTGAATGAACAAATAACCTTAATAGTGATGCGAAAATACTCCAATTGAAATTTTAATGAGTGGGGTCCAAAGAATGTTTTCCTTCCTCCCCTACCCTGATAAAAAAAGTAACACTTTTGTTTAAGACCCTTCAAATTTTCTTAGCATATATACTATTAAGGATTTACCTGCATACAAAATTTAAAATACCTTTGATTATTCGAAGTCATACCACCAAAACTTTTTTTTTAATGAAGGAGGTGGGGGTGGGGGGATAGATTATCTTCTCTTAAAGTTTTCAATAAAGTAACATTTAAACAGGATTACTATTCAAAATGTACCTGCCTGCAAAATTCAGGTATCAATGTCAATCTAAAGACTAAAATTGCATTTTTGGGGAGGAGTGGGGGTTGATATCCAAGAGCCTAAAATGCAGGCATGAAAGTGGGAAATAGGAAAAAAGGAGGAAAATCTTTTCGGTCCATATGATGGCGCCAAACTTTTAAAATTTAGACACATTTTAACAGTTATTTATGGGATAAAATGAAATATAATTGTACGTTGTTATTTTCTTTTCATAGCTTAGAAAGCATTAAAAACAAATTTAAACTTTTAAATCAAAAGTGTTGCATAAATAGAAGAAAATATTCTATTCCAAAAAGAACATTATGAAACTTCCTTTATCTTTTAAAGTCTAAAAAACTTTCACTCTGGAGAGATACTTTAATCAAATTTATTTACGACTTTCATATGATTATAATATAAACTTTCCTTTGATTTGATAGATCATTTGCAAAGCAATTCAGAAAAAAAAAAAAAAAAAAAAAAAAAAAACCCTCCAAGGATTTTAGTTAGACAAAATGTCTTATTATTAAATTTTCAAGATTCTCCCCCCCTCCCCCACCTTATATGCTTCCAATATTTTCTTTGCATTTTTGCATCAACCCAGAAAATGACCAAAATTATTTTTAAAAATGTGGAATTCCACCTTCAGGAGGAACACTTTCATGCCTGAAAATGGTATCATTTTTGAGAAATGTTTACTGTACCTTAATAGAAGAAATATGAGATTTTATTGAATTTTTATTTGTAGGTACCACGGTTCACATAATATTTTGAGAAAATTTTAGGAAAGAATTTTTCTAGTGTTTAATAATGCACAAGAAATTAAAATCCTATCTTCCAACCTACAAAGAATATGCCGCATACAATTGTTTTAGCTGTTTATCTAAAAACATGCTAATTTGCCCTGTTTTAAAAAAATTACCCAATGACGGAAGATTAAATTATAGCATTTAACTATTTTTAACACAATCAACTGATGGATAAATAAATAATGAGAGTAGAATTGTAGTATAGAAATAGTAGAATGTGTAGAATTGTAGTAGTGAAAATTTGTGAGTATGAAATTATCGCTGTATTATCCGCCATCGCCATCTTCGCTCAAAAAAACAACATCTAACCTAAACAGACTTTTCAACGACAGCGCGAGCGAACGCTTGTGCTTCGTCTGAAATACTGCAACCTCAAAAATAACTAGCGCCAATTCCTCAGCCAAGAGGTAGGAGAAAAATCACCATAGGGAGCGGAGCTACACCGAGACGCTAGTATAGTGTTGGGTAGGACACGAGAAATTTCGGACGTTTGTATGAGGTACCTCTGAAACATTTTTGTCATGACAATGTCATGCCTCAATTGAATGAGGTAGTGAGGAGTTAAAACGCAGGAACTACAATTGAGCTGGGATGGAAGTACTGGCTTTCTGCTTCCCCACTGTCCTGACAATGTGAAGTCAGACGTTAGGGGAGTGGGTACTTTAGTGTTACTGTCAGGTTGATAAATAGAAGTATATAGTTTTTCGGAAAACATAAATAGAATTAGTAGAACTGGACAGTGAATGAATGAAGTAACGGGCTGTTTACCTGATTAACAAAAGTATCCCCCCCCCCCAACCCGGCCGATATAATTAAATGTAACACTGATCAATCAATTTTGATCACTCGGCGTCGGCCATGTTTAAACACTAAAATTTTTCCCCTGTCTCACACTTTTTGTCGCTTGTCTATTCAGTGTGCGATCTGTCTTTTTTACTCCCGTATAATGTGGCTACTGCATGTTTGTATTTATATGATTGCATATAATCAAGACCTTATTTGCTTTTGTTATTATTTATCATTTTCCTTTACTAAAAAATGGCCTATTCTTCCTTTCTGTGTTTTTTTTTTTGGGGGGGGGGACGGATATTTTTAGAAGCATGGATTGCTAGCTCTTAATTTCATACTAGTATTAATTTATTCATTTAAAAAGTAGCTAAAATATTACATCCCCTTCGTAAAAGTTTTAGTACAAATTTTCATTTAAGTGTTTATCTAGAATAATACTCTGAAGGAGGGGGCATTAGACTTCTGTGTTGACCGTCGTATGATACGGTCATGTCGAAGCTGATTGTAATCTTTGACTGGCTAACAGGCCAGGCGTACGATAAAATTGCCGATATTCGCATGAAATGGTTACGTGATAAGAGTACCATCCACAACATCTCGCAAGAGACTATTGATAAACTCATTGCGTACTATTATACTGCAATTGGCAAACTCACGGCTGATGTGAGGAAAACCCACCGAGCCATTGAATGTGCATCAAACCCTGAGGCCAAACAACAGCAAATTGCCAAACTCCAGCCACTAAAACTCGGATTAGAGACTGTTTATCTGGAACTCGAGCATCCTATGGATACTTCAGATCCTAGTTTGGAAGTCATGGAGCACACAACAGAGGGAGCCACCAATGGACCTCAGGTTAGCAATTTTCCTCTAGCTGGTAGCGTAAGCGCTTTAAGCGAAAACAGGGCTTGTAAACGTAAATCTGAAGATTTTTCCTTTGAGAAAAATAAAATCTCTCATCTTAATCATCCTAAATTACCCACCTTTAACAGATATTCATTTCTAAGAGAAGAAAACTTGCACGACAAAAACGTGCCACAACCTTCCCCAACTTTTCAGAGTAAGAGGGTACCATCCCCTAAAGTGCAGTCCATTACTGTCTTAATTAATGGAAATAAAAGAGAATTCCTTAAAAATCTAGAAACTGAAGGCCAGAGCAATTTCGCGGTTAAACCTTCAGGCAAATTTCACAAAATTTTCCCAAACTCCATAAAGGATTATCAGGATATAATCACAAAACTCGACGCCATGGAGGCCGAGTATATCTTATATCCAACAAAATCGGTAGCACCCCTTAAGGTTGTTATTAGAGGGCTCGACATCGATAGTGATGTTGAGGACATCAAACAGGATCTCATAAAATTGGATTTTCCCGTAATTAAAGTAAATCAGTTAATTAAATTTAATACTGATATAAAAATGCCCCTATTTCAAATTCAACTTGAAGATAACTCCAAAGCCAGAGAAATCTTTAAACTTGAAAAAGTGGCATACAATATCATCAGAGTAGAAAATTATAATCGCCCTTCAAGAACATTACAATGCTTTAATTGTCAATATTGGCATCATTCCAGCGAAAATTGTAGAATGAAATCTAGATGTGTTAAGTGTCCCGGATACCATAAATCAGAAAACTGCGTATTTGGCAAAGGAAAAATTGAGAAAGTAGAGTGTTGCAATTGCGGGATGAATCATGCCGCCAGTTACAGAAATTGCCCCAAATTCCTCAAAAACAGGAAAAATACTTTTAACTCAAACTTCAAAAACATAAATCAAACATATGCCAATATTGTCACCCCCCCACCCCCCTCCAGTAATGCTTATCCCACCCTCCCCCCTCCTGAGCAGTCGCGGCCGAAAGAAATCGGCTTCAGCGAACTTAAGGATATATTAAATGAAATCGCAAAAGAATTAAAAGTACAAGACTTCTCTGAACTTATAGCTAAATACAAAAAAGTCCTAATGGACATAAAAAACGCCACTGATGATGTCACCAAACTCACTATCTTTATGACAGCCCTCAATCAACAATCTACTAAATAATCATGGGTAGTAGAGGGTGTTTGAGTGTAATTTCTTGGAATTGCAATGGCCTTCTGGGAAAAATTTTAGAGCTCAGGGAATTTGTACAGGAGCACGCCCCTGACATTGTCCTTTTACAAGAAACCCACTTGAGACCAGGCATTACCTTTAAAATTCCTAACTACTTTATCATTCGAAATGACCATATTAATAATAACAGCTCCCGCCCCATTCGGGGCACTGCAATCTGTATTAAATTAAATCATTGTTTTTATCCTGCAACCCCTGCCCCCCTTAATATCGTGGGCGCCACTGGAATTACCCTTCTACCTCCCTCCGGACAACCCCTTACTTTCTTTTCGGTATATATTCCAATTGGCCAGAGTGCGAGTGACGTCACGAGCGACATTCGCCGCCTTCTCCCTTATGACGTCAATACTTTCGTTATCGGGGATTTCAATGCTCATCACACTTCCTGGAATTGTGGTACTAACAACACTTATGGTAAAAGTATCTGCAATTTTCTTCTTAATTCTAATACGGACATTATTTTCCCGGACTCCCCCACCCGTTACTCTGATCATAGCAGTAGCACCATTGATTTTGGTTTATTTAACGGTTTCAATTACGCTAAAAGTATTGTTTCTCTTCCTGAACTGAGCTCGGATCATAATCCGATTAAAATCAACATCCAAATTCGTATCCCCCCCCCCCTCCAAAAATTATCAACACTATTAATTGGGCTCAGTTCCAGCAAAACATTAATGAAATTCCCCCCACCCTACCTGAAATTAACAGTACTCACGATATCGAAACTCTGATAAATGTCATCACAAACGATATCAAGAAAGCGGCCGATGGTGCTACAAATAAGATCTTCAGCAATGAATTTTACCGTCTCGACCCTCATGTCCGTAGGCTCACTACAAATAAAAACAGAGCGAGGAAAATTTACCAACGTACGCGTAGCATTTTCGATAAAACCATAATGAACAGAGCACAACAGGAACTCAAAAACTACTTATTCAGGAAAAAACAGGAAAGTTGGAGTTCCTATCTCACTTCCTTATCACCAGAGGACGCCAGCATATGGAAGGCTGCGAGGAAAATCCGTAGCTCTGTCAATAATTTCCCACTGATCCTTATTCCAAATTCCCAAGACTACGCATATACTGATGAAGAAAAATCAAATGCAATTGCCAGTAGCTTAGAATTACAATTCCAAGGAAACCCTATTATTGATACTGATACCGAAAGGGGAGTAAACGTCCATGTCAGGAATTTCATGTCTTCAATTCACACCCCTCCCGACTTTCATATCTCAAATGCTGACGTTATTAACGAAATTAAAAAACTTAAAAACAAAAAATCTCCTGGTATTAGTACCATTACTAATGAAATGCTCAAAAATCTCCCCCCCCCTCTTATATCCCTAAAATCACCCTGCTCATTAACAACATTTTTAATTTCAGCTATTTCCCACTGTATTGGAAAACTGCCATTGCAATCCCCATTCTTAAATCTGCTAAACCACCCGGTCTGGCAACTAGTTATCGCCCGATTTCTCTTCTAAATTCTCTCAGCAAACTTACAGAATCCTTTATTGCTTATCAAATTAATGCCCATTGTGATCAAAACAATATCTTAAATCCTGTTCAATTCGGCTTTAGGAAAGGGGTCTCGGCCCCGCATCAAGTTTACCGCTTGGTAGAAAACATCACGACAGGCAAAAACTCTAAAAAATTTACTGCTGCCGTCTTTCTGGACATTGAAAAAGCTTTCGATAAGGTTTGGATCTTCGGGCTTATTTTTAAGCTTATAAATTACAACCCCCCCCCCCCCACCCTATCTTATCAAATTAATTTACTTTTATTTATTGGATCGAAATTTTAATGTTAGGGTTAAAAACCACCTCTCCAGAAATATTTTTGCTTTTTTCGGCCTCCCCCAGGGTAGTAAAATCTCCCCAATTCTTTTTATTTTATTTATTAACGATATGCCTTCCTACCCCCACACGTCGCTAGCAAAATATGCTGACGATACGTGTGTGTTTTCTGCAAATAAAAATCGAAGGTATGCCATTACTGCAATCACCAAACATCTTAAATTGCTCTCCACCTGGTTTAACAAATGGAAAATTGCCATAAATATTAATAAAACGCAAGCCATTCTTTTTAGCAATCTTCGTAAAGATAACCGGGACAAATTTAAAATTAAATATAATAATGCTGAACTGCCTTGGCCCTCAAGCTGTAAATACCTAGGTATTATCCTAGATGAGAGACTCACTTTCAAACAACACATCCACACTACGCGAAATAAGTTTCGAGTAGCAAAAAATAAATTATATCCCCTTCTTGCTCGAAACAGTGATCTTTCAATTAAAAATAAATTGCTCCTGTACAGTTCTTATTTACGTCCCATTCTAACTTACGGGTCCGAAGTCTGGTCGTATGCGGCCAAGACACACATGAAAATTATTTTTCAAGCTCAAAATGCTACTTTAAGATCTATCTTTGATGTACCTTATTATGTCAGAAATTTTCATTTATATAAAGAAATTAATTTCCCCAGGATCAGTACTTTTATCCAGCACTTAAATATAAATTTCCATCTTGCCTTAGAAATTTCAGACAATACTGCTCTAAATTCCTTACCAAATTATGATATTTTTGACCCGGACAACCGTAAGCGCCCTAGAATCGGAATTATTTTAGATACTCTCATTTAAAAACTTTATTTTTTATCCTCTTCTCCCCTTATTATTGTGTTCTTTTACTAATCCTCCGTTTTTCCTACTTTTTTTCCTGTCAGTCTGCATTCGCAGGCTTAACTCCGCGTTTGGCTCCTCCCCTTCTCTCTGTAGCCTATTTAAGAGGACACTCCGGCCCGCGCGAGGAGCGACTGGGGAGAGAACCACTGCTAACAGTAGAACTTAGAAAAAATTCTCCTTCCTTTTCAGCTGTGGAGGAAAGGGAAAAACTGCTGCGTTCTTCCCTCAGCCTCATGTTGCTTTCCCTTTTTGCTTGCATTTGTTATTCGATTATGGAAATTGTTAAAATTATAAACAGCGAAGAATAATTTGAACAACACAGAAAAAAAACAAAAAAAAAAAACATCGAATTTGCAAAAAATAAAATGTTTTCAAAAGGAAATAATTTTTCAAAAAATAGAATTATAGTAATGGCTGTTATTCATCTGAATATCTTTTGTTAGATAAATCTGATATAATATTTTTATAGCTTCATATTTTATTATTATTATATTTTAATATATTTTTGTAACAGACTTAAAAAATAAGTAGTTTTGTCAATTCTGCAGTATTTTTTATAGATAATATATTTATTCGAAAATAGTACTCATAATATCCTACTTTTTTTTTTGTGTGTGTGTGTGAGGGGGTGGGGGGTAAGCTTGTGTAAAATTTTGCAGTTAAAGGATTTTTGTAACTTTTGTACTTTTTTTAAAAAATATTTTATAATATCTTACTGACATATTATTAAATGGTTTTATGAAGGAAAATGACTTAATAAAGGAAAAATTTAATTATTGCAATAAGATTTGAAAGTTAATTTAAAAATTATTAAGAAGATTTTAAAACCACACTTCCTTTTAATTTCTTACAACATTCTCTTTCATATTTTTAATTCTGTGTGCGCTCTATAACTGTAAGGACCAAATTTCCGAATAATTATTTAACCCTTTATGCCCCGACGCTACTTTAACGTACCATTAAAATAACTTGATATAAAATATGCATTGATTAGTAGTAGTACATTTTAGAATATGTTATAGGTACTTTACGTTATCTTATTCCAAAAGCATTATTGGTTTAACAAAACAAAACTATTCTTAAAAGGATGATTTTTTTTCTCCTCTCTTTAGCTGTTTTGACTTTGAAAGTTTGAAGGTGAAAAGTTTCAGTTCGGATTTATTCCTATATTTCTATTGTAAGAGCATTATATTTGTACATTTCCTAATTCTATAAAATGCTAAAAAAATTATTTAAAATAAAAGATTTGAATGAAGTTATAAATATTGCACAAAATTCCTATAAATACAAATTTAATTGACTTTAAATTACAAAATCCTTCTAAAATTTATTAAATGTGTAATCTTCTTCGTAAATCTTCTAATGTAGTTTCAAAAATTCACAAAAAATGTTTTAGAAGATGAAATTTTCATGAATTCATAATTTGGGACATAAAGGGTTAAAAAAATAAATGAAATGTCGTGATATGTTGTAAAAATAATGTACAAATGACTATTTGCTCAATATTTTTATTAAAAAAAATACTAAGCAAATACTCATCAACAGTCAATTTATATTAAGGAAAATCATGTCCTTAATTTTATGAACCATGAGGATTATCCATTTAAAAATCGAGTTAATTGAAAAGCAAGTCGAAGTTTTAACATTTTAATGTTTAATCACACTGATATGTATATACAAAAGAAAGAAAAAAGAACTTTGCAACTCTGGAAGGGAAATTCCGTTTAATGTCAAATACATGCAGTAAATTAAACAGGAAAATTGATATTTTCGTCATTTATGTAAGTTAAAGAATTTAAACCGAACTCTCCCCCCCCCCCCCCTCCTTCCTACTTAATCTAATAAACGTAATCGTTAAAAAATATATTATCTCATATCTCTTTCAGAAAATCATTTAATGATAAATTAAAAAAGCATTGTAAAATATTCAAATCAAATTCCCCAAACTGGAAATATTGACATAAGTTTGAAAAAAAAAAAAAAAAAAAAGAATACGATGAGGTTGGTGCTAATCTTAACAAAATATCAAACATTTACGACAATTGGCCTAATTTAAAAAAAGAATAGGTAAACAGTAAACACACAGAAAGGTAAATGATTAATATATAAAACTTACTAAAAAATTAAAACGGTAAAAATGAATTTTCCGATGTGAAAAAGTGTAAAAAAAAATAAAAAATCAGTATTTCGTGGACACAGATTTTTTAATATAGTTATATATATAATATTAATTGCCAATTAACTATATTATATATAAATATCATGCAGAATTGACAAATCTACTTATTTTTTATTTTAAATATGTTAATATGTATATAACGAAATATTATAATATTAAAATATGAAGCTATAAATATAAAAATAATTTTTACAGATTTATATATAAAAGGTTTTTATATAAATAACAGCCATTCTACTTTTTTATTTATTTCCTTTTAAAATTATGTTATTTATTTTTGAAAAAAATCATTTTTTTCTGAAAATCAAATTATAAAATTCAACATTCGACATTTTTTATTTATAATTTTAATGTTCCCATAACTGGATAATTATTGCAAGCGAAAAGGGAAAGTTACACAAGGTTGAGGGAAGAACGCAGGCTGTTTTCTCCCTTTCTTCCCTGTTGAAACGGAAGCCGAATTTTTTCTAAGTGCTACTATTAGAAGTCGTTCTTTCCCCAGACGCTCGTAGGAAAACCTGCTACATTTATATATAAAAATACACTTCTAATATTTTATGGTGTGAGATTTAAAATACGTTCGCTATGATTTGTAGTACCATTAAAACATTAAGTTGATAAGAATATGTATTCCAGTTTTTGTACGGTAAACGTCAAAAGAAAATTTATAATGTTAGTTGGAGATATTTTTTTCACTCTATTGTAGGTATTTACTGTTATGAGATGATGAAATAAATGTAACACATCCAATAATTTAGTTATTTTATTTGTAACAATTTGTTTCTTCAAAATAA
This sequence comes from Maratus speciosus, assembly GCA_963932465.1. Lineage (NCBI taxonomy): Eukaryota > Metazoa > Arthropoda > Arachnida > Araneae > Salticidae > Maratus > Maratus speciosus. The sequence continues at coordinate 83,738,740 of OZ010798.1, forward strand.
TTCTTAATTTTTAATTTAATATTTTAAATTTTTTTTAAATGATTACTTATATTAACAATCTAAAATTATTAAATAAAGCGTAATATATTGTACTAGGCTTGCAAATTTCTGAAAATTTTTAATAATATTCAATAATAACAAATAACTATACAGAAGTATATGATAATATTTATATTTTTTAATATATTAGCGCTTTTTTAGTATCATATCCTTATTTACTTAATTGAAATGTTATTCCAGCTTTCTGAAATGATATTTAACCAATATAATGTTCATTAAAAAAGCAAAAATGTATTAAAGGGATCATTTTATTTGTAAAACAGACAGATTTAAAAAAAAAATTAAGCACGCCCGTAACCCTTAATGACTTGTCTCTCGTTTTTTAATACCAAACAACACTGAATAATCTGAATACTGGTAACGAATCCTTAGTTACATCAGTGCAATGCTTCTTGCATAAAACTTTTTTTTCCCGATGGAATGTCTATTTATATAATATATATGGAAATATTTTGTTAAATTCTTTTAAAAAAATTATAAATCCATATATTATAAGACTAATACTATATAAAATTTTAAAAAGATATCAAGGCAACCAAAGTTCCAAAAACTTTCAGGTAAAGCAGGAAGGAGCACAGTTTTTAAAACTGAGGTTTCATAGATTTTATCGTTGTTCAACAATGCGTGTAAAAAATGCTGTCCTAAAAATATTTTCACCACTCCAAGTTTATTAGTGCGACTGATGAAGTGTTTCTTCTTTCTCTCGCCAGGACAAAATAAATGCATGGGTACACAGGTCACAGCACCATTTGCCCAGCGATGTAGCCAGGATAAGGGTCTAAATTCTCCGGATACTGCCAATTTTGTAAAGCTGTTTTAACCCTGTTTAATAGCTGAAAATTCTGTGATTTGATAACACAAATAATATTTCTTTAAAAAAGTAGTATTTAGCGGTTCTGGAGTCACACCATTGCTATGCCACTGCCATTACCCCAAACAGATAAAAAACATTTCAACTGCTAACGGTGCTTGGTGACGAAAGCATAGTTACGCATTTTTTTTTTCGATATTAACCCTTTATCTACTGCATTATGATCTACTGCAATTTTTTTCATGTATTTTTTTTTTCAGTTACTACAATGAAAATTGAAGGATAAACATAAAAGAAAATACTCACCAGTGAGAAGTTTAATTATATAGAGGTAATTAATTAAAGTGGTACTTTAAAGTACCGTCAGTACACTATGAATAAAATATAGTAACAGAAAACCCACAAGGTATTTCAAAAGGCACCCGGAAATATTTTCGATTTAATAAGTATGTGAAATATAAGCTTTTTCTTATTTAGAAATAAATCGTTTGGCAAATTCCGGTACCAATCATTTATTTCAACACTTTAGAATTGAAAATGCTTTGCCCCTGAAAGGGTTAAAAAACTATTTTTTTTTCTTTTTTTTTTGGTTTCGATATTGTTAGCAGTCTTTTAGTTATGCAACGTCTAATTTCCAGGGACTGCATGTTCTCACGCATCTCCACATATGCAATATATGAATTTGTATATGACATTTCTAGCATAGCAAAAACGAGCCGGTGACACAACTTTTTCGATTTCCTATATAAAACAAACAAACAAACAATGAAACAGAAGAGAAATACCAGGGAAATCATTACTACACTACATTTTAGTAATTACATTTTAAAGCAGATGAAAACGATGGGTAACTACACAGACGAAAAGTAAACAAGAAGTTTTTCTCCAACACTTGGTGTACTGACGGTACTTATAAGTACCACCGAGTAATTCAACTGTTAAATCAAATACATACACCGTTCACCTAAAATAGCTAGTCAAACTATATTCTAAGATAATAATAAACACATTAAAAAAAACCAACATTTATCTTATATCTTTAACTGTGTTTCCAGCAATAAAAAGACGAGCGTGACAATCTGTACAAAATGTCGGCACAAAACTCATCGTCTGTGTCAAAGATACCCTCCTTCCTCGCTGAAATAACAAATCTAGAACTACTGCTGCCATGTATCCGGATAAAGTTGAGTTAAAAGAGTGTTTTTGCAAAGTACCATTAGACTATTAGTAATATTCACTGAGGGATGAAAGTTTAAAGTGAGTGGTACTTATAAGTACCGTCAGTAGATAAAGGGTTAACATGCCTGTAGAAGTTATTGCTCATTTGGTATTGTCTCGTTCTCTTCCAAACAGCTTTTCGGCGTTATCTATCTTATATATATATATATATACTCATATTATAAAGAGGAAAAAATTGTTTATTTGTCGGAGATGAGCTCAGGAACTACCGAACCGATTCCAAAAGTAATGGTATCAAAATGATGGTGTTCGCCCAACTTAGAACATAGGCTATATCTTATGTCGGTGCCACTACCCCAAAGGGGGTGCAGGAGCAAAAAACGTTCTAAAAATGCGATTTTTGCGTTACTGAAGGGCCTAGAAATATGAAATTTGGAATATTAGTTACTTATAAGATATAAATGGTGTCTAAGAACAGTTCTTAAACAATTCGAAATTTAAAAGGGGTGAAAATGCACAAAAAGCGTTCTAAAAAACGTTCTAAATGTTAGTTTCTACACAATCTCGGGAAATACCAAACCGATTAAAAAAATAATGGCGTCAAAATGATGGTAAAAATCCTTGCTCCAACATAGGCTATGTTTTATGTCGGTGCCACTACCCCAAAGGGGCTGCAGGAGAAAAACGTTCTAAATTGCGGTTTTTGCGTGACGGAAGGGCCTTGAATCGTGAAATTTAGAATGGTAGTTAGCTATAAGATATCAATTATCTCTAAGGACATTTCCTAAAAAAATCGAAATTTAAAAGGGGGGGTCAAAATGCGCAAAAAGCGTTGTAAAAAACGTTCTAAATTGCAATTTCTATGCAATCTCAGGAAATAATGAACCGATTTGAAATATTATGGTGTTAAAATGATGGTGACAGATGTTGCTCCAAGATAGGCTATATTTTATATATGTTTCCACTAACCCAGAGGAGATGCAGGAGAAAAATGAGCGAAAAGCGTTCTAAAAACGTTCTAAATGCCGATTTGTCACCAATATCTCAGGAAGAATCAAACTGATTTCAAAAGTAATGTTAAGAAATTGATCCTGACAGCCTCTTCTCTAACATAGACGCTATTTTAAGTCGGTATCACTATCACCTAGACGTTGCAGGAGCAAAAAAGCGTTCCAAATTTCGATTTTTGTGATCGGTAGGGGCTAGCAACTTAAAATTAGGCAGGGTACATATGTATTACATATAAATGATCTTTAAGAACAGTTTCGAAAAAATTGGAATTTTAAAAAGGGGTGAAAATGCGCGAAAAGCGTTCTAAAAACGTTCTAAATTGCGATTTCTACTCAATCTCAGGAAATTCCAAAGCTATTTCAAAACTAATGGTTGCAAATCAATGGTGACAGTCCCTGCTATAACATAGGTTATATTTTATGTTGCTGTCACTACCATCTGAGGGTTGAAAAAGCAAAACATGTTCTAATTTACGTTTTTTGCATAATTGAAGGGTCTAAGTATGGCATGTTATTTACTTACAAGATGCAACTGCTTTCTATGAACTGTCGAAAGAAAATTTCAAATTTAAAAAGATGAAGTGAGCGAAAAGCGTTATAAATTACAATTTTTATGTAATCTTTTCAAATACCAAACCGGTTAAAAAAATAATGATAACAAATTGTTGGTGATAGAACCTGCTCAAACATAAGCTATATTTTATGTCTGTGCCACTACAACCAGAGGGTTGCAGTAGCTAAAAACTTTCTAAATTGCGATTTCTGTGATACTGAAAAGGCTAGAAACTTTAAATATGGCATGGTAGTTACTTATAAAATATAAATGCCCTCGAAGGACTGTCGAAAATAAATTCGAATTAAAAAGGGGTGAAGTGAAGGGGAGGTGCGAAAAGCATTCTAAAAAAGTCCTAAATTACGATTTCTACGCTATTTCAGGAAATATAAACCAAATATAAAAGTAATAGTTGCGAATCAATGGTAACAGTCTCTGATCCTACACAGGCTATATTTTATGCCGATGATTCTACCACCTGGGATTCACAGGAACAACAAACGCTCTAAAAAAGGCCTTTAAAAGCTTTCTAAATTACGTTTCTGTGGAATATTAGGAAATAACAAACCAATTTCAAAATTAATGTGGGCAAATTAATGGTGACAGTTCCTATTTCAACATAGTCCTTTATGTTGAGAGAGGTAGTAGGACTTGGAATTTGACATGATGGTTAATTTTAAGATGTAAGAAGATGGTTTCTAAAAAATTCAAAACTTCAAATGAATACTGAAATGAGCGTATTAATTGAGCATAAAAGTTTCAAAATATTTTCTAAATTATCACTTATTTAGTTTTATTTCGTTTTATTAATTTAAGTCTCATTTCTGCCTTATGCAGTGTAACAATGATATTTAACCAAACTGTGTTTTAAATAGTAATTTTTTTTAATTATTCCTAAAAGTAATAAGTACCTTTTAATAAAATAAAATATTACCTTTTAATAAAATAAAAATTTAGTTAGTACCTTTTAATAAAAATTAGACATATAAATATCACTTGGCATATTTCAAATATTACGCGAGCAAAGCCGCGGGGTTTGCTAGTCTACAATATTTATACTGTTTAATCTTTGTGCGGATAAGTAGGAAACTTGGGAGAGTTATTTTTTTACGTGCCAATGGTGACATTCATTTAGTTGATGGAGAAGAATTGACTAGTCCAAGCCTAAATGCATTATTTAACCAGATTGCTAAATTTCGACCGTTGATATCCTAAAGATTAGTAATGTATATATATATATATATATATATATTTAAGGATCAGAAAAGGACAAAAAAAGCGGAAAATTTCAGGTATATGCCATGCCTGTATATATATATATTAATGACAATAAAAAACATGATTTTTGAGATAAAATTGAGAAAATTACAAAAATACTCCCTATTGAAAAATGTCTAATAATACATGAAACAATTTTCAATTTTTTTTTTTTTTTTTTTTTTTTTTTTTTTTTTTTTTTTTTTTTAAATATACGGATGTCCCATTTCTGAAACAAGATATAAACGGAATTTTTACACCTTTTTTTTCATGTACATTATAGATGAATATAACAAATTAAATAATACAGTTGTGACCATTATGAAGATAGTTTGATGAGAAAAAACTTAAAATCACTAAGAAGCTGTTTTTAAAGACACACAGACATAGTTTTTTTTTTTTTTTTTTTTTTTTTTTTTTTTTTTTGCTTTTTAAAGAATTTCTAAATAAATTAATTCAAAAGATAACTTATTTTTACATACAATGAAAATTAAAATTTCGTCTGGTGATTTTCAAAAATGAAACCTGAATTAATTCATCCGACAGTATCCCCTTACATTCAATATTTACCGTTATTAAAAGCAAGTAGAAATTAATTCACAATTTAAGGGAAGAAAAATAAAATTTTGAAAAAAGGTGTATCCTAAATGTAAAAGTTGGCAAGCATGCAACAGGCGACCTTGAAACACGATCTTTTATATAGAAAATAATTGTAAAATATATATAATATTTTTTAGGGAAAATGCTGAAACATACACAGCTTTGTACGATAATTCAAATTCTACAGCTAAACATTTCCATTTGAAAATAAAATTGTACGAAAAAAAATCTATAAATAACACACCTTTCAAAATGCGAAGGTAATTTAAAATAGGACTTGCATTTATCACTACACAACATGAAGGTATCTTTATGAAGACGACGACCCGGTGGAAATTTTACACTTTGACACGTTGTCTGTAATCCAGGAGGTAGACTGTCCTTTTTTGATAACTGATACGAGCGGAAAAAATACAACAATTAATAGAACAATACATACACTACATGGCCATTAATCACAGGACACTTGCAATTTTAGACATCTTGTCGAATATTGAAAATATACAGGTCGGATTTTTCTGGAACTTCAGGATTATGAAGTATATGTTTGACTTCATATTTATCAACGGAGATTTGATCAGAAGGACAATTAGGGGGCTAATAAAATATCAAAGAAAAGTAATAATATTTGGGATCACCCTGTAAAATAAAATGCACGAAATGATCTATCACTGTAGCTTACGAATATATGGATATTGTACAATATGTGTATTCATTTGTGGAAAATTAGTTCGTATATTCATGGAGATATATTGATTTTTTTTTTTTTTTTTTTTTTTTTTTTTTAAGTTCAAAAATTTCTTGCATGTTTTTTGCTTATATCATGTTTTTTTTTTGTTTTGTTTTGTTTTTTTACCAAATTTAACGTCAGTTTCAGAAAATTCGACAAAACGTACTAGTCATAATATAGTGTAATTGGAATGTAAATATATTAAACACTTGATGAAATATGAGCAGTTGTATGAAATATTTTTATCTGAGCATGCGCGGACGATAATTTTTTTTTCATGATAAACTCTATGGAGCAACTCACAAAAAAAAAAGGCCTGTCAAATATCGTAAAAATTTAGAAAGATATCGGCAATAGAGTGAGCTGATTTTTAGATGTTCTCTCAAAACAGCTAAATGACTACTCGTATTTCATAAATTGTTGTTTTTAATTTTTATTTTATTTTTAAAATTTTTTATTTATGCTTTAGTTCTTCATTGAAAATCACCAGAATGAGCTTATTTCAGGAAAAAAGGAAATATCAAAATCTAAGCATTTCTTCCAAATCTACTCTTTGATATTCATTAAATACAAATTTCTTTGCTGAAAGCTTTTTAATAAAAAATGACAATTTGTGGAAAATCCCTTATCATTCAGCAACTTTTAGAGAGAAACTAAAAATCAGCTCAATATATCGCTGATATCTTTCTGAATTTTCACGAAATTTGACTGGATTTTTTTAATGAGTTGCTCCATAGAGTTGACTGTTAAATAATAAAATAAAAAATTTTGTTTATCGTGCGCGCATGCGAAGATAAAAAAATATTTCATACAACTGCTCATATTTCATCAAATATGTTATATATTTAGATTTTAACTGTACATTATTATTTTTACTACATTTGTCGACTTTTCTGAAAATGGCGTTAAATTTGGTAGAAAATAGTGCATGATATAAACAAAAGACCTGCAAGAATTTTTTGAACTATTAAAAAAAGTCGATATATCTCCATGAATATACGTGCTATTCTTACACATACTAGTACACATACTGTACAATATCCACATATTGGTAAGCTATAGCGATAGATCGTTTCGCGCATTTTATTTTACAGGGTGATCCCAAATATTATTATTTTTCTTTATATTTTTGTTGCCCCCCCTAATTGTCCTTCTGATGAAATCGCCATTTATAAATATGAAGTCAAACATATTCTTCATAATCCCTAAGTTCCAGAAAAATTCGACTTCTTTAAATATTCGACAAAATGTCTAAAATTGAAAGTGTCCGGTGATTAATGGCTATATAGTGTATAGCAATCAAACGGGAAAATATTTTTTTCTTACCTTTCAGTTTTATCCCTCCCATTTTTTTATTTGTTTAAAGTGAAGCAGGAACATAGGAGGAGAACATGGCTGCCCTTAAGAGTGGTGCGACGGATGGATTACCGTGGAGCAGCGCGTTTATAAGGTGCCCTATTGAGACTATTTTATTTTTTTTTAAATAAATATGTCCAAAAATTATTTGTACCCATGCCAACACCTTTCCCTAATTTTCTAATTACCCCTATGAAATTCAAATATATTTCTTTCTTTCCAAAAGTGCTCTCGAAGCTGGTAGACTGGAGGTGCTGGGTTCGAACCCAATCGCGCCCGTCGGCCTAACCGTTTCGGAGTTTTCGTGGTTTTCTTCGAAACCGTAGTTTCCCATGCGTAAATACGGGTTAGGTTCCCTTAGAAAGACCCCCACGAAGGGCACTCCCCCCAGGACCTATATCCCACGTGTTTGTAATCGGCCGTCATAAACACAAACCAAACCAAACCAAACCAAACCAAACTTTCAAAAAGTGCGAAAGGTTCTGTTCTCGAAGCTGGTACACGAGAGGTGCTGGGTTCAATCCCAATCGCGCCCGTCGGCCAAATCGTTCGGAGTGTTCGTGGTTTTCTTCGAACCTTGGTTTTCCCAGCGTAAATACGGGTTAGGTTCCCTTAGAAAGCCCCCACGGAGGGTACCCCCCCCCCCCCTTTTAGGTCCTATATCCCTCGTGCTGATAACTGGCCGTCATAAAACGCAACCAACTTTCAAAAATGTAGAGCTCAAAAATTACTTTTCAACTGAACCCTTTTAAGGAGAATTCCGGATTTTCCACTTCCTAGGATATAATTTTGTAGCTAGAATGTCTCTTAGAATATGCGACATGTATTATATGCTTAACACGATTAGTATTCTTCTGCAGATTTCATTTCGAATTCTGTATTGCTGCAATTATTTGTTCGAATTGGAATTTTTTGCTACCGAAAATTTTTCATTCGAATTTTGTATTACTAAAATGCTGTATTCTATTTTTTTTTTAAATTGGTTCTTGTGTTTTGTGATTAACCTTTTTGCGGTCTAAGAAGATCATTTTGCATGTTAAAAGAAAACACCACAGTATCCTGCAAGCCACCCCCCAATCGCGCCCGTCGGCCCAATCGTTCGGAGTTTTCGTGGTTTTCTTCGAGCCGTGGATTTTCGATGCGTAAATACGGATTAGGTTCCCTTAGAAAGACCCCCACGGAGGGCACTTCCCACCCGGGCCTATATCCCTAGTGTAGATAATTGGCCGTCAAAAATCAACCTAACCCAACCCTGCAAGCCACCAAGCTACCCCTTTTTTAGTATGGACATATTTACTTTATTTAATGACAGAAAGTTTGTGAATAAATGAGGTGATATTTTTTCTTCTTTTTTACGGAATCATTCATGGGAATCATGGTCATCGCTTCAGAGAAAAAGGTTTGAGATTCCTATAATAGAAGATACAGTCAATTCAAGTTTATCGATAATAGATGGCAGAACCACATTAATGTCGTAAACTCATGGAAAATTATACATCAATAAGACTGTGGAAGAGAATAGTTTCAGATCCTGAACCTTTTCTCTCCTATATTTATTGTATGAAAAACATGGAAGACGTAATACAAATTGTTGAAAAGCAATTCTAAATTTGAATTATTATTATTTTATTTACACGAGGATCTGTCTTTGATTATTAAACTGACTTTTCTAAACAGTTTTGTTCAAGGGTATTTATAGATATGCTTATTTAAAAGGGTTGGGTTGATTGTTGACGGCCGATTATCTACTCGAGGGATATAGGCCCTAGGGGGAGTGCCCTTCGTGGGGGTCTTTCTAAGGGAACCTAACCCGTATTTACGCATGGAAAATCCAAGGCTTCGAAGAAAAACACGAAAACTCCGAAACGGTTAGGCCGACGGGCGCGATTGGGTTCGAACCTAGCACCTCCCGTCTACCAGCTTCGAGAGCAGAACCTCTCAGCCACTGGTGGGGCGCTTATTTAAAAGGATAAAATTATTTTTAACATTATTATTTTTCATACAATATTATTTTTGCGATAGTAATTTGGGGGGAGTTGAAATAGAAAAAGAAGCGAACGATACATACATGAAATAATTGATTTATATATCGATATGATTTTGATACTCATTTAATTGACAAAAGGTGGCAGCACCAAATATCTGATAGAGGGAGGCATGAAAGTAATGCAGTAAATTTCCGGCTGGTGTAGCCGATTTAAAAGATTCTTTCATCGGAATATCTACGAAAACTTCCAAATAGTAATCTCAACTTTATCTAACAGCAAATGTTTGGTGATGAAATTAAGGGAAATTTAGTGTTTGGGTATTCTGGTAGATATCTATAATAAAGAGAATCCGCAAAATTACCAATACTACTTACGCCTTCCGACTACCAAGACAATATTTTATTGGAGCGGATAGAAATTTTTGTCCATTGTTTTCATTGTGACAAAAATTGAAAATAATATAAAAATATATCTAATAATTATATATATTTTTTTATTTCACTTTGTATAGATTATGATACATTATTTTTTAGTAAACTCATTATAAATCAGTAGTACTTTCGTATTTTGTAATTTGCAGGTACAATGGACATGAAGAATATTTCTTTTATGTATATTTTTTTTCAGCTCGTATTGAAAAGTACAAATATTACCTTAACTTGTTTAAGGTAATGAAAACGATGCATACACCTTCTGCCGGTGTGTTCGCATCAATCCCAGATAGCATGAACATTAGCAGCAAGTTTGATTTTTTCTGACATTATCTTGCCGTGACAAATTTGAATTGAGAAATTCGCAGCAAATTTCCCGCAAGGTATACCATCCCCTACTTGCATGAGTAGTGAAACTGATGGTAAGACTGTCTTTAATTCACGAAAGTGACGAAAGCAAAAAATCCCTCTGTTGAGAAAATAGACAATCAGCACATACGCAGAAATTACAGAATTTTATTCGGTTTGCACCGCTTTTCCTAAACGCTATACTTATCAAATACCAAAACCCAGATAGCATTTTTAATTGGCAGAAAATTCGCAGCAGTTTTGCTTTAAAAACCTGCAAAGTAGCAGCAAGCTCATCATGACAAGACTGAAAGTTCATAATAAGACTGCAGCAAGATAACGCAAACGCCGAAGTCACCATACTTTGAACTTGCAGCTAACTTACCGTGCAAGTTACATTCATGCTGTATCAAGTTTATTGCAAATTAACGGCAAACAAGTAATCAAAAATACTGCAAAGTAGTAATCTTTCTATGCCCCACTATCTGTTTAGAACTGTTACACTATAAGTTTAACCCCTTTGGAGGGGTCCATAGATCTGACCAGATCTATTGATGCGACACACCGTCAGAAGGTGCAGGCATCGTTTTCATCACCTTAAACAAGTTCTGGTAATATTTGTACTTTTCAATACGAGCCTTTGTTGGTATTTGATAAGTTTAGCGTTTAGAAAAAGCGGTGCCAACCGAATAAAATTTCTGCAATTTCTGCGTATGTGTTGACTGTCTATTCCCTCAACAGAGGGATTTTTTGCTTTCGTCACATTCGTGAATTAAAGACCGTCTTGCCATCAGTTTCACAACAAACTACTCATGCAAGTGGGGATGGTATACCTTACAGGAAATTTGCTGCGAATTTCTCAATTCAAATTTGTCACGGCAAGATAATTTCAGAAAAAAACAAACTAGCTGCCAATGTTCATGCTATAAGGGAAAAGGCTTGTATTGAAGAGTACAAATATTACCTTAACTTGTTTATGCTGATGAAAACGATGCATGCACCTTCTGACGGTGTGTTTGCATCAATAGACCTGATCAAGTCTATGGATCCAGCCGAAGGGGTTAAACTTAAAGTATAACAGTTGTAAACAGACAGTGGGGCGTGGAAAGATTACTAATTTGCAGTATTTCTGATTACTTGCTTGCCGTTAATTTGCAATAAATTTGATACAGCATGAATTTAACTTGCACGACAAGTTAGCTGCAAGTTCAAAGTGTGGTGACTTCGGCATTTGCATTATCTTGCTGCAGTCTTGTTATGAACTGTCAGTCTTGTCATGCTGAGCATGCTACAACTTTGCAGGTTTTCAAAGCAAGACTGCTGCAAATTTTGGACCAGATGTCATAATTTCCCCCCGGTCGCCATCTTGGAATTCTTCTTGGCGTGAAAATCCCTTTTCCGTCAAGTAGTAAATGTCGCCAAGCACCGGTTTATACGCATGTTTGGCTTAACGAAAATAAAATGTAAATAATAAACAAAATTCGCTAAACTGGCAATCAGTAATCCTTGTATGAGAGCTTCGCGCACATTTACCGAAAAAAAATCGCCGAATTCAGCATTTCTCGCGGTATAGCATTCTCAAAATTCAGCAGTTCTCGTTTTGTAGCAATCACAAAATGTAAAAATCTCTTAAAACAGCAAAATATACATAAAATTATCAACATACTTTAACAGACATCTGCTTTCTTCAAACCTCCAGCACCATCTCTCATAACACCGCCGTCATTTTCCAAAATAGGCTTAATACGCATTGACACGCTATAAGCAAACCTCCCTTTCTTGTCAAAATTTCCTCATATTTCTTAATTACTTCAGCAAGAGCGTTTAACCCCTTGAGGGGCACCGGTATATATTATATACCACCTACGATTAATGAAGTTTTACACCAGAAAAATTGTATTAAATTTTACTTTTCTAACTTTCATGAAAAAAACCCGTAAAACTGCTTTTACTTATTTTGAAATAGAATTTTTCAAAGATTCCGGTGAGAATTCAGCATTTCACAAACGTAATTGCTTGCCCCTCAAGGGGTTAAACGGACTACAGAAACTATAGTCAATGAAATACATCCAATAAATTTAACATAAAAATAAAAAGACAACGATAGAACACGATATCAAAATACATCCACAAAATTCTAAGCTTCTCAGGGGTTGCCAGAACACAACACGTCACACGGGTTTTACATATCGAGTTTGTCATATCCGTAAACACCGCCAACACGCCAACAAAATATTGCCAAACAATTCAAAACAACAACGGCTGAGGGAAGCTACGGCGTCTATGCCCAAATTTTCTGCAAAATAAAAATGCTATCTGGAATAACGTTTGTTTGTTATGTGTAAAAGGGCGTAGCCGGATAAGCATTGGAAATATGCCTTTCAATCAAATTTCCTGATTTTTTTCCCAGATGTGGCTGCATATCTGACAATATATTTTCCCTATTATCACGCTATAAATTTTGATATTTAATGAGATAAAAATGTTTTTTTCGATTTTTTAAAAAACGGATTTTCTCGAAAACTGCTGCGCGGAATTTCATGCCATTAACTGAGAATATATAGATACCAAAAATGCATAACTGGTAATTTTTGTATAATTTTCTGTTTAAAAAAATTGTGTGAAACAGCGAAAAAAAAAAATAAATAAAAGTCATATCTTATGGTTATCCTAAAATTACCAATTTCTTGAAAAAAAATTCCCCATATGTGCCCGTATATTCTGTATAAGTGCCGAAAGTCTGCGTTTGGTACTGCATATAAATATTTAGAAAAATGTAAACTAAAATTATTGAATTTCATTTACAGGAGTTATTTGGAGCGGAGCTACTCAACTTCGACATCCGGAGAATTTATGGAACAAAGTCAGCAGACAATATGTCAACTGATGTATTTTATATTCCATTAAGCATATAAGCCATGTTTTTCAACTTCATGTTCATTTTGATATCGACAGCGTTGAGAATGTTGCTGTGTTCATTAAAATTTAAAATACAGCAATTCTGTAACTGTTTATTCCAAAAATTCTTCGGGTGTCGAAGTTAGTAGCTCCGCCCCAAATAACGCCTTAAAACGAATTTCAATAATTTTAATATACATTTTTGTAAATATTTATATGTAGTACCCAGCGCAAACTTTCGGCATTTATATATAACTAGCAGAACTACCCCGCTTCGCCCGTGTCAATTATAAGAGACCTTCCATGTAAAATAATAAATTAAAATGAACTACTATAGTAATCGCAATAACTGAGATTTATGCATTCCCGTCCACAAATCATTAAAATGACAATTAGAAAACATACGTTATTGTATCGCTACCATAACAAAATGTCTGAGCAGCTTTAATATCACAATGCCCGTTTTCTTCGGCTGGTGTAACAGAAAAATTTGTAGTTTTCTGACAATCCGAAAAACAAATCCACCAAATGGCATATCATATAGTGAAATTCTCGTTTGTATGGCATATATCTACATTATAAAGTAAAAATATGTCAGGGAGTAATGCTGACATCATACTGTTGATGGCAACGACCTAACAGACAAATTATTCCTTTACGACAATTTTTCTTAACTTCTAAACAGCACACAATTTAATTTTTTAAGCTGTCGAATAGAACAAATATTCCTTTCAAATAAAATTTATTTGAAATTGTATCTCAGTTTTTTATTTTAATGGGTTTGAAAGTAATTTTCAAACATGGATATTTTTAAATGTGCGTGCAGCCCAACGAAACCATTACGAAAGATGAACCCGTTTGCTCTTAATGCAATATTATGAAGAAAAGGCATGTCTATGTGTAACTTTGTCATCATATTATTGGCGACAACAATCTAATCTATCCACAAATTTCGATATTAATACAAACATCGCACATTCGATTGTTCCAACGTCTAATAGAAAAAAAAAACTTTCAATAATATTTGTTTGAAAAGTTTATGTCAATTTATAGATTTTTTATAGATTTTAAAGTGATTCTTAAGCATGAATATTTTTTAAATGTGTAAATTACATCAGGTTCCTTTAAACACGGGTATCCTAAGATTCATTGCCTATAATTTTTAAACGGAAACTCACGCTAATCATAAAATCCAAATCCACAGCGATTAACACGAAAATGACGTCAATCTATGAAGCTTTGTTTAAAATGAGAAAGCTAACTCTAAAAAAAAAATAGTTCTTATGTTTTAATTTCAATTTAATGTAAATCGTGTAAAAGTAGATTTACATTATGGTATTTGATGTAAATCGTAAAATGTTATCACTGCATTTAAAATATTAAAACATTTACCTAAATGGTATAATTAAAGAAACAACATTATAACGAAATAGAAAATAAATCATAGCAACCGGTTTTTAGAGCACCGGTTTAGAAAGTTCGGAGGGAAGATGGGAGGGCTAATGTAAACGTGTGAATGGTTGAGTGGAATTGCGCAACTTAGTCCACGCAGCACTGCGGCGCATGTTCCGAGGCAGTTCCCCCCTTCCCCTTCATCCTAAGTCATAATGCCATATATCTAATTTGTTGCAAATTTTGTCTACTTTCTGAATTTCTAGCTACTTTTCCCCTAAAACAATAAAAATATGGAATTTTTTAATAAAAACCTTTTTGGGAGGCTTTTTACCAAAATTTGGGGGGGGGGGGGTTGCCGGGGAAATTTTGGTGGGAAGTTACAAATTCGGATTCAGCGACCCAAAAAACATCTAGAAAGCCGATTTCCAGTACTACCATTAATTTTGCTAGGTAGAGGCTCTCTATTGCCTGGACTAAAAGATTAGGATTAAAACTGCTTTTTTCCCATCTTCTCTAGATTTAAGGAAGTCCAAAATTATTTAAACTTTCCTAGATCTAGGAAGTTATACTTTGAGATGAGAAAGCTGAGAGAAAATCTGAATGAATGCCATCCATACTTTTGAAGTCATTTGAATACAAAAAACATCATTAATATCGGTCGCATCGGTAGCCGATTTCCATGTATTATTGATAGATTGATTATCAGTGCCCGTAAAGTAAAGAAGCGTTACACGAGTAATTTTGTGAGTACAATTGGTATGATACTCCAACTAAGCAAATGTAAATTTAAAGAAAACCTTCGAAACGTTAGTGGTATTTTTACAGTAATAAGTTATATAATTTTTAATGAATTTTTCATAATATGTATATATATATATGTTCCTCCCAATTCTTACAGCCTAATATTTTTAAATTAAAGCAATTAGCATTTTCTTATAATTATCCCGTCTCTTTTATATCTGCATGGATCAAATCTTAACATTCATTTTTTCTACTTTTTACCAGTATGGGCATGTAATATGTAAATATATATACATATATATATATATAATAGAAAACACTATTATGGAGGGTCGGATGTGAATTGCTAAAAAAAAATTGTAAAAACATACACAAAGAATTTATTTTTAAAAAAAGTATGTGTGTGTATGTTTTACATAGATTATACACTCCTATAAAACAAAAAAATCAAAAATCAAATACCATTATGGAAGGTTGAGGTACGGAATGCTAAAAAACGTTTAAAAACCTTATATGTATATATGTGTGTGAGCAAGTATACGTGTACTTATATATGCTTATATATATTGTATGGATATATATATCTTAAAAATACATAATAAATGGCAGCATCACAAAAAAATCTATAATGCAGTTATGAATTCTGGCATTGCTAAAATTAAAAGTGTTAACTGGTAATTTAAATTTTAATACTGTAATAATTTTCTGTTTTTATTAGTTAAATGCAGTTATCAAGGTACTTTATCAAGGTTAACTGCAACCCTTGGATATGATATTTGTTTTTACTTAACTGTTAAAATTAACCTTATACTTATAGCGGCA
This sequence comes from Maratus speciosus, assembly GCA_963932465.1. Classification (NCBI taxonomy): domain Eukaryota; kingdom Metazoa; phylum Arthropoda; class Arachnida; order Araneae; family Salticidae; genus Maratus; species Maratus speciosus. The sequence continues at coordinate 83,754,919 of OZ010798.1, forward strand.
AACTAGAACATGTGCAGCAGGGGATTAGGATTAAATCATGTAAAATTATATAGGCTAAGCTGAGCAATAATGCATCATTTCATTTATATGTAATAATATAAATTATTTTAATATCTATTTTTTATTTTTTTCCATTTCAAGGCCTTTCATATAATTCAGAGTTCATTTTTCTTCTATTATATTGGTCATGTGGTCGTTCGGTTGCAGAGAGAATAAATTATTCAGCTTTTAGCTTTATTCTCTATAGAAAACGACTATATATGTGAATTCTGTACCCTTGATAAAGTAATTCAGTATATAATGTTTTAGTTTTTTTTTTATCTGTATCCATATTTTTATTTGTTTTCTTCCATTTTAATCCTCATAAGGAGTACACGGCACTATACTTTTTACATAACATATGGTTAATGTGTTGTTTGTGTTTTCCTATTATTGGTCATTTTCATTATCTTTCAATGGTATTATTGTACAGAAAGTTTATATATATATATATATATATATATATATATATATATATATATATATATATATATATATATAAACAAGGGTATCATGCACCTCATATCATAAATTTTTAACCTCATATAATTAATATTTCACATATTGGCACATAATACAATATAATAATACTTTACATACATAATACTTTATTTTACTATCTCGAAATAATCCTCATTATATTTTATATGTTATTTATATACTCATTTATTATTTTATAATATTTGTTTTAAAATGGTCTAATTAATCAATTCCCTTCTATATATATATATATATATATATATATATATATATATATTATATATTATATATATATATATATATATATATATATATATATATATTATATTATATATTATATATATATATATATATATATATATATAACCTTTAATTAAACATTACTGACCACCCACAAAAATTGTGATAGCATGAATGAATTGACAATAATACAAGTTTAATCCTATTTTTTCATTATATTTTAAATAAATGTTAATTTAAGTCATATCTTGGTTTCTTCAATTGATTTTACTCTTTTCTATGGTATAGATGGCAGCACAAAACATTTTTGTTAAAAATCTAGTCACAATATGGTTTTCTTTTTTCACACCAGAAGGCAGCAATGTTTTGGTTTTCAGTGACTAACTGCTGGCCACATGTTTTAATAGTCTTACATCTGATTGTATCATCACATGTTATAATACTGTGGTTCAACTTTCTGAAGTTTTGGTTTCTTGTCTATAATGGAGGTATTGTGCTCTAATCATTTTTCAATTTTTAATATCTTGTGTGAGGTGTATCTTTCTTTAGATCTCTTGGTTTTTATCATTTATTTTCTTTATGATGCGCTATTAGGAGCTAAATTTTGTCATTTTGGTCTTAATGGCGACAAAATTGGATGAAATAACGCATCTTCACTGTGAATTAAACCTGCAAGCTCCGCTGATGATTCTGTGGATTATTCACAGTTTCTTATTTTACATACTGGTTTCATATGTTCATATCTTGCTCATCTTTAGAGTTTTGTCAAATTGTTCATATATTTGTGATTTCATCTTTATTTTATATATATATGTGTAGGATTTGAATTTAAACATACTTTATTTTCTTTATGACGTGCATGATCAACAAATTAACTGATGCTCTGGTATTTTTATTATCCCTAATTTTAAAGCACGAGTAATGAAATTTCACGATCACGAGATCAAGGTTTGGACATATTCAAAAATTAGAAAAGAATCAGTCTATAAAATAATGTTGTACACGAAGCATCGGCTTATCAGATGCCAAATAAGGTATTGTTAAGCCTAATCAAATTATTCGTAAGAAATATGTTGTAAGTTTTAAGTGAGAAAGGTGCTGTATTTAGAAAAGTATCAACTAGGTGATGTAAAGTTACCCTTATAGAACTGTATTAAAGTGTATGTGTTGTGATTCAAACGTCTACTTATTCAAATCATCTATATATTAACATTTTACAAACAATAACTTCTACAAATTTGGGGGCTCGATGCCGGGATGTTAAGCAACTATTAGTGGAATAGATAGTAAAATATTAATCGAAGAGAAATTATTGTCAATCGCCAGTGTCAAAAAATGGATTGTGAATGAACAAGGCAAGTGTGTAAAAACCGTAGTCATATTTATCCAAGTACAACTTTGAAAAACATGGTATCCTTAAATAAAGCTAAAAGAATTGATCTAATAGATTTCTGCGAGGAATGCGGAATTCAACCACCAGAAAAACCGACAATCCATATCCTAATAAAGCTAATTAAAAACTGGGAAGATTACGATGAAGATTTTATAAAGGACCGCCTAGAAGTAATTGTGGCAGCTAGAAAAGCACAAGCGGAATCGGAACTTGAAGAAAAGAAGTTACGAGCAGAGATCGAAGAAAAGAAATTACGAGCAGAGATCGAAGAAAAGAAACTGAAAATGGAGATGGAGATGGAAGAAAGAAAATGGAAAATAGAATTGGAAGAAAAAGATCGCGAAAGAGAATTTGAAATTAAGAAAATGCAACTGCAAGAAAATTCAAGACAACATATCGATGTGAACACAAGGACAGATCCAGGTAAGCAATAAGAATTGCTTAGATTATTAACAAAATATGATAGTACGAATGATATTAGTTTATACTTGGCTATGTATGAAAGGCAAATGGCGCAAACGGGCATTGATAAAAAAGAGTGGGTCAGCTATTTAATTAACCTAATGCCGTTAGATGTGATTAATATAATAGCCAGGGAGAGTGAACCTGAAATGCATGATTATGATTACATAAAAATTATTCTTTTAAAACGGTACAAACTATCGCCAGAAGAGTTTATGCTGAAATTTTTCTCACTCAAAAAAGAGCCATTAGCAAATCGGCGCGATTTCGCTTATGAGATCAAGGTATATTTCGAACAATGGACTGACGGCCTTGAAATAGATAGCTTTGAGGAATTATCGGAATTAATTGTAGTTAATCAAATTAGGCATAGTTTACCTGCGGAAACAAAGGCGCATTTTGCAGAGGAATTGTTAGTAATAAAAAAGATAGACGACTTAGTAAACAAATTAGATATTTACGAAACGGCACGAAGGGTTTGCAATAAACAAGCTATAAGGAATACAAGTGGGAGTTTTGAGGATAAACGATCGAGAGTGGCTGACTACGTCAATTCGAAAAGGCGCCAAGTTGACAATAGGCACAATGTGAACCATGGAAGAAACGAGGCACATATAATATGTTATAATTGTGGCAGACCTGATCCCGTGAGTAAGAATTACACCATGGGAAGTAAAACACAACAAAATTATTTAAATTATAACCCGCAACGTAGTCAAAATTGGCGAGAAACGAAATACCAAGATTGGAGCCAAAACACGCAAAAAAAAGTAGTTAATACGGGCACGTTAAATGGTAAGAAAGGAAGAATCCTGGATATTCAAGGAATGAAAACAAACATAATAATCGATACAGGGAGTGATATTTCAATCGCCACTTCAAGATATCATACTGCAATAAACGCGCCAAAGTTAACCAGAGACAATATAACTATATCGGGCTTAAGTGGAGAAGAGATTAAGACAAGGGGTTTTTCTTGCATAAAATTTATGTAGATGGTATGGAAATACATGATAAATTTTACGTGGTACAAGAAACTAACTTTGATTTAATAATAGGTCGAAAAGCAATCGAAGGCCTGACGTTAAAAGTAGAGGAAGATGTTGTTAGAATAATAAACGACAATAAAGTACGAGTAGGTTACATTAAAATTAATAAAGTCCCTTCCAAAACAGATGAAGTAACCACACCAAATATAAGTAACGATAATCGAGGTTACGAAGATACGGTTAATATCGACTGCGAAAATGGCGGAATGGATTTAACTCATATTACAAATTCAGCTAACAAAGAAGAAATACGATGATTAATAAAATCCTGCAGAACGAGCAAAACGAAAGATAATGGATTAAACATGAAAATACTAACGGAAGATAAAAAACCTATCTGCGAACGTCCAAAAAGATTCTCTTTAGTTGAGCAGGAAATAATCAATAAACAAGTACGACAGTATTTAAATAATGACATTATCAAATGGAGCACCTCAGATTTTACGGCTCCTGTGATCCCGAGTAAGGAAAAAGAAACTGATAAGAAATTCATCATCACTAGACAGGAGAGATCCTAAAGTAAAGACACTGAGAAGGAAACAGAAAATAAACACAAAAAGAGTAGAAAAAGACCTAAAAGAAAAACGGTTAGAAAGAAAAAGTCCAAAAACAATTCTGATAAGAAAACAACTGATAATCCTATTGAAAATAAAACAAAAATGTTAAAGAAAAGAAAAATAATAACGCAAAAAGATCTACAGGCGAAATTTTAGTTCAACCTCAAGCATATAATGATGAATCCAAGTGGTATAAGTATATACCAAAATTACAAAGAATTATCAATAGCACAGTAACACGAAGCACCAAATATAGTCCTTTTGAATTAATGACAGGAGTTAAATTGAAGGACAGTGACATGCAGAACATCAAAAAAATTTTGGAAGAAGAATTTACCGAATGTATGATGGAAGAACGCGAAGCCATGAGAGAAGAAGCAAAGAAAAATATATTCAAAATACAAGAAGAAAACAAGGTGCAGTTTGATAAGAAAAGAAAACAGCCACGAAAATACAAAATAGGAGATATCGTCGCTAAGAGGACGCAATTAAGAGGACGCAATTTGGCAATACTATCAAACTTAAAGAAAAATATTTGGGGCCATATGAGATAACTGCAGCCAAGAATCATGATCGGTATGAAGTAAAGAAAGTAGGAGATCATGAAGGTCCAGGGAAGACGTCAACCGGGGCCGAATACATGAAGCCGTGGTCTATGGGTTAAACTCCTGGACGAGTCGTATAGATTAAGTATACGTGTATGTGTATTCAACCAATAATCAAAATTTTATGTGAAAGAAAAATAATAAGCCAAGATGGTGATGTCGGGACGCCATCATGTCAGGATGACCGATTTGTAGGATTTGAATTTAAACATACTTTATTTTCCGTATGACGTGCATGATCAACAAATTAATTGATGATCTGATATTTGTATTATCCATAATTTTAAAGCACGAGTAATGAAAATTCACGATCACGAGATCAAGGTTTGGACATATTCAAAAATTAGAAAAGAATCAGTCTATAAAATAATGTTGTACATGAAGCATCGGCTTATCAGATGCCGAGGAAGGTATTGTTAAGCCCAATCAAATTATTCGTAAGAAATATGTTGTAAGTTTTAAGTGAGAAAGGTGCTGTATTTAGAAAAGTATCATCGAAGTGATGTAAAGTTACCCTTATAGAATAGTATTAAAGTGTATGTGTTGTGATTCAAACGTCTACTTATTCAAATCATCTATATATTATATTTTACAAACAATAACTTCTACAAATTTATATATATATATATATATATATATATATATATATTAAACTCATATAATTCTCATTATATAATAATAGTACATGCGATTTCAAAATTATGAACTTCATAAACTAATTGCTTCAGTTTTAATAACCTTTCTGATTAAAAAAAAACTCTGATGAAATATATATATATTCTTTTTCCTTTTAAGTTCAAATAATTTAATCCTTATTAATTAAATTATAAATAGTTACTGGATTTATACTGGAAGATAAAAATCCATATTAATACTTCTTGTGTGTTTGAATAATTTCTGCCATGGGCATAAGACTCAAATTATTTGCAGTTCATTTTTATTTCAATATGAATAATGTTTTTTCTCTATACATTTAAATAATTATATGGCAGTTCTATAGTTACAATCTGGGGACTTGTTTTTATCCGTATAGTTGTGCAGATTTTCCTTGGAATTTTTATTAATATTTCAAATTTAACTGTTAGCCCGTGAACACACGCGTAGGATATTATGTACCCAGGATGCATACGGTTTTTAATTTGTCGCCGATAGTTTCAAATAATTGTTGTCGCCTTATTTAGTCGCAGACAATTGTCACAAATTCATCAATAAATATGCCGAAGAATAGTTTTCCTAAAATACAGGTGGCAATTGTAATAAAAGCACACATTCGTTGGTATTTCATATTTTGTTGGTATGCTCCAAGCTTAAACCTCGCAGTACTAAGATCAAAGTGTTATGTAAATACCTGAGATGGGGTATTTTGGCCAGAATATTCACCAAATAACATGTGCACATAACAAAGCATGTGCCTAAACAATAGACAAATCACGACGATTCATTTCGTTGAATAGCGAAATTTACACACAAAGACAAGAAATAATGAAATGATCCAGGCGCCGAGGTTCGCTTGCATGGAAACGCTGTATCCACAGCGCCATCTAGGGAACTACATTTGGCAGGATGCCAAACATTTTTTTCTTTTTTTCTCTTGAAAGGTGATACATGACAGAAAGCTTTCGTTTATTCCCCGATAGCTTAAGATGTGACCCCATTCGCAATTTCTACAAATAAACAGAAAGCAAAAATAACTATGAGACACTTAGTCAGAATTATGAAAGAAACCTTTATTTGAGAATTCCAAGAAACTAATTCTGTCATTCATATTCTAAATGAAAAAATAAAACTGCAAAATGTCCAGGTGGGGGTCAAATTGACCCGATCGTAGTACTGCGAGGGTTAAAAAATCCCAGATTTAACGTCATCATTTTGAAATATCATATTTGCCGCATTTAATGTTTTTTCAGCGGAAAAACTCAATGAAATGTTTCATCTCTTTAACCTTCCTTACCAACTACAGACACAAAATGCAAAATCCCTCTCTCTATTCCATCTGCACCAATAACATTTTATGTAATTAGATTGTACTTTTTGTAGTAGAATGGTGCTGATACATAGCATTCGTTAAATAATTTTCATTAGATTTAGATGATAAAATATAGCGTCTAAATAAAGCGATTTTCTTTGCTAAAAAAAGAGAAAATCATCAGAAAAGCCGAAGATTACAATGGGAATAAAGCTGATTTTGCTTGATGAATTAGAATTCCACATTCAACTTTGCAAAGAATCTGAACTCTTTTAGGGACAAAGTAAACCTATTCGTAAAATTCTGAAATGATTGAGTGGCAAAAGAATTCACAAATAAATTTATTTGGAAGAAGGTAACGATTTTACTTCGCGTACTTAATAAAAGGAAAAATTTCATTACAAAATTCTGGTGCCAGTGTGGCATTTAGGGATTAGAATTAAGTGGTCCAAAATTGAACAACTGTCCTTCAAGGGGTCAAGCAACATAGTTTAATGGAACAGATCTTAGAAAAAATGGGAAAATAGGCTAAAAAAGAATGAAAAAATGTGAAATCTTCTCTGTTTCAGAAAAGGGAAAATTTCCTTTTCCAGTGTTTTAACGAAATTTATGCAACAAACTTTCTTACAAATTGACCTCTTTCGTAAAGAAAGCAACAGAAATTGCTTCTAAACTAGAAATTCTAGTTGTCTTAGCTTCAAATTTTAAATAGACCACTTTAATTAGAGGCACAATTTATCATACAAGTATATTTGTGGCAAGTGCACTGGAGTCGTTTGGAGTCTTTCATACAAGACTATTCTAGTAAAGACATTTTCAGTGCTAACGAGGCAGGCCTATTTTGCAAACTTCATCCTGATAAGGTTTGTTACCTAATTTAATCTTTACATTATGCTCAGCATTTTTTTTTATCTCTCCCCGATTTATCCTTTTCCCACATATAACATCATTTCTTTATGGTTTCTTAAATAACGTTAAATCGAGGTTTCACTATATTTATTTATTTGTGGCAGACTGTACCTATAGTTTAAGTTTCGAACTCAAACTTTTTTGACGTCGCAACTTTTCTCAATCAACAAAAGTCTGCCCCTCCTGTCGACATTAATTTTATGAAAACATAGCTGCCAACATCTTACGCTTTTTCAGACCACAAAAATTTTATGGAAATTTTTACCTTTTAAAATCGACGTAATCTGCCGATTAAATAAGGCAAAAATTTCTATTAAATTTTTGTGGTCTGAAAAAGCGGAAGAGTTGGCAGCTATGGGAAAACCATGGAAATGAAGATGCGTTTCATTTTCTTTTTTCTTTTTCACTGTTGTTATATATAACATTATACATGTAAAAAAAATTTCTATAATTGAATGTTCAAATCTTGAAAGACCTAATAATTTGAGGGAGAGCATTTTTTCTATATGAAGATTCAAAGAAAAAAAGCATCATAAAAAATTTGAAGACATCTAATACACGCTAGCTAAAATAAGAAAAGTTATCAATTTTTATTTATTTTAATGATAATAATAAATCTAACTTTACAAGATTTGTGAAGGTTTAACTAAATTTAAATTATGTGAAATTTTCTTGTGCTTCCCTGGGACATCATCGCACACTTTAAATAACACTTCCTATAAGCCAGCTCTCTGTACATAGGAAGAAAGAGCAAAAAATCATTTTTATTATTTTCTGTAAGGAATGAGTTTAGAATATTTGTCTTTAAAAAGTACAATTTTATTAGAAAAAATAACATAAAAAAACTGCTTAATTAGTTTCCTTTTTTTCATTTTTAAGTGAAAACACTAAAAATAATATCTGCTCCAAAAGAATATTTTGTGTAAATACGGGTTAGGTTCCCTTAGAAAGACCCCCATGAAGGGCACTCCCCCCCTGGGCCTATATCCCTCGTGCAGATAATTGGCCGTCAAAAATCAACCAACCAACCAACCAAAAGAATATTTTAAATAAAAAATAAAGTTATTCCTAGACTATGTAAAATCTGGCAGTAAGGCCTTATGTTATTTTGTTACTGACATTAATTTTAGAATCTGTCTTTGTTTAATTTAAAAATAAATTGTGTGGCACCATTTCTGCCTGTAAGAGTGGTGCGGCGGATGGAATACACCCGAGTACGGCGTTTATAGTGATCTTCCTACCAAGGCTAAAATGCATTTTTTTACTATTTGGAATGAATAAAAAATTTTAATAAAAATGTTTGTACCTGCATATAACCCTAGACTTTATATGTATATTCGATGACATTCAAATATCCTTCTTTCTTTCAAAAAGCGTAGGACCCCAAAATCATTCTTCAACTGGACCCTTTTAGGGAGAATTCCCTCTTTTCCACCTCCTAGTAAATATATATTTCTAGCTAAAATGTCACCGAGCATGTATGACCTGTGATAAATGTTTAACACAATTAGAAATCTAGCTCAGATCTCACTTCGAATTTTGCATTGCCAAAATTTTTTATATGATTATTATTCAAGCTTCCAACTACCAAAAATTCTGCGTTCGAATTTTTTATTACTAATGTTCCTGCATTCGATTTTACTATTATTAAAATTCTCTATTCAATTTTTATCTCTCTCGTTATCTCTCTCTCTCTCTCTTTTTTTTTTTTTTTTCTACTGATAAATGGTTTAGCAATGTGAGAACATCATTTCGTATGTTTAAAGAAAATATTAAAGAGAAGGATTTATTACGCTATGTCCCATAAAAGCTATTCCCTTTTTTAGTATAGAAAAACTTGCCTTGTTTAATTGGCAGAATGTTTGTGATTAAATGAGCTGAAGATTATTTTACAGAACTGCTCATGGCAAAGGACTACAGACAAAAAAAATTAAAGACGCTTACAATAGAAAAAAACAGTTATATTCAAGTATATCGACAATAGATGGCAGCACCAAAATAAAGTAAAAAAATTATGAAAAATAACAGTACTCTAACACGTTTGTGGAACCGAACTATATCTGATGATGAATTTTTTTTTCTCTCCTCTGTTTATTATTAAAAGTATTTAAGTCACACGTTGAATTACTCAAAACTAATTCTAAATTTAATTGATTGAAATTTAATTGAAAAATTTGTCTGATGATGATAAATAAAGATCTAAGATGTGAAAAATAAAGCTTATTCGCATTAATTTGTATGGTGTAAAACAAACATTAAGACATAATTCTCGCATGATGGCTTTTCTACAAATGTGAATTTGTTCTATAACATCTTTTTTTTTTTCGCCTTAAAAAAAGCTAATTGCATATTTTATTTAGAAATCTTATAATTATTCAATTTCTGTAATAAAATAAATGGGTACTTTTTGATGGTTTTTCCAAATATTAAGCGACCGTGAAGGGGTTAATACTGTATAATGCTAACCAGGCGTGAAATCAACAGAGCGAAAAAGTATTCAGGTTTACTATTTCTCGGGCGTATTTCATCGTTCTGATAATTATTTACTAATTCTAAATTTGATTCATAATTTTTTTCCCAGTGAAGATCTGTCTTTCATTATTAAACTGACTTTAATAAACAGCTTTTTAGGTGCGTTCGTAATTATATAAATACTTAGCTCTTATGGTCGTCGTTCTGTCCTTCTGTCTGTCCGCATATAACAGAGCAAGAACTACCCAACCGAATGGTCTGAAATTTTAAATATATAATTGTTGCAAAATTTTGTCCAGCCATTTCGAATTTTATGAAAATCAAATGTATAGTTTAATTACAGGAACAGTCAAAAGTTTTCAGTTACATTACTGCCAATGAGAAAAAAAAAATATTTCAACTGCCTTTAATGATGTTACAGGCTTTCGAACAGAATGAAATTGATAAGCGCTTATTAAGTACACAAAAATATACATTCAGTACGGTATGCGGTGCAAACAATATGTATAAAACTAGTACGAACGCACCTCATTTGCCACGTTTGAAGGGCAATTTTCAACTTGTTATAAATATATTTATAGATATTCTTTTTCAAAAGACTAAAATGATTATTTCTCATACAATATCATTTATCCAATACAAATTTTGTGGAGGCAAAAAAGAAACAAATGATGCATACGTGAAATAAGGTTGGTTGGTTGTATTTATGTCGGCCAATTATCTGCACGTGGGATATAGGCCCTAAGGGGAGAGTGCCTTCCGTGGAGGTCTTTCTAAGGGAACCTAACCCGTATTAACGCTTGGAGAACCAAGGTTCGAAGAAAACCACGAAAACTCCGAACGATTAGGCCGACGGGTGCGATTGGGATCGAACCCAGCACTTCCCGTCTACCAGCTTCGAGAGCAGAACCTCTCGGCCACTGGTGGGGCTACATGAAATAAGATTTATGTATCGATATGATTTTGATATTCAATAATATGTCAAAAGATGGCAGCACCAATCATCTTATCTTGAAACAGCATGAAAATACTTTAGTGGGACTCGAGATTTTATTTAGAGGGATCTTCCGATCGAAATATCTGAAAGAAATTTCCGAACAGTAATCTGTTATTCACTTAATAATACATTTTGTGATAAAATAAAGCGAAAATGTGTGAAATTTCTAGTCGATATTTATAGTCATAGAGTGAAGAGTATTGTTGTTGTATTTATGACGGCCAATTATCTGCACGAGGGATATAGGTCCGGGGGGAGTGCCCTTCGTGGGGGTCTTTCTAAGGGAACCTAACCCGTATTAACGCTTAGAAATCCAAGGTTCGAAGAAAACCACGAAAACTCCGAACGATTAGGCCGACGGGCGCGATTGGGATCGAACCCAGCACCTCCCGTCTACCAGCTTCGAGAGCAGAACCTCTCAGCCACTGGTGGGGCGTATAGAGTGAAGAGAAAGAATAGAGATGAAGTGTGGTGGCTGGAGGTGACGCCAAAAAATGTAACCCTAAAAGCCGCTACGTTCGGCACAAATAAAAAAACGTGCTTTCGAAAAAAAAATAAGAAAACTTTTAGTAATACAGTTTTTAATTCATAATACAATGAAATGCTACTTTAGAATGCTTAAATATAAGCAGATCGTTTTCATTTGGAGAAAAAATGCACGGGTGATGTCAAAGAATTCGTTCCCTGTTCCACGTCCTTGTTTTGTTTGAGCCGAATGAGGGCATTCAAATTCGGGCGATAACGAGTATCATATTACAAACCATTTTTACGACATACTGCATCTCCATCTATCTCTTTCCTGTATGATTTATAGTAATTATGTAATTTCCTTTAAATTGTCAATACTACGGGCTACCAAGACACCATTTCTTTCATTAGAGCTGGAAGAGTTTTCTTTCCATGTTTGTCGTGGGGACAAAACTCGAAGTTAAAACAGACAAGTGTCAAATCATCATATTTTTTCTTTTATTTTGACTAGGTTATGATGAATTATTTTATAGTATACTCATTATAAATTTGTATTCTGCTAACTGTGTTTCTTTACATACGGATATAATGCACCCGATGAGTATTTCTACTATATTATTTTTTTATTAGTCGGATGGTTAACTCTTTGCACTACTTTATCAAGTGTGACTTGACCGACATATTTTACAGAAATCTAACATAAGGTAGTAGTAGGAAAAAAGGTGCCACTATTTTCAAACAATAATCTTCAATGAGTATAAAGAATTGACATGATAATATGGAATGTATAATGGAATCGTTTCGGATTTAAAGGGCCTCCCTATCTTTGCTTATCATTTTGAAATATTGTAGCCATAACTCAATATTTTTAACATTAATATAAAATTTCAGTTGTTCTTAATTTTTTCTTAAGAAGTATTTTTTTTATTTAATGGATTTTTGAGAATAGTTTTTTTAGAACAATATTTACAGACATCTTTTTAGAAATAATTAAAATTTTGAAATTTAAAGGAAAAAGTCTATTTATAGTAAGCTTATATCACCAAAAGAAACCAGAAACTTATATTTATAATGAAAATATGAAAATACATGGCTAAAATGAATAATAATAATATATTAAAAAGCAGAAAAACCAACGTTTAAAATGCACAAATAATATATGAAAAGCAGCAAACAGCTGTTTCGAATCTACTAGCGACATTCTTCTTCAGTGCAAAAGGAACAGCGTGCTAGAAAAGCAAGGCTGCCTTGCTTTTCTAGCACGCTGTTCCTTTTGCACTGAAGAAGAATGTCGCTAGTAGATTCGAAACAGCTGTTTGCTGCTTTTCATATATTATTTGTGCATTTTAAACGTTGGTTTTTCTGCTTTTTAATATTGTTGTACAAAGGCTTTATTTGCTATTTTTAAATAATAATATATTTTTTAAATAAATATGGTTTTTTTTTTTTTTTTTTTTTTTTTTTTTTTTAAGTTGCATTTAAAAACCGAAATATATATACGTAAATATATATATTTCAAGGGAAAAATAGTAATAATAATAATAAAACAAGAAAGTTTTCTGTCCCAATGAACCTTATAGAATATAATTGTAGTTGGTTAACTAGTGTGTAATAAATTAACAACAACAAAAAAAAAAAACTGTTTAATTCTTAAACCAAATGCAGAAAGAAAAAATAATTCAGAACAGGAGGAGTGTACAAAAGGGGAACTTTTTCAACTTTTGCTTTAAATAATACCTGTGACATATGTAAATTTATATTTTTAAAAATCAATTTTAAAATTTAATTTTAAAACATTGTTTGCAAATAGAGTGGTGTATATTTTGTAAAAAGAATTAAAGAGAGAGAAAAGGGAAATAAGGGCAAAGTTGCCATAGTCCTAGAACCCTATTTGCGATTGATTAAAATGGCCATGATGAGAGCTATTTCCAGATTTGTAGCCACTCTCCACTCCTCTTCCGAAATTTAATAGACTTATTTTTGTTATCAAAGAATTATGAATTACATCACTTTTAAGACATTTCAACTATATTCAGTGCAATATGGTCAAAATATTATACTGTCCTGTATAAAGCTTAATATTCTTTACTGTATGTTCAATATACTATATTAAAATTAAAATTTAACCCCCCACCCCCACGGGTCTCAAAAATTATTTTTCTATAAAGGGAATTCCTAATAAAAACAATTTCTAAGGCAGATGCCCGAATTCATTTTTTTAAGCTATAAGAATAAGCAAATGACAAACAAACGAAATAAACTCTCCTAACCAAAGCAGACAAATAAGCCTCAGTAAAAATATTTTTAATACTGCTTACTTTAATAAAAATATTTTTAATTTAATTTCTTATCTCCGAAATTAAAAAAATTAAAAAAGAAAAACAGAAAGGTATAGAAGTGTGTTCTTTTCTCAACTCTTTCCGTTCTCACCGCCTCACTATTCTTTTCTACTTATGCATATAAAAACTCTTTCTGTCTCCTCCCCCCCTCCCGAATACTTTTTTAAGAGAAAAATAGACGGATAAGCATTGGAAACATGCCTTTCAATATAATTTCATGATTTTTTCCGAGATGTAGCTAAATATCACACAATCTTGTATCGCCACTATTATCACCTTATAAATATTGATATTTTATGAGATATAAACTTTTTTTCAAAAATTTATTAAACTGATTTTCTCAAAATCTACTGCACCAAATTTTATGCCATTAAATCTGGTTATATAGATACCAAAGATGCATAACTGGGAATTTTTGTATAATTTTCTGTTTATAAAAACTGTGTGAAATAACGGTAAAAAAATTTACAACTATAAAAATCATATCTTATGGTTATACGAAAATTATCGTTTTCTTGTAAAAAAAATACCTCATATGTGCACCTATATTACATACAGGGTGATCATGAAAAAACTTTGCCGATATATGGAGCTATAGCGGCCGGTCCGCCCAACATGAAATTTCAGATATAGTTATTCAAAGATATGAGCTCGGGATTCTGTGAAGGACAACAGAGTGGCGCACACGGTTTCGGTTATAGGTACAGAAACTCGAAATTTTTTAATGGCAACGCCCATTTTGTCTCGTCGCAAAATGCTCAGTGCATGCGAAAACGTTGGAACGGTATGTGTATCACAGGAAACGGGCGCGTTATGCACGCACAAAAAATGGCTCTGCGACCGGCCTAGAAAAACACGATCGTGTCGCACGGTGGAAATTCTCATATGACAGAGGGAAGACACCAATCACAGAACGCCATTTGATAGATATTCAACGTAGAAAAGTGATAAAAAGCGGGGTGGAATGTTGATTCTTCAGTCGGTAGCTCACCCAGTGGTATGACGTTACGGCGCCTGGATACACCCCCTTTTTTATGCTGAATAGGTACCCTCTTCAGTATTGACAAGTAAAAATAGATAAGAATAGGCGAAGGGTAAAGATAATCTCATGTAAAATCTTACATATTTGCTAACTTATCACACTATTTGGCGACTTTTTCTTAAAAAAAAGGTGTGAAGAACTTTCTGATTAAAGAAAACTTACTCATAAAGAAATAAAAGATATATTTTGTAAGCATGTAAATGTTTTACATACAAGTAAACAAGACGATTTTCTGAATTCTTCTTTGTAAATTTGAGAAAACTTAATTTTAAATTTAAATATATTTTATGCATGCATCAAAAACTTGTATGAAAATTCTACGAATTTGTACACTGTAAAAAAAATCTGTGAAGTTACTAAAGTTTTTCTAGGAAACTTGGATTCCTAGAACTTTTCATGTAACGGCAACAACAAAATTTCATGTAACAGACACACTTTTGCGCCGAAAATCAAAAATTCTGTAAGGTTACTAAGAATTTTTTTGGAAACTGGGATTCCGAGAACTTTTCATGTAACTGCAGCCAGGGTTACAAATAAAAGTTTAGTAAGATTACTGAAATTTTAGCAAATTCATTTGTAAAGTTACAGATTTTTGTAGCTTTACAAAAACTAGTTTTGTAGATTTGCAGCTTTTTTCGTACAGTTACAGGTGAAAGTTTAGTAAGCATGTAACTTTACATCTGTAGAACTACAGATTTTTTTTTACAGTGTAGAAAGAAAACTTAGAATGCGTGCTTAGTGCATTAGAAAACTGATTTGTTTTAAACAAGGAAAATTATCAATTTGATCCGAAACCGAAAATCAAAGTCGCTAAATTCTGATATATTAACGAGGTAACTTTCATTCGCAAATGTGTTCAATCATTAGATTTTTTAATAACTTGAGAAGGAATCGAAGAGTCTTTTTTCGAATTTCTGAAAAAGCAAATGACCTTTAAAAAAATACCACGAAATTTAGGGATTTATAATTTTTATATTTTCAGTAAAAAGACGTGTAAATTAGAAAACTGATTTATTTTAAACAGGAAAAATGATCAATTATGATATTGGAATGGCTGTCATGATGCTGGAAATTTTCACATTTTTTAAGCAGCATTCTTTACAAAATGGAGCGTGATTCGCATCTCATCTACAAACAAAGGAATTTTTCAAAATTGTTGCTATGAATTGGCTCTGTTTCAGTCCCAGCATAAATTGAAAAATTGACATTTAACATTATTTATGAAACATTAAAATTTAAATACAATTGGATATCTCAATATTTAAAACAAAACTGTACTTGTCAGATACTGTTCTTAATTTGATCTGAAAATCGAAATCGCTGAATTCTGATACATTTACGAAGTAACTTTCATTCGCAAATATATTCATTTTTTAGATTTTTTTTTTTTATAATTTAAGTAAGGAATCGAAAAGCCTTTTTTCAAATTTCTGAGAAAGCAAATGACCTTAAAAAATTTCCACGAAATTTAAAGATTGATAATTTTGATATTTTCAGTAAAAGCACGTGTAAAACATTTTTTTTTCAACTGTTGTTGACTGTCTTGATCTGTAGACAAAGAACTTTTGGTTCTGGCAATGACCTTTTTAGCCAAAAGAGCAGAAAAAAATTATATGTTTGAAGCTGAATTTTAGGTAGATTTGGTAAGAAATACTACCTAATGCATCCCTCTCCATGTTGGAGTTTATGAAAACGTTTTGCAGATCTACGCCGATCATAACCCTTTGAACCCCAAAACCACCATCAGTTCAAAAATCTATACTAATCACTTTTTTATGGGCACGACAAATCTTTTCCAAATTAATACATAAAATAAATAGGCAGAAAATCTCGGTCAAGTTCGTTAATGGGCAAAATCGGACCATGGGGGTGGAAATAGGAAGAGTTTTTGTGGGAAAAAAAATCGTAACTTCTTAATTATAATACATACCAAATCCGTTTTAAGTTATTATTATTTCTAGGAAAAGGGCCAAAAATTTATATATGACAGATTTTTTATATCATTAAAAGTGGGCTCAAGAGGCAAAAATAATAGGGTTTTGAGAAGAAAAATTAACGAGATATCAAATCTACTTAAGAAGATTTATAATAAATTTTCTAAATAATATCTACAACTTTTATATTGACAAATTTTTGATAGGACCAACTCTTACAGCGAAAAATATAAACAGATGGGGGGGGGGAGTGAAGAAGAAACAAAATCACAACTTCGTCAATTCACAAGATATCCAACCTGCTTAAATTTATTATAAATCTTGTTAATATCATCTGCAACTTTTGTATTGACAAATTCATTCTTGATAGGACCAACTCTTACAGAAAAAAAAATAAATAAAAAAATAGGCGGGTGAAGAAAAAATTGTCATATTAACATGATTCTAATAAAAACAGCCCTTACATAAAAATTAAATTTAAAACTCGTCAAAAGCGGCCAGATAAAATTGTTTAACTGGGTTTATCTCTAAGCTTGATTTAGTTTTCGTTGATGAAATTAGTACTTAACTTTGAAATCTACCTGTGCCTGTAGTCCGAGCCGGCAGGGATTTTTTTTTCTTTTTTTAAAAGAACTAATATTTTTGTCGTAGCAATGTTAACTTAGATCAGTCATTTGAAAGATAAACTGTTGGATTTTACATAACCAGTTGTTTACAGAATCATTAGAAAGTATATTTTCTGGTTACAGCTTAGTTTAGTTTAAGCTGCACAACAGATTAAGGAATGAAAAAGTAGACAAGATTACATTTACGCTTAAAATTTTCAATAAAAAATGGATAATTTTTTATTTGAAATTTTTTTGTATAAAACATAACTTTTTTTTGATACACGATATTAAATTCTATAGTTTTATATATATATATATAAGTGTATAAATGTAAAAAGTAAATTGTTTAACTTTTCAGAAAATTGCTTATGTTTTCAATTAGTTGATTTTCGTTTTAGTTGTAAGTTAAGAAAAAAACAGAATGGAAAAACATTATTAAATTTTCATGCTAAGTGCAATATATTTTAGTTCTTAATTTATATTAATTTTGAAAATATAATCAACAGTAAGTTAGCTGCTTTTGAAAATATCAGATACATAACAAAATACCGGATAATTGTTTATATTTTCGAAAATATGGATTTACGAGCCCTGGTCTGAAGATGGTAGGGGCTTCCTTGTGGAGTTTTTTGAAGGCTGTTCTTAAAAAAAAAAAAAAAAATCTCTACTCAACAATATTTTTTTTCTTTTACAAATTCATAGAACAATGTTCGTATTCAAAAGAATAAAAATTGAAAGAATGGACGTTAATGAGGTTTGGTATTGAATAGAACTTTTCATTTTTCGAAAACTGTATAACATCTTGATTTATAAGCGATTTTTTTTTTCGATCAAATTAGCGTGCTTTTAAAGTTTGTGGCGTCTGAACGGGGGTTGGCGAGCAAAACTCGTAGAGGGCAGACCCCCCTAGTATATAAAAAAAAACTTGCATAAAAAAACTGGGGATTTTAATTGATATGGAATGCGCGTGGAGCATTTTAAAAAGGTCTTCATAACACTTAAAATATTTTTAAAAATTCCTTATTCCCCTCCCCCCCCCCAAAAAAAATGTATTTCTTGTGTGATAAATATACGTCATAATGCGTATAATCCTTATAATGCATATAAACACCCTTGAATAGTATTTAAAATGAAATTAAAGAAAAAAAAAAAAGAAAGAAAGAAACGAATTTGAAGGTCCTTTGTTCTTAGAAATGGAATTTTCAGATTTGAGTCGAACCTAAATTCTCAATTAGCGTACGACATATATTATTAGATAACTGGTCATAACATAGGCATAGGTTTATGTTTTCTGTTTATTCTTTCTCGTTAAAAAAAAAAAATACAAATATTCTATTAAGGCTAGTTTTATTTTTTAAGACCCCCTCCTTTTTCCCCCCTTTGGAGAATCCAATTGTTCTATTTATAATTTGTATATATATATATTGTTATCGTTGCTTATTTTCTTACGGGGGCACAGGACCTTTCAGTTTGTCGAAATGATAAAAAACACCGCCTTTTTTCAAAGTACCGAAACACAAATAATATGGAATTAAAATATTTTTTCCCCTTTATGCTTGAAGTATATATTCTTAACTATATTATATAAAAAGTAAATGTTGTACATATAAAATTAATATTTAAATTTTAAATTAAAAAATTTATCGCACTAATGCGTGAATTAAAATCATTTAGTTCTGCGCGCATGAAAAAACTCTAAATTATACCTATATAAAACAATTTTTGGACAAAATCGAATCATAACACACGTACTTCTAAATTCAAATCAAGATATACACGAATGTTTTGTTTAAAATTTAATTTTAACACAAAGTTTTAAAATGTATCAAAAATTTCAAGTTTTCCAAGTGCAAAAAAATAAATAACCAAAATATGAGATTTTTTTGGTTTTACCAAGTGGAATATAAAGAAACGCATATTTGGTTATTGTTTTAAAGTTGTGGCTTAGACAGAGTTTGAAAATAATTGTGCGCACAAACGCGCAATTTAAAGTTTCAATATCCACAGACGTTCAATTATACTCATTATCTATAAATGATTATAACTCAAGAAATAATGCAGATTTTTGAATGGGGTTTTGTGCATATTGTTGAATAATTTTAAAAATTTCAGAATGAAACAAAAACCGAAAACTAACTTTTTGAAAGTTCAAAAGTCCTGTCCCCCCTTATTATAATCCCATATTTAATACAAACTCACACAATATTACTAACTACTGACACACGAAAAAACACATAATTTCTTTTGGTTTCTTCTTACTGTAATGTACAGACGAACAGTGCATATTTTCTAACGATTTTTTTTTAAATCAAAAACTATCTAGGCGATTCAAATAAGCTTTAATAAACAAACTCTTTAAGATAAATCGCGACAATGAAGGCTAGTTATTAGTTTTGAACCTGCAATTTTACATTTTTGATGATAAAGTTTTTCATATGATTTTATTTAGGCGGTTTATAATGCATAAATAAGTAAGATTCATTGGAATAGAATTTTGACCTATATCTAATTATTTTTTAAAAATATTTACCTAACACATATTCAGGATTACCGAAAGTCTGTGTAATATTATAACGCCTAATGTATGCTCCTAATTTCTTTGCCAAAAAAAAAAGGTTGAAGATCGCCACTAACGGTCGTCAAGTTATAGTTTCTCTCAGTCGTAGCGAGAGTCCAGCAACCCATACGTTTTACATCAGTTTAAGAAGGGATTAGGGTATATAACAATGCTTGTCAAAAAACAATGGCGCGCCGTAACGTCCAGTTCCCGCTCACCCATGCCGAGGAAATGACTCTGCCAGCGAAAGTTCGTGGTGAATTGGTAAACTCTATTATCAAAATTGGATGAATGCCGCGGAAGTGTTGCGTGATTAGTATCGAAACTATCACCAAATACGTGGCCTATGTACCCCGCAAGCTCTGCGCGATTTAGTAAAGAAATTCAAAGAAACTGGCTGCACCAGTGATAGACCGCGATCCGGATGACCAACTGTTCCTGAGGACACTGTTATGGAAGTGGGACACATAGTGACTTCAGGATGCATGCAAACTTCAAGAGGTGCAGCTCGTGTATTGGATATACCGAAAACCACGGTTCTAAAGCCTACTGCGCTCTGTAATCCGCATGTTTCCATATCGGTACCAATGCGTCCAGATGTTGGACGCGAGAGACCATCAATAACGTACGGACTTTGCAAATGAATTTCTTATCCGATATGATGGCGATAACGACTGGCTTTTTCGCATATTATAGAGGAACGACGAACATTTCACCTTAACTGGCATTGTCAATACCAAAAATTGAGTGCACTGGGCAGAAACGAATCCGCACGAGGAATGTGGCACCATTATCTTCATACGACGCCAAAGTTACTATGTGATGCGGCATTGCAGGCACAATTGTTTTTGACCCTTACTTCTTTGAGGAAGCGACACCAACGGGTTTTGTAACGTGCTCTGTGACGGGCTCTCGCTATACAGCTATGCTGAAAAATTACCTTAAACCAGAATAGCTGCAGAGAAATGCACTTAATAACATTCTTTGGATGCATGGTGACGCATATCACATATAGAAAAGACTGTTCGCAGAGTCCTGAACCAGCATTTTGGCGACCTCGTCATCTCACGCCATTTTTCATTTCCGCGGCCTCCGCGATCCCCAAACCTCACCCCTATGGATTTCTGGTTCTGGGGATACCTCAAACTAGAGTGTACATGTGCAGTCTGAAAACTTCGCCGGATTTGAAAGACTCTATCAAATGTGATATCACAAGCATCCCTCATGTTATGTTACGTTCTGCTGCATTGTCTACAGTCTCCCGCTTGCAATACGTAATTACTTGTGATGACACGCATGTGAAATTGGGGAATCAAAATAAGAGTTTTCCTTTCTCTGATCAGTGCAGCAATCAGTGATTAGTGTCTTCCCTCTGTCGTATGCAAATTTCCTCCGCGCGCCCCAATCGTGGTTTTTTTTTACTCGTTTGCAGAGCTGTTTTTGTGCGTGCATAACGCGTCCGTTTTTTGTGATACACGTACCATTCCAACGTTCTTTAGGGATCTCGCATGCGCTGAACCTTTTGCGACGGGAACAAAATTAGCTCTGCCATTCGAAAATTTTGAATTTCTGTACCTATAAGCGCAACCGTGATCACCACATTGTTACCATTCACAGAATCTCGAGCTCATACCTCTGAATAACTATATCTGAAATCTCATCCCGATCGGTTGAACGGACATGCCGCTAGATGTCGATTAATCGGCAAAGTTTTTTTATGGCCACCCTGTATACAAATGCTGAAAGTGTTCATTGGATATCACATATAAATATTTATAAAAATCTGTGTAAAAATAAACAAAATTCATTTAAAGGCGTTATTTTAGGCGGAACTACTTAAATTCAACATTAGAAGAATTTTTGGAATCAAATCAGCAGACAATGTGTCAACTGCTGTATTTTCGATTTCAATAAGCATATAGGCCAACTTTTTTTAACACTGTCGATACTTATTCGATATCGATAACTAGCGTTTTGTATCGGTATTGATAAAAGAAAAAAAACATTTTTGCTTGGAAAACAACAACATTCTTCGATATCGCAATGTAACGATAGTTATTATAACGGTTGTTATTTAAACATTTTTCTCTACCCTTTTAACTAACAGTAATGAGAGTAGGTAGTTTCGTCATTGTTAAGCGTGAGTCACCGTAATAAAATAAGTGTGTCATATAACTAGAGTTTGAGCCAATTGCGCTCATTTATTTCTGAGATGTTGCCATGTTTGGGAAGTCATAAGTTATAGACATTTTTTTATTCAAGGTATATACACCTCGTAACTTTTGCTTTATTTAATGGCAGATTTCTGGGGCTCTTTAATCATATCACTAGCAGGAATGACCGAGCTAAGCTCGGTCAAAATTAGCTTTCTGTTTATCTCGATATATTTTCCCCACTGAATCATTCTTGCTGTTTTCGATGCAATTAGCTTGACCATGAAACTTAGTGACCCAAAATGATCCACTAATCGAGGTTTTTCGAACATCCGACCTATCACAATGCTCTTCTCGTGCCTGAAAACGATGGAATACAAAATTTAGTGAAAATCGTTAGTCGTTTTCTAGGTCAAATAAGCTTGATCCACGTTGATTCAAAAAACCACTAACCGAAATTTATCAAACATGTGAGTTATTTCAATGGTCTCTTTGTACAGTGAAATGGTATAACAAAAAAAAATTTGAACCTTTTTGAGATGCCGTTAGCTTGACCCCGACCCATCACCAAAATGACCCACTAATAGAGTTTTCTTGAGCATGCGACCCAGCCCAATGGTTTTATCTTGTCCAGAAACGGTGTAGTACAAAGTTTTGTCAAAATCTTTTGAGCGTTTTTTTAGATACAGTTAGCTTGATCCTGATCCATTAGGACCCAAAATGACCCATTGATTGAATTTACTTGAACATGCGATCCTGCACAATGCTCTTATCATGCCCGGAAACGGTATTATACAAAATTATGTCAAATTGTTTTGAAGCGCTTTTTACATATAATTAGCTTGACCCTGATCCATTGTGATCCAAAATGACCGACTAATAGCATTTTCTTGAGCATGCGACCCAGCCCAATGGTTTTAACTTGTCCAGAAACGGTGTAGTACAAAGTTTTGTCAAAATCTTTTGAGCGGTTTTTTAGATACAGTTAGCTTGATCCTGATCCATTAGGACCCAAAATGACCCATTGATTGAATTTCCTTGAACATGCGACTCTGCATAATGCTCTTATCATACCCGGAAACGGTATTATACAAAATTATGTCAAATTGTTTTGAAGCGCTTTGTAAATATAATTAGCTTAACCCTGATCCATTGTGATCCAAAATGACCCACTAATCGAATTTTCTTGAGAATTCAACCCAGCCCAATGGTCTTCTCGAGCCCGAAAACGATAGAATACAAAATTTAATCGAAATCGTTTAAGCCGCTTTTTAGATACAATTACCCTGACCCATTATGACCCAAAATGACCCACTAATCGAAGTTTCTCGAACATGTGACTTAACACAATTCTCTTTTCATGCCCAGAAACGGTATACGTAATATAAAATTCGGACAAAATGTTTTGAGCATGTTTTTAGATTCAATTGGCTTGACCATGGCCCATTGTGATCCAAAATGACCCACTAATTGAATTTTCTAGAACATGTGACTTAGCCCAATGGTCCTCTCATGACCAAAAACGGCCGTATATTAAAAAAATTTGTGAAAATGTCTTGAGCCGTTTTTTAGAGATAATTAGCTTTACCTTGACCCATAATGACCCAGTAATCGAATTTTCTCGAACACGAGATCTATCCCAATGGTCTTTTCGTGCCCGAAAACCGTAGGGTGCAAAATCATTAGAGCCGTTATCTAGATAAACTTAGCTTGACCCACTGTGATCCAAAAATGACCCACTAATCGAATTTCCTCGAACATGTGACATAGCTCAATGGTCTTCTCGTAATCCAAAACTGTAGAATATAGAGTTTAGTGAAAATCGTTAGAGCCGTTTTTTAGATAAAAAAAAAGCTTGACCCACAGTGACCCAAAAATGACCCACTAATCTAATTTTCTCGAACACGTGAGCCATCCCAATGGTCTTTTCGTGCCCGAAAATGGTTAGATGGAAAATTTAGTTAAAATCGATTGAGCCGTTCTTTAGATATAATTACCTTGACCCTGACCCATTATGACCCAAAATGACCCACTAATCGATTTTTCTTGAACATGAGACCCACCCAATGATCTTTTCGTGCCCGAAAATGGTTAGATACAAAATTTAGTCAAAATCGATTGAGCCGTTCTCTAGATATAATTAACTTAACCCTGACCCTAAATGACCCTAAATGACCCACTAATGGAATTTTCTCGAACACGAGACCCATCCCAATTGTCTTTTCGCGCCCGAAAACAGTAGGGTGCAAAATTTCGTCAAAATCGTTAAAGAAGTTATCTAGATAAATTTAGCTTCACCCACGGTGACCCAAAATGACCCACTGATCGAATTTTCTTGAACACGAGACCCACCCAATGATCTTTTCGTGCCCGAAAATGGTTAGATACAAAATTTAGTCAAAATCGATTGAGCCGTTCTCTAGATATAATTAACTTAACCCTGACCCATTATGACCCTAAATGACCCACTAATGGAATTTTCTCGAACACGAGACCCATCCCAATGGTCTTTTCGCGCCCGAAAACAGTAGGGTGCAAAATTTCGTCAAAATCGTTAAAGAAGTTATCTAGATAAATTTAGCTTGACCCACGGTGACCCAAAAATGACCCACTAATCAAATTTTCTGGAACATGTAACTTAGCCCAATAGTTTTCTCGTAATCCAAAACTGTAGAATATAGAGTTTCGTGAAAATCGTTAGAGCCGTTTTTTAGATAAAATTGGCTTGACCCATAGTGACCCAAAAATGGCCCACTAATCGAAGTTTCTCGAACATGTGACCTAGCCCAAAAGTTTCTTCGTGTCGAAAAACGGTAGGATGTGAAATTTGGTTAAAATCGATTGAGCCGTTTTTTAGATATAATTAGCTTGACCTTGACCCATTACGCCCCAAAATGACCCACTAATCGAATTTTTTCGAACACGTGACCTAGCCCAATGGTCCTATCATGCCCGAAAATGGTAAAATACAAAATTTCGTCAAAATCGTTAGAGCCGTTTTTAAGATAAAATTTACATACACACGCACACATACACACACGCCTACATACACACACAATTTTTGCTCGCATTATAGTATAAGATATCTATACTCCTATTATAAAGAGGAAAAAAATGTTTATTTGTCGGAGATAAGCTCTGGAACTACCGAACCGATTCCAAAAGTAATGGTATCAAAATGATGGTGTTAGTCCAACTTAGAACATAGGCTATATCTTATGTCGGTGCCACTACCCCAAAGGGGGTGTAGGAGCAAAAAACGTTCTAAAAATGCGATTTTAGCGTTACTGAAGGGCCTAGAAATATGAAATTTTGAATAATAGTTACTTATAAAGTATAAATGATGTCT
Source organism: Maratus speciosus (assembly GCA_963932465.1). Taxonomy (NCBI): domain Eukaryota; kingdom Metazoa; phylum Arthropoda; class Arachnida; order Araneae; family Salticidae; genus Maratus; species Maratus speciosus. The sequence continues at coordinate 83,780,538 of OZ010798.1, forward strand.
AAGAACAGTTCTTAAACAATTCGAAATTTAAAAGGGGTCAAAAATTCACAAAAAGCGTTCTAAAAAACGTTCTAAATGGTAGTTTCTACACAATCTCAGGAAATACCAAACCGATTTAAAAAATATTGGTGTCAAAATGATGGTGACAACGCTTGCTCCAAGATAGGCTACGTTTTATGTCGGTGCCACTACCCCTAAATGGGGTGCAGGAGAAAAAAACGTTCGAAATTGTAATTTTTGGTTTTACTGAAGGGCCCAGATGCATGGAATTTGGCATGGGATTTACTTATTAGATATAAATGATCTCTAAGAACATTTTTTTTAATTTGAAATTTAAAAGGGGTGAAAATACGCAAAAAAGCGTTCTAAAAAACGTTCTAAATGGCGATTTTTACGCAATCTCAAGAAGTACCAAACCGATTTCAAAAATAATGGTGTCAAAATGATTGTGATAACCCTTCCTCCAACATAGGAAACATTTTATGTAGGTGCCATTAGCCCTGAAGGGGGTGCAGGGGCAAAAAACGTTCGAAAATTGCGATTTTTGTGTTACTGAAGGGCCCAGATACATGGAATTTGGCATGGTAGTTACTTATTAGATATAAAGGATCTCTAAGAACATTTCTTAAAAAAAACGAAATTTAAAAGTGGTGAAAATACGCAAAAAGCGTTCTAAAAAACGTTCTAAATGGCGATTTTTACTTAATCTCATGAAGTACCAAACCGATTTAATAAATAATGATGTCAAAATGATGGTGGACACCCTTACTCCAACATAGGCTATATTTTATGTCGGTGCTATTACCCGCAAAGGGGGGTGGGTGCAAGAGCAAAACACCGTTCGAAAATGCGATTTTTGTTTTACTGAAGGGCCTAGAAACATGAAATTTGGAATGGTAGTTGCTTAAAAGACATAAGAATCTCTAAGAACATTTCTTAAAAATTTCGAAATTTTAAATGGGGTGAAAATGCGCGACGAGTTCTAAAAAACGTTCTAAATGGCGATTTCTGCACAATCTCAGAAATTACCCAACCGATTTCAAAAGTAATACTTAGAAATTTATGATGACAGCCTTTTCTCGAATACATGATCTACTTCATGTCAGCGTCACTACCACCTTGAGGTTGCATTTTAAAAAATGTTCTAAATTGTGATTTTTGTGATACCACTATAAAAAAAATTCCCTTACTTTACACCAATAATGGTGGCAACTAAGTTGCCACCCTAAGTGGTGAAAAGAAATTCCATTTGAAAATTGGTGTAATGAGCCACCAACCAGCTATGAAATGGTGTAAACAAACACCACTTTTAGTGGCAACTTAGTTGCCACCATTTTTGGTGTACAGTCACGCTACTTCTTATCTGGTGTAAACTCACACTACTGCTTATTTGGTTTGTACTTTAACAGTAAAATAAAAATCAATTTAAAGATTACATTTTAAATATAATGCAACCATAATTTACGATAAATAATTTCACGCAAAGAGGATACTAAACATTTTTTTAACTGCGATAATTTATTATCTCAATTAAACATTTACTTTAAACAGTTTAGTTTTGGTAAACAATGAAATTTCCTCACAAATCATTCATTCGTTACATCTGGATTTACGTCACATGTATTTGACCCTTTTTTTATTTTAAACTCAGAGTAGGCCTGACTGGTTTTCGAATAAATAGCCTAAGCAAATTAAAATAAACATACCATAAATACAAATAAACATTACAAATTGTTCAAAAATCGGATACAGAGAGCTAAAAACCACCAACATTTCAAGCGCGCTATAAAGAACAATTTTTATCACTTTTAAAATGCAAATAAAAAGTACTTAACGTCATAATTAATTAATAAACACTACACCGCTAGAAAGCTTGAGGGTTATGCTTTTAAAAGATACTAATAGTTAAGCAAAATGATAAGGTTTAAATAGTTAAAAAAGGTGCAAAACAAAGTAAACAAAACGCGTAACGCTATGGGAAAGTGGTCTGAGACAAAAAAATTTATACCAAATTTCATGAATTTTTTAAACATATCTAAACTCAACCCAGGAATACACGATGGGTGGCGGAGCGAAGTCCGTAATATATAGAACATAAAAGAAGTATTAGTTTTTCAAAATAATTAATAAAAAGTTGAAAACAAACTATGTTAAAATATGTTAATAACAGTAAAAATCCCATGTATTTCTATCACTTTTAAAATGCAAATTAAAAATACTTAGCGGCATACTTAATTAATAAACACTACACCGCTAGATAGCTTGAAGTTTAAGCTTTTAAAAGATACTAATAGTTAAGCAAAATGATAAGGTTTAAATAGTTAAAAAAGGTGCAAAACAAAGTAAACAAAACGCGTAACGCTATGGGAAAGTGGTCTGAGACAAAAAAATTTATACCAAATTTCATGAATTTTTTAAACATATCTAAACTCAACCCAGGAATACACGATGGGTGGCGGAGCGAAGTCCGTAACTTATAGAACATAAAACAAGTATTAGTTTTTCAAAATAATTAATAAAAAGTTGAAAACAAGCTATGTTAAAATATGTCAATAACAGTAAAAATCCCATGTATTTCTATCACTTTTAAAATGCAAATTAAAAATACTTAGCGGCATAATTAATTAATAAACACTACACCGCTAGAAAGCTTGAAATTTAAGCTTTTAAAAGATACTAATAGTTAAGCAAAATGATAAGGTTTAAATAGTTGAAAAAGGTGAAAAACAAAGTAAACAAAACGCGTAACGCTATGGGAAAGTGGTCTGAGACAAAAATTTTTATACCAAATTTCATGAATTTTTTAAACATATCTAAACTCAACCCAGGAATACACGGTGGGTAGCGCAGCGAAGTCCGTAATATATAGAACATAAAAGAAGTATTAGTTTTTCAAAATAATTAATAAAAAGTTGAAAACAAACTATGTTAAAATATGTCAATAACAGTAAAAATCCCATGTATTTCTATCACTTTTAAAATGCAAATTAAAAATACTTAGTGGCATACTTAATTAATAAACACTACACCGCTAGATAGCTTGAAGTTTAAGCTTTTAAAAGATACTAATAGTTAAGCAAAATGATAAGGCTTAAATAGTTAAAAAAGGTACAAAACAAAGTAAACAAAACGCTTAACGCTATGGGAAAGTGGTCTGAGACAAAAATTTTTATACCAAATTTCATGAATTTTTTAAACATATCTAAACTCAACCCAGGAATACACGGTGGGTAGCGCAGCAAATTCCGTAATATATAGAACATAAAAGAAGTATTAGTTTTTCAAAATAATTAATAAAAAGTTGAAAACAAACTATGTTAAAATATGTCAATAACAGTAAAAATCCCATGTATTTCTATCACTTTTAAAATGCAAATTAAAAATATTTAGCGGCATAATTAATTAATAAACACTACACCGCTAGAAAGCTTGAAGTTTATGCTTTTAAAAGATACTAATAGTTAAGCAAAATGATAAGGTTTAAATAGTTAAAAAAGATGAAAAACAAAGTAAACAAAACGCGTAACGCTATGGATCGTGGGCTAGCTTGAAAATCGAAAAATGTCAACTTTTGAAACGCTCAGAAAATGCATAAAAAGTGTTCAAAACTTTTAAAACTAGATAGAATCTTGAAGCTTAAGCTTTAAATGAGCTTAATATTACATTAGTTTTTCAGAAAAAGTTAGTTTTTGTAGTTTAAAAAGCTTAAGAATATCGTTGTTTACGTAATGTATTTTCTATGGGAAAACGAAAGTCGTAATCCTAAAAACGAAACTTTTTAAAATGGGGCGCAAATAGTTAAAACTTATTGAAAACTTAAAATTCTTGGTTAAAAAATGATCTACGATCTTTAATTTATTTGAATCGAAGATTATTTTAAAGTTAACAAGCGATATTCATTGTATACTGAGCGTCTCAAAAGTGACAAAAATGCCAACATTTGAAAATGGCAAGAATATACTGTAAAAGTAGGTTGACTTCATATACTAATAAAATTATAAATAAACATAACTTCAGCTCGGGTACTGCAACAGAAGCTGGTTAACTGCTTTTTATTCAGTGATCATTACTGATAAACATTTTCGAACAAAATCCGAGCCCTAGAACACAGCTATATAAACAGATTTCGAAATGGCGGACTGAATCATATATATCGCTTTAAAACTTTACACCCGAACTGGTGTTCGGTTTCCACAATTTCTTTAAAAGATTAAAATTAAACCGTTTTGAGTGTATCATGACACTTTAGTCGGTGTTTACACCATACTTAGAGTATATTTAATCCTCATTTGGCATTTCATAAACTCAAATTAAGAGTAACTATAGTCCCTTTTTTTTACAGTGACTGAAGGGACTAGCAACTTGAAATTTGGCATGGTAATTACTTATGAGATGTAAAATGCTCTCTGAAAAGTGTTCCTTAAAAATTTGAAATTTAAATGGGGTGGAAATAAACGAAAAGCGTTTTTAAACGTTCTAAATAACGATTTCTACGCAATCTCAGGAAATATAAACCAATTTCAGAAGTAACGGTTTCAAATTGATGGTGACAATCCTCGCTCCAACATTGCTTATATTTTATGTTGTTGTCACTACCACTTGGAGGTTACAGGAGCAAAAAATGTTCTAAATTGCGTTTTTTGTGTTAAATAAAGGGTCTAACATTTTAAATATGGAGTGGTAATTACTTAAAAGATGCAAATGCTTTCTAAGAATTGTCGAAAGAAAATTCCAAATTTAAAAGGATGAAATGAGCGAAAAGCGTTCAATATAACTGCCCTCAAAGAACAGTCGAAAATAAATTCGAAATTAAAAAGGGGTGCAGCGAAGGGAAGGAGCGAAAAGCATTCTAAAAGAGTCCTATATTAAGATTTCTATGGAATCTCAGGAAATAATAAACCGATTAAAGGAGTTATTGGTTGCGAATCAAGAGTGATAGTCGCTGATCTTAAATGGGCTATATTTTATGCCAGTGTCACTACCACCTGGTTGGCAGGAACAACAAGAAAGACTTTAAAAACATCTAAATTCCGTGTTCTATAGAATATTAGGAAATACCAACCGATTTCAAGGTTAATGTTTTCAAATTATTGGTGGTAGTCTCTGTTTCAAAGTTTTTCGTGTCATTCTATTTCAACTCTGTTTCGGCATTTTATGTTAGTGCCACTAACACCAGAGAGGTGGTAGACTGTTAGACAAGAAGCTTGAAATTTGACATGATGGTTAATTTTAAGACGTAAATGTATTAAGATGGTTTCTAAGAAATTCAAAACTTCAAATGAATACTGAAATGAGCGTATGAAATAAGCATAAATGTCTCAAAATACGTTCTGAATTATCGTTTATTTCGAATTAGTTTTAGTTCTTCTTATTAGTTAAAATCTCATTTCTGTATATTTCACTTTTATGATGAAGTTTAATCAAACTGTGGCTTAATTAATTTTTGAATCATTCCAAAATGTGTTCTTCTAATAAAAAATAGTCATGCAAACATCACTTGCCATATTTGTACTATTACGCGAGCAAAGCCGCGGGGTTTGCTAGTATATTATAAAGCAGTAAGCTCTAAAAGTTCCGCTCGAATGTTTTCAGAAACTACCCGGTGGAATTTTTTTCAAATTGTGTCATTCGATAAGAAATATTCCGGGCGTGGTTTATGAGAAAATATACAGGGATAGCTATGATTTTTGACAATAAATTTCGTATTTTACTGCTATTTTGAACGAAAAGGTTGCCAGTGATTATCTTTTGGCGAAAGGTTTGTTGATTAAAGAATTAAGATGGCTATATCTGTTAGAAAATAATACAAACACCTCGCGAATAAATGAAAAAAATACTGATATTTAATTTAAAAAACAAAAACAAAAAAGTTTTAATAAGACATAATATTATAAAACGAAAATATTTAATTTAAACATGGAATAAATATTTGTAATGCTTAAAGTATAAATTATTGTGAAATTTTACAATTGGTACAATATTTGGCGAATTATCGCTTGCGATATGTTAAAAAAATTAATCTGAAAATTTGATTTGACAATTTTGAATGGCATTTTTTTTTTCTTTTTAGCTCTTCTATCGCTTGCGCCAGGTTAATAAAAATGTGGTGAGAACTTGATAAAATAAAATCTAGGTTACATTATTTAGTCTTTTTCTTTTTTTTTTCAATAATTTAATTATTATTTTTATATAACTCTCCCATCATATGATTTACAGGAAAAACTAGAAGTATTTGTAAAAATGGCTGTATTAGTGAGGTACATGCTATTTATTTATTACATTCGTTGCCAAACAATGCAATTTTAAGCCAAATAAGACAAAAGTGTGAAATAAGTCGAGAGAAGTGCATTTCGGAGTACATTTTTATATTCAAGCGTAAATTATACAAAAAGCAGTTAAAATTATAATTATGTAGTCAATCATTTAAATTTTAGTGTAAATGTCTCCCATATACACACATATTCTAAAATAATTTACTTTCAAAGATTTAAAATATTTTTCACCATACTATGGAATACTATTACTATGGAAACATGCGTTTTGTTTTCCTCAAGCATGTGATTTTTATATCCTCGAACTCGGATCATTTCTTATTAATTGAATATTGTGTATTATGTTATTTTTTTAACATGCCGAAAATATTGTCGATTTCACTTATAGGAATATTCACTGTTTTAAAAGTTAGGATAGAAGAATATTGTTAAGAAGATTTCTGCAATTATACGCTATTACTATAAAAAATAAAAATAAATAAATAAACATTTTGCAATAAATACTGCTTGCTAATTTGTCATTTCTTCTTAGCTTTTTCTGCATAACTTTCTTTTGCTTAACTATTCTTTAAAAAATGTTTTATTGAACATATTGGACTACTCTTACGGAATCTTGTCACCGGCCAATTAGCATATTGGATGGCGTATGAAAATTCAAAAGATTAGACAAATTTTGAAATTAGCGATTACTCAATGGTGGCAAATGGAATAATGCGCGTGGACTTATCATTTCAGACTAGATAGGTTAAATTACCTGGAATTTCGATCAGTATAAAGCGAATTGTCCTGACGCACACTCTAGCAGCTAAACACAGCAACAAATTAAGATATATTTTCATAATCTGGGTTATTTACACAACAGACGGAAGATTAATTTGCTCTTAAATATAAAGAAAATAGCAGGCTTTTTTGTTTGTCCGTGTTATTATGCTCTTTAGAAAAATTCAAAATAAATCTTCGGTTCAGGTATTCCCCAAAATGCATATTGCTAAAATTTTTGTATAACTAGCCTTATTTATCATTGTCAGATCTTAACCCTGGTACACATGACAAAATATTGTTGCATCATTTTTAATGTTTGACGTGAACCCTCACAATGACATCGATTACGGATGATTATAAAGATTTTATTGGATACGTGAGGTTTATTATTCTACAAGATTAAGTCATCGAGTTTTTTCCCGGGTTAACGGTTACAGGATTTCAGCTGGTCTACAAAATGACAGTGAAAATGACGTCATTTTAGATTTATTCAGGCAATTCATCTTTAAAAACACACATTTTTATGTTTCACTTTTCTTTTAAATATGAAAGTTAAACAATCTTCTTTGTCTGCAAATAATTTATTACTTTTCTTACAGTATTTACTCTGCTAGAATCCAAAGAGGGAAAACAGTAGTAGCACAAGAGGATGTTTATTAAGAAATATAGCTAACATCCAGTGAGATTGTATTTAAGCTACCAGAAGCACATATTGCGCGAGCTGAGAGGCCAGGAGATCAAGGACAAACAAACGAAAATATACCACCCGTGCATTATTCAAATTCAATGGTAAATCTCTGCAATCATTGTAATGCATCTCTAATTTAATATTGTCAGATATGAGAACATTTTAATTCCTGTTGTCATAACGGCCTCATTTCCCTACCAAAAGTGCAAAGCGAATAATCAACTGAAAGAACTGCTTCTTAATAGCTAAATTTTGTCCAACGCATAAGGTAATATAATATCGCAATGGCGTTCGCATATTTTCAGCAACGCGGAAGGACATTAGCTAAAGGTCCATTTAAAAGAAAAAATACAAGTTCAAATTCAACATTTCGCTTAATTCAAGGTTTATTTGGAAAATACTGACCAGCGCAGCGGGCATAGTCTGCTAGTTTGAAGATAAATATTAAGAAAAAGTGGTACATAATTTAAATTGAAAAAAAAAAAAATCAAAGCCGACAGCACTGGATGATGCTTTGTACTTAAAAATATATATTTTTTAATTTTGAACCGTTTAATTTTTGATCAGATATTTTTTTAAATAAATATTCGTCTAAAAATATAGTGGAACAAATATCAGGAGGTTAAAAAGTACTTTAAAGACACTTCTAATTTTTTGAAAATGTATTTATAAACATATGTACAAATACATAGTCGGTTTGAGTCGCTGCCATGGAAATACCATACTAACAATTATAATTTCCATATAATATGAGTAATATCCATATTATTTCAGTATAAGAAAGATAATGATACTAATATCCGTTCTGCTGAATATTTAAAAAATAAAATGCAGTTTAATGAAAAATCAACTATAGGACAATTTTTGATTAAAAATAATTATGATAAATACTGTTATCGACAGTAAAAGTTCCCGAAATCATTATAAATAAAATAATAAGACGATATGAATTTCTTTACACTGAAAATTTATTTACTTTTATCCATATAATTTTTTTTTCGAGGTATAATTCATATGAAAATGGGAGATTGATTTTTGTTGCCTCCGGAAGTTCCTCAGTAGTCATTAACATGTCTCACTAGATTAATATTAACACAATTATTCTAATTGGTAAACAAATCCTATTAGATGTAAATTTCCAACTGGGCGAAAAATGTCCAGACCAGGATTCGAACCCGGGACCTCCTGGCTGAAGCCGCCAGTGCTCTGCCATCTGGACTATCCCGGACGATTCTGGTCGAACTTTTTCACCCAGGTAACCTTGATGATTACAGCATCTGGTCTGAAATCTGGTTCAGCTCAACAGAATAAATCTCGGGTAATGGAACTCCAGAAATCGCTGGATACGAAATTACACTAGATTAACATTAACACAATTATTCTAATTGGAAAACAAATCATATTAGATGTAACTTTCCAACTGGGCGAAAATCTGGGCCACACTGGGAAAATCCAACTGGGCTATCCTGGTCCGGACATTTTTCGCCCAGTTGGAAATTTACATCTAATATGATTTGTTTACCAATTAGAATAATTGTGTTAATATTAATCTAGTGTAATTTCGTATCCAGCGATTTCTGGAGTTCCATTACCTGAGATTTATTCTGTTGAGCTGAACCAGGTTTCAGACAGATGCTGTAATCATCAAGGTTAGCTGGGTGAAAAAGTTCGACCAGAATCGTCCGGAATAGCTCAGATGGCAGAGCACTGGCGGCTTCAGCCAGGAGGTCCTGGGTTCGAATCCTGGTCCGGACATTTTTCGCCCAGTTGGAAATTTACATCTAATATTAACATGTTTGCTCAAAATTCATAAAAGATTAAAAACTGATACGTCATTATTTTGATTAAAATGTTTCAAAACCGATTTCCTTTATTGGACTTAAGGTTATGGTCCGTTTATCATTTTAAAAAAAGAAAGAAAATAATTGATCCCTCTCTATTTCCAATGCAACAAAACAATCTGATTCTGAAAGTTTAAGCTTCTTATTGTTCGAAATAACAGAATATCACAAAAGTATAAAAGGTATTCCACTCATCCCGGTAAATTTAAATAATTGATTGATAAATTGAATAAAAGAAGCTTTTCTTGTATAACAAGTTTTAGATCTGATCTAATTACTTTAAAATACGAGTGAGCACCTTAACGGTACTAAGCTCTCCTCGGTGAATTTCAAGAAGGAACGTATCTCCTCAAACAAACGCATGACCGAAATTTCATTCAGTGGCTGTGTACAACCTAAAGAAATGTGAGCGGAAGTGATTATGATTTTATCATAGAGAAGTGATAGGGGTGCAGAGTGCTTTGGTAATCCTAAAGTGGAACCAACATAATAGTCACGTGACTTTTACCGCCAATGGATAGCATATGTTTGCGAAAGGAAAATAAACTAATTACCGTATCGTTAAATTAAAGTGAGAATCTTCTTTTACTAAATTAAAACAGATTTTAAGTTGCTTTGTTTTACTTCGTTTATATTTTTGCACTACTTCACATGCATAATGTGGATGCTCAATATTTTCATTTTTTTTTTTTCACGACCGGCAATAATTTTCAAATTGCCAAGCAAGCGATAACGAGCGAAATCTGTAAACCTTTACATGAGTAGGGCCGGTAATGTTGATGCCGTTTTTCAAGGGAATTCTCTACAGAAAGCACACTCCACCCCTATTTCTTCTCTATGGCTTTTATACTAGTAACGGATGCTTGAAACAACCGATTTTCATGAATAGGTATTGGCCACGGACTAAATAGTCCCCGAGCCAGGTGCAAATTTCGTCAGTTATTTCCTCTCGGCCGATAATTTGTAAAATGCTTCAGAGAGTTGTATCATGAAGCTCCGTGAACGTCAGCTGCGGTTCCATGGGTGGGTTGAGCATCGGTAGCCTCTCAAACACGTAAAAAAAAAAAAAAAATTAATCATTTCCTCCCCGTTGAAAATTTGTCAAATTATAGCTAACCCAATATTCTGAAGAAAAAAAAAGTCAGCTGATTATAAAGTGGTGGTTAATACGCAGCTGGTCACACGAACATGAAAAAAATATACAGGGTGCAAAGGAAAGTCCCTTTAACTTGAAAGTACTTGCGAACGGAATTAGCTACAGCTATGGTAGTGAGGTAACGGTATAGTAAAGTGACTACGCCCGATTTAATGCAAACGACGGCAGCTCCCCCCTAGTGGCGAAATTTGGTAGATAGTTATTGAAAATCGTAAACGAAAAGAAATAGAGCAAAATTTCCAATTAGAAAGTTTTAGAGCATAAATTAATTAGTACGAAACGACATTTGGTTCACACGGATAAGATAAATCGTCACCTGTGTACACAAAAATGTCCGAAATCGATGAGTGACGATTCTACTTTGCATATTCACATTAAGTAAAGTAGCAATGCACAATTTCAGATTGTGACGTTATACTGTGTGTAAAAATTTAATTTCCAATGCCTTTAAAGTTTTAGATTAACCCTTTCAGGGACAGTAGAATTCTGTTTGTAAACTGATGAAGTAATTTACTGACACCAGAATATTCAAACGAACTTCTTAGAAAAAAAAAAACCCGCCGATTTTCACTTCAATTTTCACTTCAAATCACTTCAAACTTTCATTACAAAAGCAAAATTTTATTAAAATACTCTTGCTGCCATTTGTCAGTTTTGGAATTAAAATTAGATGGATAGACCGCCTAGCCACCGCCCTCGAAAGGGTTAAATCTACGTCCTCGTATTGAAAAGGCTAGTAATAGACGTCCCATGCTGAGAAATGTGGCATGTAGAATTACTCTCCCGAATACAAATGTGTATCGTGAGCAATAGCAAACTTTTCGAACATACTGAATATTAACTTTTTATCGCTGTGAGACAGTTTGCCTTTTTTTTGTATGTGTGTGATGTTATCAAAATGTATTGAGATAAGCACGTATTTATACTTTAAATTGTGCGCATTTCTTCATACTTCTGGCTATTCCATTCAAACGTTTACACAAAATAGAGTGAATCGATTTCGGACATTTTTGGGTATACGGGCGAAGATTTATCTTATCCATATATACCAAATGCCGTTTCGCACTAATTATTTGATGCTCTAAAACTTTCTGATTGGAAATTTTGCTCTACTTCTTTTCGTTTACGGTTTTCAATAGCTCTCTTCCAAATTTCGCCACTAGGGGGCGCTGCCATCGTTTGCATTAAATCGGTCGTAGTCACTTTGCTATACCGTAACCTCACTTACATAGCTGTAGCTCTTTCCGTTCGCAAGTATTTTCAGGTTAAAGGAAATTTCTTTTGCACCCTGTATATTTTTTTCATGTTCGTGTGACCAGCTGACGTATTAACCACCACTTTATAATCAGCTGACTTTTTTTTTTCCTTCAAGATATTGAGTTAGCTATAATTTGACAAATTTTCAACCGGAAGGAAATGACTGATTTTTTTTTTTTTTTTACGTGTTTGAGAGGCTACCGCTGCTCAACCCACCCACGGATCCGCAGCTGACGTTCACGGAGCTTCATGATACAACTGTCTGAAGCATTTTACAAATTATCGGCCAAGAGGAACTTTGTCATCAAAATCTGTTGCTGGCTCGCTGCCTAAAAAGAGATTTAGAAGAAAGTATTGTTAAAATTTTGCGATGGCGGATTTTCCACCGATAGGTTGCGATACCGTAGATCACAGGCTATCTATCGATGCTTCTATAATACTTTTCAATAGGAAAAGCATTGATTTTTTTATTTAAAAAAATTATCAGAAATCTAAATTTTAAGAAAGTCGTACAAGTAGAAATCTCATTGATTACAGTTTTCTTCATAAGATACATTTTTTTAAGGTAGTTGGTGTTTCGATTGCTTCTTAAGACTCTTAAAATAAGAGATCATTCTGACAAAAACTAAAAGGCAGGCCATTTGGAAACATTGAATATGGCGGATTATTCTACCGCGAAGAAATAATCGACTTTTAGAAATTAAAAGTATTATTCAATATTTTCTGGAGCAAATTTTAATCTCGCGTATATTTTATAACCTTTGATTAATTTAATAATTCATAACTTTTGATATCTATGAAATTAATAAATGTGAAATTAAAACAAATTTTTATCTTAATTATTTGGGAAAGAAACTTGTGTAAATTATAAGTCAGTGTCCAGGAACTAATTTTTGCAAAAGTCGTAAGGTATGATTTTAATATAATCTTAGTTATAGAGGAGTCTAAAAGCTATTTTCCGTACATATATGATTCTCCTTCATACACACTGCTGCAGATAAAAAGGATCAGAAGCTTGCCTGACTATTTGAAAAATATATAGTTTCCAAAAACATATATAAGAAAACTTTTTTGGAATGCATTCCTTATTTAACCACTTGAGGGACGGATATACCACCTACGATTAAGGAAGTTTTGCTTCAGAAAAATTTTACTAAATCTTACTGTTCTAACTTAGGTGGGAAAAGTCGTAAATTTGCTTTTCCTTATTTTTTTTAAAACTTTTTTTAACTTTTTTTAAAGATTCCGGTGTGTATTCGACAGTATTGCAGTTACTTGCCTCTCAAAGGTTAAATGAGTTCTTTTTTCTATTATTTTTATAGCTTAAGAGGTATTAATACTTTAACTATTTAAAATATTAAAAAAGGAAAATCCCTTTTGTTGCTTTTTGATAATATTAAATCATCTAAGTCATAACCAGGCCCACTGCGACTGATTGGTTAAGGCGCTAAACCGCTAATCGCTTGAGAGCATAGATGGGCTGCGAGTTCAACTCCCGCTAACTCCGTTGCACACTCTTTGTGGAGCTCCCAGATGTAATTCCCTGGTGTTGTAAATCGCCTTGTGCTATCTCGTCCTATATTGACGATGACTTATAAGCGAGCCCCTGATATCAAGCACACAAGTCAGATCTATGTGTTCAATAAATAAATAAAGTCCTACACCCCCCCCCCTTCCAGAATACACGTTTAAAGAAATTTAAACTTTACTTTAAAAAAAATGCTTTGGATCCATCTTTTATTTGTGAGTGTATAGTAAAAATAAATCTATTAATCAAAATTATTCTTAGCTCATTCAGGAATTTCTGCTTATAACTCCAACCCCCCCTCCCCCCTCTCCATCCGGACATTACTAAAAGTGCAACTTCAGTAATAATCAAAGCACGTAAAACCTTTTCATTAAACTGAAAACTAGGTAATCAAATCAAATTTTTAAATTGCACTTAAGTGGAAGCAGAAAATCATGAAATTTTTATAACCTCTCCCTTTTTTCTTCTAATAACATTCAATTTTATATAATAGGTTTACATTTTTTTGTTGTTGTTGTTCTAATTGTCACTTTATCGGTGTAACATAATTTTTTTTGTTTTGCGCGCATAATTTTGTTTTTATTTCACTGAAAAGCTAAGCAATCAAATTAAATTTTTAAATTACACTTACATGAATCTAATAAGAACAATTTTTTTCAAAAAATCGTTTTTTAATTAAATTCATGCGGTTGAAAAGCTTTTTTAATATTAGCCAGATTTTCGGTTTTTTTTAAATTGTCTCATATTTTATAATCTGGCAATCAATCAACAGATAAAGAAGCAGGGAATAATTAAAGGACATAGGAAAAGCAGGGGATTACGGGGCTCAAATCCTCCCCATTCAAAAAGACAATTTTTGAAACAATACAAATCGTTTAAAATTTATTATTTTCAGTCTTAAATGTTTTATCATTGATGTCTGACAAAACAACTCTGTACACAAAATACTGTAAATATGAATTAAATTTATAGTGGAAATAATATTAGTAAATCTGAAAATCAGGAGCCTCAAACGTTGGTTCTGCAGTTTTATATTGAAACTGTTTTATTTAGTATTTAAAACATTCAATTATTCTTTTAAAAAGTACTTACGTTCGCACTCCTGAGTGGAGCTCCAAAATACTTTTTACTTTACAAATGAAATAAATTCATGTGAATAAAATAATGATTCTGATGTAATTGGACATACAACTGGCCCCAATCCTTAACACAGGTTTTATTAAACTAGCAGGGCCGTAGATAGGGGGGTGCCAGGGGAGGCTCAGCCCCCCTAAACATTTTTGAGCCCCCCCCCCCCCCCTGAGAAAGATTCCAAGGTCACCAAATGAAACTCTGCTCAAAAATTGAACTTAGTTTTGGGGTCCTTTTGCAATTTTGCACAAATACTAAAATGTTGAATGTGTATAAAAACTGCAGTTTTTGGCATAATTTATTACTTATCAGCATTAGTTATATATACTAAAAATTTTCATTCTGCAGTGTTTCCTATTACTAGAATAAAACAAAGTTATTGTAATGAGTTTGATAGTAAATATGATGCTTGCGTATTTGAGTCACTGTAGTTTTAATAAATATATATACACTAGCAGGCTATGCCCGCTGCGCTGGTCAATATTTCCAAATGAACCTTGGATTAAACTAAATGGTGAATTTGAACTTGTATTTTAAACAATATGGATCTTCAGCTTGACCTTGCACATTACTGAAAACGATGCGAACGCCATTGCGATATAATGTTATCTTAAGCGTTGGACAAAATTTAGCAATTAAGAAGTAATTGTTTTAGTTGATTATAAACAGAGCACTTATGGTCGGGTAATGAGACCGTTATGACAACAGGAATTAATACCTTTGTAACTAATCAACATATAATGAAATCGTATATACTAACACCATTCCTAAAAGTCATGCAACAGGGCCACTTGTAACAAAATATGTTCTGTAGATTTTTTTAAAAAGGCTAAACTTTCATAATCAGGTTCACTTAATTTTTGAACTTTTACTGTTGCTCTATAACTAAGTACTCTTGAACAATATGTATACACTAAAACCTTTCCAAAATTATTACCTAACTAATTGTGGTATATCCTACGAAAGTATTATAAACAATCGGAATGAAATATGAATTTCCGTTGTAAATATATAGTAGATGATGATGATGCGATTTTGTGTAATAGAATTCATAGTAAAGTTTTCGCTTCAAACAAAAACTATGCTTTCAATATTAAAGCTAATACACCAATATGTGAAGTATCCGGTTACGGAAGGTTACCTTGAATTCTCATGAGCAACTACTCAAAGAAAAGTGAATATGTGGCTTTTGTGATACTTTTATGTCAGCCGGGCGCAGTAATAAATCAATAAAGATTGTTTTCATAGCATATTCTTATTTTATTATTTTCATTTAAAACACAAACCTTTCACTCATTTAATTTAAAATGCATGCCTTATACTAATTTCATTTAAAAAACTGAAAAGATAAACAATAACAGGAAATAATGCCATAATTAAAAGCAAAAAAATATTTTTAATTTACATACGCAAAATGTAACTACAGCGACTGGGAATTTTAAAAATGCTATCAGCGAGATGTGCGCACGGTTGTTATAAATGTACCCATTTTTTCTTCTTATCGAGGAGCAATTTATAAATCGCACAATATTATTCCAATTCCAATTTCTTTCATTGAGGAACCTATGACCGGAAAAAATGGAAAAATACTCTTGTAGATACTTCGGATGACGGCATCTGACGCTATAAACCGAGTTTATATATATGAAAATAATTTTTAAGTCGTTACAAACATTGCTTTCATACTTAAATATTTTCATTCGTACTACTTGTTATCCCGTCGACCAATTTCGCCAAATTATATAAATCGCCAAACCATTCGCCAAATTATATAAATGGAAATAATCTTTATTTTAAATAACGAAATAACAAATAAATTAGTATAACATTAATAAAAATACAAATAAAACGTCGATATTAAAATCACTTGATGACGTAAACACGTGTAGTTTGTTTAAATTCAAGTGAATTTTATATTTACGATCAACCATTATTGGCATTTAATCTTATAGTTTGACGATAGATTTTTGGTCGACGGAATATCTAAGTAGTACCTTTTCCATTTTTGTTTTATAATGCTAAATTCTCAGTAATTTTTTCCCTTTTCTTTTACATAAAATCACTATTTTTAAAAAAAATTAAGATGCTTGCATTTTTATTTCAAACTCATAGAGCCGTTTTTATTTTTTAGCCAAAAGGGTTGATTTGAATTTTTTCCGTTGCTAGAGTAACGGATGTAATGATAGATATTTTGAGGTTTAGATGCCAAAGACACCGCCAAATTAGAAAAATATGAAATGTGTCATGAACTGTCGGACTTATAAAAATTTATTTGGTAGCATTCGATTCAGCATACAAAACTACATTAAAATATGCTATCATTTGACGCATAATTTTGATATTCGATTTTTTTCCCCTCCCCGTGCAAAAACCATTAGGGGTGACACTTTAGAAAATCCTTTCTTAGCAGAAGTTTATGTCATAAGAAGTATTTTTACCTCGATTTTCAAGATTTTAGGTTCAGTAGTTTGCGCTGCGCTGTGCGATAATTAGTCCCCTAATCCAGACTTTATTTTATATACTATATTAGATATGCGATTTTGCGGTTAATCGATGATCGAAAATTAGTCCAATATCATTTGAAATATTACATAACAGAGGAGAAAGTACGAAGAAAGACGAAGAAGAAATGACGAATTACAAAAGACTTGTAATTTTTTTTTTTCAAAATGTTGAATTTTTCCATAGTAATAACGTATTAAAACATAAACTTCCTTAAAAATTATCTTTATTTCCTAGATTTCGAATCTGTGAATTTTAATATAAATGAAATTGGCGAAATGACTTGAGAAAATAGATAATATTTGCTTAAATAAAATGGGTAATATTCGTTGATCTGAGTTCGAGTTTATAAATATCACATGCTTCCGGAATTACGGCGAAAAACATTTTAAAAGTATGAAATTATTTTACAATATGTATGTGTGGCAGAAATTCACACTGAAATTTAAGTATTCGATTCCATTTTTAAAATATTAACTGATATCTATATAAGTTACAATTGAATATGAAAATGTACTCAAAAAATGATCTCTTTCACCTAAAAAAACACCATTTGTGAGAACATCCTCGAGCTAATGTCACGCTTATGCATTTTTGGCTTAAAATCACATTGTTTGGCGACAAAAGAAAAATAAAAAATTGTAAAGAAACAAATAGTAATTACACATGTGACTCACAATTACATCTGCTTGTTTCTTCTATAAGTCACGTGATGGGACAATTAGATATAAAAAAAAGAGAAAAGAACAGAACAGAAAGAAAATGTCGTTAAAATTTCATCTAATCAAATTTTCAGATTCGTTTCCATATCTAACGCAAGCGATAAAGAGCCAAATATTGCGTATCAAGTGTAATATTTCTTATTAAATTAATTTTTAAGCATTACAAATATTCCTTTCAGGTTTTGATTAAATGTTTCCGTTTTTTAATATTATCACTCATTAAAACAGATTTTCTTCTTCTTTTTTTCTTTTTTTTTTCATTTAAATAAAATTAGTAACAGTTTTTCTTTTATTTTTCGAGGTTTAATAGCCGTTTCAATTTTTTTTTTTCAACGATGAATTTCGCCAAGAAATAAAATGGTAACTTTATCGCCCAAAATAACAGAATTTTCCATCATAATTCTAAAACTAATATAGGTAGAATAATGTGTTATAGCTTAAAACCTTCCCTAAAACAATACCTATCTAACGGTATAGGTTCCGTAAAAATCCATGCAGTAGAACTCGAAATCTAGGCGTTCGGAACGAAATTTCCGTTTGGATTTCATATATATAATAGATAATAGAATAGATAATAGATTTTATATATATATAATAGAATAGATAATAGATTATGTGTTATGTACTATCTCAAAGTTTAAAACAGATCGCATTGTTAGATTTCCTAATTTTAAGAATATCGCGTTATGTTAGTTCCACATTCCACCACCAGGGAGCGCACTCTATTCTTAACGAAAGCGTATCTGAACGAAACTCCTTCATGCAACCTTTCCGTAGATACATGAATCGGGAGGGTGGCGGTCTTAACCAATAATTTAAGATAATTGCTGAAATTACTACGAAAAGTATTTTAAAGGGGCTCTACGCGGGCCCCTAATAGAGTTAGAGGAAGTCGGAAGACGGCAAAATAATCGCGGGGAAAAGTTTGCTTGGGTGCTTCGGAGCTACTTTTGGCGCGAGATCTAAGCTCTACGACCAGTAGGAGCCCAGATATTTAAGGAAATATGAAGTAACAAAGTCCAATATAATAGAATTTTCCGTAATAATTCTATAACTAATCTAGGTAGAATGATGTGTTATAGCTTAAAACCTTCCCTGGAACGATACCTATCTAACGGTATAAATTCCGTAAACATCCATGCGGTAGAACTCGAAATCTCGGCGTTCGGAACGAAATTTCCGTTTGGATTTTATATATATAATAATAGATATGTATGTATATATTTAGGATCCTTGATTTATAAGTGATACTAATGAAAAATGCTAATAGACAGTTTAAATGCAAATATATTTAGCAATCGAATGGACACAATAATAATTTTAAAATGCAAAATACATCCTTGATTTTGTTAATGTTTTTATCATATAAAAACACAACTTTAGAATCTTTAAGGGCAGGGAATATTAAGAGAAAAATTAAAGGTTGCAACTCTTTTGAAACGGGTGAACTGTAAGTTTTTTATTTACTTGTTAACATCACCTATTATTTCACCAGTATAATTATACACTATATATTCCAGTACACTGGAAATTTTCATTATGCAGCCTTTCCTTTTCTTAGCATAAAATAAAGTTTTTATAAACAGTTTAATAAGAAACATAGTGCCTACAATGTGAATATGCACTAATTTATCTTTCTATATAATACTTTGATCATATATGTGTGCGTGTATGTGTCAGAGAGAGAGAAAAAATACGAGCCTCCCCTGCGTTTTCTTGAGCCCCCTCTATTATTCACTTCTAGCTACAGCCCTGAGCACGCCACTTCAATGTTTGCCCTCAGGTAAGTCGGGGGTAAAAGCACTGTTTCCCTATACCTGTCGCCGGTGAAGTGGTTAAGCATTCTGTCTTTGATTAACATGAAATTTAAGACTGACAAAAATAAAAACTGATAGTTATTTTTATGTTATGTGATATAATTTAAGTTTTTTTTTTTAAATTCCGAAGTTCTGAATAATAGCTTCCTTTCAAGTACTGTCAGGTTTTTCACGATTCCAGTAGTAAAAGGGTATTCAGAGGTTTTATTGTATTTCATATAAGCAACATATGCTGCTATCTTTTTATGTAAACATTTGGCACATTACAATATTGATAGATATGGGTGATTATCGTTGGTGTTGTAAGTAAAATTTGCAAATAAATCATCACCTTAATTTTTTATACATATTGGATAATTTTTAAAACAATTTAATTTTTTTTTTTTTTTAAATGTTCTGTCAGTTACATGCCAAAGCAGCTTGTAATATTTATCAAATAAAAAATCCCATACACAGGGTGTCCGAAAAGTCTGGAAACGGTCGAATAACTCGATAAATACAAAGCAGATTGAAAAACGAAAATATACGTGTTAAATATTTTTTAAAAAGCTATACTCAGTGATACCAAATTTGACCCCCGCAAACGATCCCCAACTTTGAAATCTTGAACGATAATCCCCCCTTTTTAATTGCAGATTCGGATTCTACGGACAAAAATACGTAACTTTTGTATTTAACATTTTTTTCGGATCCTTTTGAATCACGTTGTAATCGAGCATATTCAACAGATACCTATTTTGGTTTTCCCAACCTGGTTTTGCCATCTCGAAATCTTAATGGCCTGAACTTTCGTCGTCAAAGTAGCCGTATTTTGCGCGGAGACACTCAATTTTTTATTTGTGACAACTGTAACTCTGGTGATGATATCGAGTTGGATAGAAGTTACACAATGTTAATGTTTTATTCATTATTTTTATTTCTGTATAATTTAGAATTTACATTGTACGGCGATAACAACTTTGTTTAACCCTAGATCTACCGGGAATTTTATTCAAGTTTTAATAAAACGTTCTACACCAGAATTTTTATTTAAAACTATTTAACTTATTTATTTACCTTATTTTTGTCTGGTTTATATACTTAGTTTATTTTAAAGAAATTTCTGGTTTGAATGAATATTTTGTATGTACCTGTCGGGTCCAATGGACCCGTCTGGTAGACGGAGGGTTAAACTTACTGGTAATAATGAATTGATTTCTCTTAACTGCGTGTCTTATTTGAGTTTCACTTAAACTTTTATAAAGCGTGTGCCAACTTACCCCATAGGTATAGGCAACTTGCCCCGTGATGGGGTAGGTTGGCGCACAATTTTCCTTTTACTTTTGGCTTTCGCTAAACATAAACCACAAAAGTTGCAGTGATGGTTGTTTCGATGAAGCTTTATACGCTTTTTAAAAATTAATAGAAATATATTAAATTATTACTCTCTTTGCATATTTTTTATCCAGTCAATCATTTCTAAATAATAACCTGTGTATTTTGATTTTTTAACGTGTAAATATATACCTTCCCTCCCGAACAGAAAAATTATAATCTTCATTATTTGGGGGCGGGGTGTGCAGACATTCTGCGTTAGGACAATATATATATATATATATATATAAACATATAAAAACTTTTTTATGCTAGCTGACCAAAGAATGATGAAGTAGCGTAAATTTCAGTGGGGGGTGGAGTTATATGTTTTGATGATTGATTAGTTACTGTAACTATAAAATATCAAGTCGGGCAGAATTTTTTTCAATAATTCTTATAAACGTAACAATTTATTGCAATTTAAAATATTTTTCAATTTAACATTTTTTTAATAATTTTAAAATTAATAATTTTAAAAAATTGAAAAGTTTTGATTTTTTAAACTTTTTTATTTAAAAAATAATTAAATCCTTTAAGCTCTCTTGATTATTTCTTGGGGGAGACGACTCTTTAATTTTCATAGGGGAAGGATGATGTAGAAAACTGTTTCATTAATTATTTATTATTACAATAAAATATCAGATGTGACAAAATACATTGTGTCCGAAAAGTCTGGAAACGGTCGAATAACTCAAGAAATTCATATAAGATTGAAAAACGAAAAAATGTGTGTTAAATATTTTTAAAAAGCTATTCCGTGATACCAAAGTTGACACCCCACCCCGACCACCGGTGGTCAGAGGCGATCCAACTTTGAAATCTTGAATGATAATCCCCATTTTTTTATTTCATATTCGGATTCTACGGTGAAAAAGGCGTAACTTTTGCTTTTAACAATTTTTTCGGATCATTGCAGATGACGGTGTAATTCAGCAAAATGTGTCAGATACATATTTTGTTTTCTCAACCATGTTTTGCAATCACGAAATGTGATGGGTCAAAGCTTTCGTCACCAAAGTGGTCGTCTTAGCTGGAGTTGTGTTTGTCGAAAACTATTAATGGAGGTTGTTTCAATGACAAAAGTGCTTTATATGCTTTTACCATGAAAATTAACCGAAATATATTGAAACAGATTTCTATTTGTGTTTTTATTTTATCCATTCAATCCATTCTAATCAATTAACCTACGTTTTTTGATATTTTAATGTGCAAACATGCCCCTCCTCTTCCGAACGGAAAGAGAGATAATCTTAGTTATTTGGCAGAGGTAGGCGTGGATATGCGGCATTTCGATGGCTTCTGCTGTTTTTTTTTTTTTTTTTTTTTTTTTTTTTTAATACTCTAAGTTGTGGTGAGGATGTGGGTGTATGGGGATTTTTTTACTATTACTATAGAGTAACATATAGGACAAAAGAAAAAAAAAATACATATAATTTTTTTTGTTTGTTTGCGGGCGGAGCAAAGAATGGGGAAGTTGTGTAAATTTCAGGCAGAGGCGTAGCTACAGATATTTTTTCGGGGGCGGGGGGGGGGGGAGAGGGGAGAATTAAAAAATTCTCTAACTTATAATTAAAAAATTTCCCAACTTGAAACTAATTGCTCTATTTTCCAACTGAAATGATATGTGCAATGTGTGTTTAATGATAACGATACTTATATGCAAAAAAAAAAAAAAAAAAAAAATCTCTCCAAGGAAAAATACTGAAACTAAAAACATAAAAGTTATAATTAATGGATCATTTATTGAAAGATTTTGTCTTCTGTTGTGTATGAGTCATAATCGTACTTCATATTAAAATAACTTCATGATATTTTTAGATTTTTGAGAAAGGAACAAAGTTTTGGAGGAAATGTATTAGAGACACTGTTGATGGACAACAGTAGAGAAATTCAGGTCTGGTAGATCAGATGTATGATGTTTTCGTAGCACAGAGAAACATAATGAGAAATTGACACTGGCTCCTTTTTGTATTTCTTTTGATAATTTAACTAGTTTACTGTTACAGAATTCAGAAAAGTAGTCAGCAAAACTATAAAAAAGTCTTTTTTTTTTTTTTTACTATTATTTAAAAAAAATAAAAGGTGTTTCAAAAATCTGGAATTTCCCAACTCGAAGCTCAAATTTCCCAAGTTCACATATATTGGAGGGGGAGGTAATGTTTTATTCTACAAAGAAATCCTAATTGTTTTATTTGTGATTAATTACTTTAAATTATTTATGAATTTTTTTTCATAATTGAGATAAAATAAAATTGTTATATTTATTTGAAAATCGAGGGTGGATCAATTGTTCTCCCTTTGGATACACCCAGAAATAATTTTATGACACAATTGAAACATTTTTGTTTAATTTTAGAAATTGTAGTAATATTAAAAAAATACACATGGCAATAACTTGTTAACTACTTGCTGACTGCTGACTTGAGTTTCATTTTTTACATTACTAGTTACTTTTTTTTAATTAGATTTCCGCATTTATTTTATCTCAGTGGCAGGCAAACACACATAACACACCCAGTTTTGAATATAGACCATTGGCTCGAATCAATCATTGTTATACTGCTGACCTTTTATGGAAAATGTATTTTCTAACATATTTTCTTTTCCTTTTTGTATGTGTATAGAAAAAATTCGAATATTAAAAATCTCCTCCTGAGACAGCATTTCGAATGCATTAAAAGAAAAGAGAAATAAATGATCCATTCGATTTTTTTCTTTACATCGAACAGCTTAAACCTTTTAAAAGTATTCATTATAAGAAATGAAGTATTATCAAGATATCACTTTCATATCTGGAAAGGAGCAATCTAAGCCTGTTTTTACGGTCAGTCGCGTTTGTAGCGAAACGACAATTGCAGGGGTCGTGCTTGTCCTAAAATTTTACGAGCGAGAAATTCTTCCGTACCCACCAATTCTTTGTAATAAATAATATCGGATATGTGAATACCCGATTTGTCAAACAGTACAGTTTGAAAATGTTACTACATTATTTCTGTTTATAAAATTTATATAATTTTTCAGTAATATTTTCCGGTGTGAGTTTTAAAATAAAATGAATATGTTTTGGAGCCTACATTAAAACGAATGGAAAATTCTGTTCTGAAATAAGGCGAAATTTCGCTCGTTTAACCTAGATTTATTTTTCTATAAACAAGTAGTGATATTTGTCGTGAAAAAATTCTTTAAGAGTACACCCCCTGCAGTTGTCATTAGGTTCCATATCAAGGAAGATGCTCTTTTGCAACAGGTGGAGCGGACAGTTTGTTTATGTTAGAGATCCTACATAAGAGTAGGATACCTGGTTTTCTATGTTTTACGGAGAGAACACATCAGCCCACAACAATATACATAATAGACCTGCCCTCACCACTTCTTTGTAATAAATAATATTGAAGACTTGTTGAAATTTGAATTTTGAGAGTACTTGCATTTTAGCTCTTTGTTTATTGAATTATATATAATTTTTTCATTAATATTTTCCGGTGTGGGTTTTAAAATAAGTTGGATATAGTTTGTAGACTAGTTTAAAGAAAATGAAATGTCTGTTACAGCAGTTTCCAACCTATGGGTCGCGAAAAACCGACGTGTGTTTTGCTGGGTCGCGGAATAATCGAGGTCTGCCACAAAAATATATCTTTAATTTCATCTGTTTAAAAAATATAACAAATACAATATTTTATAACTGCAATAATAGTCCAGTCAAATTAGGTATCTTTCTGTACATAATTACGAAAGTTTTGAGAATTGGTAATATTGTTTTTAAGGCTGTACTAATAAACATACTAAAAGTCCTGATGAATGGGGTGTGAGCGCGAGAAGAGGGAGGCAAAAGAAGGTACCTTTTTTTGTTTTTTTGTTAATATCTCGTAATCTATAAGTCCTATTGAAAAATTGCTAATACAAAAAATAAAGACAATTAAATTCTCTACAAAAAAGGTTATAAACATTTTTCTCTAGAGGCCATAGTTAACGAGATAATCGCATTCAAAAATGAAGAAATTTGCCAAAAGTTACACCAGTGCCAGAGAGCAGATCAATGACACTTACATTGCATCTATTTAACTTTAATTTAAACGAGCGTTAATAAATGTTGTGGTCAGGTGAATGGAAGCCTGAACAATAACTTCTACAAATGACATTTTTCTTAACTATAGATTATGTTATATCGATTATATGTTCCGTAATCGGGTTTGAAGTCATTTTAAAAAGCGTGGCTTAACGCCAATTTAATTTCCTTCTATAACTATTGTTTGGTATACTTTTTTTACATAGATTATAGACATTTTGAGCCTTCAATTCGCCAGGACCAAAGAGGAATACGACAAGTTTGCTCGATAGATCTATTTCACGATCCGACGCAGCGACAAGTTTTGGACAGGAGTTTGGTCTGACATAACCATTGAGCAAACACTAATGCTATCTATGAAATACACTGTAGGAGTCATACAGGGACGAGGAATAAGTGGGTTCTGGGTGCTACAGCTACCTTTCATATTTGTACCGCCCTGGAAGAATTCTGCGTTTTAACTCTTTCTTCTGGTGAACAACATAAGGATTTTCGTGAAGCTCGGATGAATAGAGATGCTGCGGATATCTCCAAATTTTCAGCATTGTTTGAAACTCACCAGCCCTTTCCTCAGATAGATATAATTATATCAATATCTTCTTGGGTTATTGGGGATGAAACTAACACCTGGTTCAAAACTGTGGAAATCGAGAGTAAAAAGATGATTCGGGTGTCTAGCAAATATTACTCAGATCTGAAACTAACTCGGAAAGGTATAGCACAATCACTCAACCGTATGCACAATTCAATAAAATTTCATAATACTACTGAAACTGTATATCCTTTAGTTATAGTTCAACGGATTTCCTTGTGAAAACGTAGTAATGATGATTTATAAATGACCTTCAATATGAATTGGCTCCTTATCCCCTCTCTCTCTTTTCAATGATTGCGGAATGCGCAAGACAAAGAAAAGTGCTTTGTGTCAAATCACCGCCCCCTGAATACTAGGCCTGAGCGGTGGACCAAAAATGGCGGCTGCCGAAGGCGGATTTTTTTCAGCGTGTGTACGGTCCCTTAAATATTCCTACCAATAATTTTTTGAAGATTTTTCCGCTTCATTTTTCTGAGAATAAACAAGGTAGAGAAATCTTTTATAAAATACTGGTGTCTACATTTAAGGGACCGTACGTACGCTAAAAAAAATCCGCTTTCGGCAGCCGCCATTTCTGTGTCATTTTTGTGTGAGCGCTCAGGCCTAGTATTCAGGGGGCGGTGGTCAAATATTTGAACAATCAGATGAGATAATAGACCAACAAGAAACAATAGTTGTGGATGGGGTCTTCCTGTTACATGAGGTGGTTTGGAAGAAGCGATCAACAATACAGGATATTAAACACCTAAATAAAGTACGTTAAGAAACACTATTGTGGAAAGAAACGCAGAATAGTTTCGATGAATATACTGACCATGTAAACAGTACCAAAGTAGCTGAATAAAATAGAAGGTGCTCAGTGAAAAGAACATACTGTCAACAATGTAGCCCAAAATCAGTTTATCTCGAAAAGAACAATAAGACAACGTTGATTCCCATTCTATCCTCTAATTTAAATGACAAAGTAGTCTCATGTCAGCAGAGTCCTAATTATGCCGACATTCTGACTGTTCAGACTGCTATAGATGCACTGAGTGAAAGTGACAACGTTACTGTTGTTGGACAGGATGTGGATATACTTGTTCTTCTCACAGCCTTAACCCCTTCATATAAAAATATATGCGTACAGATACAGCTGTGGCAAGGAAATAAATTGTCTCCTGATATTTGGCTTTGGAAACATAAGCTCGTTCATATGTTAGTGCCTGTCACAACCTCCGATCATGTTGCCCCTGAGGCAGTACTAAACCTCAGCCAATGTACAACTGGTTGTAGGCAAAAATGTGGATGTAGAAAAACAGGAATCACATACACTACCCTTTGCCACTACAGCCAAGGAGACAACTCAAACAGTCCGCCACCTATTGAGGAGGATGTCCTAATGAAAATGGAACACAAATCAACAGCTTTTGAAATTTCCCATTTAATCTAGGTTAATCAGGGATGATATTTCCGACTTTTTGCATACCAGTAAAATCTTAGAGAAAACGTTGCACTCTTAAATCACAACAATGTTCCGATTAAATAAAATAACATTTTCCGTAAGATTATACTGGTCTGCAAAAAGTCGGAAATCTCATCCCTGGTTAATCAAAATGATCACGGACTTGAGAATATTGTTTATTCCTATATCATTGTATTTTACGCATTTTTCATTTTTGCATGTTTTATGTTGACAAAAAATGTTATTTTTTTAAGTTATTATTCAGGGTTCCATTCTCCTTACCACAACATTTATTAACATCCGTTTAAGGAAGCTTAGAATAAGTAGGTGAAATGTGAGTGCCATTTACATGCTCTCTGGTACTGGTGTGACTTTTGGCAAATTTCTTCATTTTTGAATGCGATTATCTCGTTAACTATGGCCTCTAGAGAAAAATGTTTGCAACCTTTTTTATAGAGAATTTAGTTGTCTTTATTTTTTGTTTTAGCAATTTTTCAATAGGACTTATAGATTACGAGATATTAACAAAAAACCGAAAAAAGGTATCTTCTTTTGCCTCCCCCCTCTCGCGCTCACCCCCCATCCATCAGGACTTTTAGTATGTTTATTAATTGAGCCTTCCAAACAATATTACCAAGTTTCAAAACTTTCGCAATTATGTCTCAAAATGGCCCAAAATCTGCCTAATTTGACTGAGCTATATAATCAAAAAAGCTCTTAGCTTAAACTAAAACTTCGTGAGAAAACAGCGTTTTCTTGCACAGTTAGTTGTATTATGTTATGACCCCGTTGTGAAATATGGCAGCAGTCGCGTAGTCGTTATGGCAATCCTGGATTCCCGCTCTTGAGCTTGTGGATTAGAAATCCTTTTGAAGAAGAACATTTGAAAAGCCCAAAACTCTCAAAACCTGGAAAATACTCCTTAATTGACCTTTCTTGCGATTTCTCTTTGAATGCAGTTTTCAAGGAAAAATCCTTAATTTCCTTCTGGATGATTATACGAGCACACTAACCAGAAATATATAAATCAGCTTTGAGGTCCTTGATGTTGTTCAACACCATAAACTTCTAATTTTCTGTTTTTTACAAAACAAGTACCGAAACAAACTGCATGTAGAAAGTTACTTTCAGGTTCAAAGCATTTTCAATGCTAAAGTGTTGAAATAAATAATTGTCACCGGAATTTGCCAAAAGAAAAAAAAATTAATATGAAAAAAGGCCATATTTTACTTATTACATGGGAAATATTTTGCCACAATTCTGGTGCCATTGTAGCGTTTGGAAATTAGAATTAAGTGATTAAATTCATAAATATACCACCGCCCCTGAAAAATTTAAGTTTAAAATTAACCAGTTTTAACACTGATATATATGCTCTCATCGATAGACACCAGTGCCAGAAGTCTCACTGATTGTAAAGTTGTGTTTTGATAATATTAAACGTATTTTTCATTATCTTTGTAATATGCGCGTCGTTTTAATTATTATTCCACTTCCACACATTGGGATTACCAATTTTTGATTTTGTTGACAGTGTATACTTCATACGAAAGTTTTCCTTTTTCGTTGAATAGGATAGCCAGCTTATACAGGTCATACAATAATTTCCATACTGATACTAGATGGGTCGATTTTTTTTTTTTTTTTTTTTTTTTTTGTTTTTGTTTTTGTTAACCCTAGATCTACCGGGAATTTTATTCAAGTTTTAATAAAACGTTCTACACCAGAATTTTTATTTAAAACTATTTAACTTATTTATTTACCTTATTTTTGTCTGGTTTATATACTTAGTTTATTTTAAAGAAATTTCTGGTTTGAATGAATATTTTGTATGTACCTGTCGGGTCCAATGGACCCGTCTGGTAGAGGGAGGGTTAAAGGTGGGTCGCGTACCAATAAAGGTTGGGAACCGCTGGTCTATTAGAACACATTCTATTCTTTTTACGTGAAATAACAAAAGAAAAGTTATAATTATTGAGGGTATTGAGGATACTTTTCTCATACCATTGCAGGTATTAGCTTTCAGCAGATGATTAAATAAATGCATCAAATCAATCATATTGAATAAATTGATAAAATAATTTAGTTATTTTATTTGTAACAATTTATTCTTTCAATAAAATGTTTAATTTTTAATTTATTATTAGCATTTCTTAAAAAAAAAAAAAAAAAAAAAAAAAAAAAAAAGTATTAATATTAAGCATCTTTTAAAATTATTGAATAAATTGTTTTATATTATGCTTTCACAGATACGAAACTCTTTAACAATATTCAATAGCAACAAATATCTATACAGAAATACATGTTAATGTTAATATTTTTTAATGTATTAGTGCTTTAATTGTATCATTTCCTTATTTATTTAATTGAAATGCTATTTACGCTTCAAATAATATAATGTTCATTACAAAAGGCAAAAGTGTATTTGGAAAATACGGATTTTTAAAAATAAAAAAACGCGCTACTTACCCTTGTCCGGGAGTCTTCACTCACTTGAAAACGCCCACTCCGTAATGTTAAACCAATGGGCAGGTTGCTTTCGGATTTCTCATTCAAATTTGAATATTTTAAATGATTTTTTTTTTTTTTTGCATAGGATAGCTGAGCTCAATCTTTAATATGATTGTTTTTTACTTTTTCGATTGCGGTTGCAGATTTTTTTTATAAAGGTACTTTCACTTTCGGAACCGGTTTTAAAACTGAAAGTACCTTAAAAAAAAAAAAAAAAAAAAAAAAAAACGAAGAGGTAAAAAACAGCCATATTAAAAAAATCAAGCTTAGCTATCCTATGCAAAAAAAAAAAAAAAAAAAAAAAAAAGGATTGGGAGGTGCTGGGTTCAAACCCAATCACGCCCGTTGGTCTAAACGTTCGGAGTTTTCGTGGTTTTCATCGAACCTTGGATTTCCTTGCGTAAATACGGGTTAGGTTCCCTTAGAAAGACCCCCACAGAGGGCACCCTCCTCCTAGGGCTTATATCCCTCGTGTTAATAATTGGCCGTCATAAACACAACCAAAACCAAGTTTAAACGAGAAATTCGAAAACAACCTGCCCATTGGTTTAACATTACGGAGCGGGCGTTTTCAAGTGAGTGAAGACTCCCCTTAATGACTTGCTATGAGTTTTTTAAAACCAAACATCATTGAATAGTCTGAAAATTGTTTTTGACTCTTTATTTACACCTATATAATGTTTCTTTTATAAAACTTTTTTCCCGATCAATGTGTATTTATATAATATATATGGATGTATTTTGTTAAAGTCTAAAAAGAGAAAAATAGTGTATAATCCATGCTTTGCAAGATATTTACTAATATAAAAGTTTTAACCTTTTGTGACTCAACAACCCAGATTTGTAAAATATTTACTCAGAAGTTAGAATACATCGTTTAAGCATGCAAAAAATAATCTTAAAAAAAATCAGAACATAAAAAATACGAAATATATTGGCAAAACTATACTTTTTTCATATTTGTAATAAGCAGAAAATTATATACTTCTCATAAATATTGTAAATTTCTAATTCAAATTTATAACATACACGAACTTACCTTTGTAAAAAATCCATTTTTAGATGTCCTCAGTTTTTTTTATGCACAAAATTTATGTAGATCATTTTAGCAATAACGATGTGAAACTGTTCAAATGAAAAAAAATGGTACAAAAAACCAACTCACTATCTCTTTCTATTGAGCATTCTATGAGCAATTTATATTATATCTTGTAATATAGTAGCAAAAAAAAAAAAAAAAAAAGAAAGAAAGAAAGAAAAGAAAAGAAAAGAAAAAAAGAAAGAAAAGGAAAAGTCTTTTAATGCCCACTATATAAGTAACATTGACCACTGACTTTTGGGTATGTTCCAGATATGCAACGGGTTACAATACATACGGGTAATTAATACGGGTTTGATACAAAGAATTAAAAAAGGTACCTTGCCAATCAACGTATCAAAGACTTTCGGGTAAAACAGAGGCACAGTTTTTAAAGCCACATTTCATAGATTTATTTGTTGATCAACACTGCGTCAAAAAATACTGTCCTAAAACTATTTTCATCCCTCCAGGTTTGTTTGTACAACCGATAAAGTGTATTCTGTTTCTCTTTTCAAGACCAAATGAATACATTGGCACACAGGACGATTTGGAAATAGATTTCTGGTAATATATGCTTGCAATCAATAAATTTTCTTATTATTAATTTTTCGAACTAAAAATGTAAAAGTGTATTAAAATCACAAAACTATTACTAAGATACTGAATACTAACACTACAAAAGCAAATTAGCTATAAAAAACAAATTATTAAAATAGATATGAAATAAAATATTATAAATTTATTTTAAAATTAGGAAGAGAAAACTTTGTATCTGCATAATTTCTGGACTTTCTCATCAAACAACTTCAAATTCATATGTTTAATGCAAAATAATAATAATAATAATAATAATAATAATAATAATAAATTGTAATAATAATAGTAATATCTAGGGGAAAAAATCCAGGGGGAAAAAGGCTATAATCGAAATATGAATTCGAATTTAGGTAATCCTAAAGCACGCGTTGCTAAGAACCCTAACGAGGCTAAAATGCTTTTTTTTTTTTAATATATATATCGAAAAAGTATTTGCACCGATGCCCGCAACCGTCCCTATTCTTGCAGGTATTCCCGACGAGATTCAATTGTCTATCTCACATTTCAAAAAGTGTTGGGTCAAAAATGGTACTCAACTTGGACCCCTTTAAGAAGAATATCAGCTGTTAATCTTCCTAGGATATATCTTTTCTGTCTAAAAAGCCACGAGTAAAATTCTATCTGTGATAAATGTTTAACACAATTTGTACACTACAACAAATTTCATTTAGAATTTTGTGTTGGTAAAAATTTTTAATCGATTTCTATTCGATTTGAATTCAAATTTAGTATGTATTACGAAAATTTCTGCATTGAATTTTGTATTAACAAAATTTTGTATTTGCATATCTTTTTATTTTTCTTTTATTTAGTACCTACAGCTGTTTTCTGATCAAAAGTGTGGCGGTAGGAGAACACCAGTCCACCTGCTAAACGAAAACTTCATAGAGCAGGATTATTTAAGATATTGCAAGCGGACCACCAATCTACCGCCATTCTACTGTAGAAAAAATACCTTTAATTAATTATAGAAAGTTTGCGATTAAATAAGGCGGCAATTACTTTCGAAATTTTTAGTGGCAAACGATTTCAGACAAAAAAGTTGAAGATCCGTAACATAGAGAAAATAGTTCTATTCAAGTAAGCTGATAATAGATGGCAGCAGCAAATTAATGTTACTATATTATCAAAAATAATACGCTAAGAAGATTACTTAACAGACAAATTTCTAATGTCGATTTTGTTCTACCTCGTTTATTATTTTAAATATTTCAGGAATAATTCATGTTCTAAAATTAATTCTTAATTTTTCTTCTAATAATTCTCATTTTTTTTCTGAATGTTCTCGTTAATAAATTGACGTTTCTAAATGGCTTTTTATAAGATTATGAACGAAATTATTTTTTAAAAGGTTAAGATAGCTTTGTTTTATAAAATTTAATTCATGCAATGTTAATTTTGAGGAGGTGTAAGACAAAAAAGGAACAAACAATACAAAGATTAAATAATTCATTTATGTTACAATACGATTTTGATATTCATGCAAATTGCAATAGATGGCAGCACCAAACATCTTATACAAGCATGAAAGTAACACAGGAACCTTTTGATTGGTATTACTTTTAGTGGCTTCTTCAATTTCAAATAAGAGAAAAAGAAAAGTAAAGAAAAGAAAAAGCATAAAAGTAATATAATGTAATATAATATGAATGAGTATTTCTATTGGGTACATCACAAGGTCTATACGCCTCAATAATGTGCTGTAATATTACTGAAATTGTATAACGCCATAAAAAATTATTTAAAAACTTTCTACAAAACAATAAGCAAAGAAACTTTATTTTAGGGCGGAGTGTTTTCAAGCTCCAAATTTGTAAAACTAAACAGTTCCATGTCAAATCTTGCATTTTTTATCTTTTATGCATTTTAATAACATTTTTTATAAATTTATATTGATGCAATAGTACAATTTTAAGATATGTATTTCAAAATCTTTTGATTCATAATGGATGTAATGTATAATATAAGATGGCAACAGCCAACTCCCTTTAACTTTTGTCTATGCCAATTGGTAAGATCAGTCTGTATCATCCTGAGCAACATGTCGCTGCAGACGCTGAACCACGTTGATTTTTATTAAACAAATTATGCTTTTCTTAATTAGTATTTACTGAAACTATTATGCATTCTCCACCTCCATAAATACTACAGTGGCGACGAGAGAAAAAAAAGGTCGACATGACTGAAATAAACGAGCTAATAACCGCCTTAAATACACTCGTGGGTAGGCTTAGCGTGACACCAACCGCTTCAAGTGAACCAGCCAGGGCTCGGGGCCTGCTTCAAAATCAAACTATCAACTTTGAATGTTTTGACGAAAACGTCGAATCATTTGACGACTACATACAGAGACTGGAAAATTATTATCAACTTAAAGGATTAACGGACACAACTCCGGAGACTACAGAAGCAAAAAAGTTAGTGCTAATCAACTGCCTCGGAGCCAAGTATTACAGATTGCTTTCAAACTTAACGGCACCTGATTTGCCATCGAAAAAAACTTATGATGAACTCCTGCAACTTCTTAAAGATCATCTGTGCAAACAAATAAATATTTTGACTGAACAACACAAGTTTTTGTGCAGAACTCAACATTCAGGTGAGTCCATTTCTAACTACATTACTGCGTTAAAAGAACTGATAAAAACTGCTGATTTTAAATCGACCTGCGACACAGCAGAGTGTTCAAAATCTGTTATTAATTTATTATTACGTGCACAGTTTATTCGTGGTCTCTATGATGCTGAGATTCGTGAAAAAATACTTCAACAATCGGAACTGTCTTTCGATCAGGCTTTAGAAATAGCTTTAGCTATTGAAGCGTCAAAAATAGAAAATAAAGAAATATACAAAAGTACTGCTACAAACGTATTTAAAGTCTCAACTTCAAATAAAAGAAATAGTTTTCGATCCAAATCAAAAGTATCCAGCAGGGATCGATCACACAGCCGAAATCATCGTTCAGTTAATTTGAAAGATTTAGGATTATTGTTTGTTTGTTTGTTTGTTTATTGACCCTTTTGGGCCCGGTGAGCAGCTTACTATTTCTGTATAGCTGTCATAATCCACTACCTAGATAAACTACCAGAGACAGATACGACAGAAACCAAATAAACCCGCACAACGAAGTACCACCACTGTCAACATTAAGTCCTATACAGCAGCGTCAATCCAACTCCGACAGTGTCGATAAATCTCATTCACGAACTGAGAGAACAAAGCCAACTCTTCATTACCCTTTCTCCCCATTGCTGAAAAAATCTCTTCGTACGACATACTCTTCGATATCGATATCTTGCTAAAAATCTTATCCCGAACCCTACAAAATTTCTTACACCTCACAACCAAATGATCCTCGGTTTGCTCCTCGCCACCACACAAATCACACTTAGCATCCCCACTACCCAGAAACTTCTTATGACGAACCAGAGTGAGAACAGTCTTGGTCAGAAACCGAGCAAATATTACACCACTCTCCCTCCTAAGACACTGATGCGGATGCCCTATGTTGGCGTAATCCCAACCACGACCTGAATGATCAATCCTATATTGGTTCCAATCCCAAATAGCCTCCCTCTGTTTATTATTTCTCACAACCATCATCCAGTCCTCGGGAGAAAACCATGGAATACAAATATTGCTATACGGGCCCTTCCTGGCCAGCTCATCTGCGCACTCGTTGATTTCAATTCCTTTATGTCCAGGCACCCAGATAAATTCCATCTGAAACTGATCCATCCTCTTCCTATTAATCTCATCCCTTAGCATGGTGATTACCGCCACCGGCTTACGATTGATCTTCTCAAGGGCCATCAAAACACTTTTGGCATCCGTGAAAAACATATATTTCCCACCCTCCACCATATAGTACTTAATAGCAACCAACAATGCAATTGCTTCCGCAGTAAAAATCGAATTGATGTTGGGAATTTTCAACGCCATCCGGTTGCCCGTATGTTGGTTGACCATTCCAATCGCAGTCTTGTTCGCCTCTTTTGAAGCATCTGTAGCAATGATGATCGCCTTGTCTCTGTGCATCTGATAAAAACAGCTAAACGAATTCCTAATTACCTCCTCAGGGAAATCTTTATTCTGGAAAGGCCAGGCATTAACATAAATTTTGCAATTTTCATTCACCTTGGTGCCCCACTTGTAAGTAATCATTTCGTTAACATTCGTGTTATGCCGACTAAGGATGTTCAGTTCCCTGTAAAGTAAATCCTCTGACAGGACATCGGTATACTCTTTATGTTTGATTTCTGAAATAGTCCTCTTTACAGCCAAAAATTCTCTTCTTGAGTGGCTGCTCCAGACCCCGCACTCTTGTAATAGCACTGGGATTGGGCACCACCTTGGCATGCCGCTCGCCCATCTAAGGCCCGCATTTTGAATCACTTGAAGTTGGCGACTTTCAGTTTTGTTTGAGTGCGCTAGAATCCTTGGGTTACCATCTAGAAGAGATCCCATCATGCTATTTGTAATTTTTAAAAGATATTTGGTTTCAGTGCCCCAACTCCTGCCAGCAATAACTTTAAGCATGTTCATTCTCTTGCTTGATTTCTCTTTCAGCATGGCAATATGGTTCTTAAGATTCCCCTGACTGTTTAAGAACACTCCTAAAACTCTTAACTTCTCTGAAAAATCAACCTCCTGACCTCTAATCTTAAACTTCTCCACATCCTCATTCCACCGCCCTATCTTCATGATTTGGCACTTATTAGGATTCACCTCAAGATTCCATGCACGTAACCAATGGATTGTCCTAATCAGATTCTCCTGTAAAATGTCCCTCAGCCACTCCACATTGTCATGAAAACCATAAAGAAAAATATCGTCAGCATAGATCACGCAATGAATACAAGAGTCAAAAATCTCAAAAATATCAGCTAAGTAAATGGCAAAAAGAAAAGGAGAAAGAGGACTGCCCTGTAATAAGCCCCTCAGATACATGAATGGCTCCGAGAACAAGCCCCTCCATTTAACTCGAATCCTCAGCTCCTGCATGAGATTCCGGATCAGAATACACAGATCTGCACCTAGCCCCAATTTTTTTAATTTAAGCAGAAGACCATCCCACCATACATTATCATAAGCACCCTTAATGTCCAAAGCCACTAAAAATCCCTTCTGTTTGGCTTGACGTCCTCTTCGAATATCTCTGTAAATCCTGTACACGGCAGCCTCGCAGTCCCTGAACGGAATAAAACCATAGTGGTTCCTATGAAATATTTTGTTTTTCATGCTCCAATTGAGCAGAATATCTAATATCATCTTTTCAAATATTTTTTTACTGGTCACAGTCAAAGCGATTGGCCTATATCCCCTTATGTCGTTCCTTTTCTTCCCTGGTTTTCTAATGGGCAGCATGATGACTTCTTTCCAGATTTCAGGGATTTTTTTTGTCTCGAGAATCTTATTATACATCTCCAGCACCTGAGATAACACCTTGGTTTTTAGGTTTTTATAGAAATTCATTTTGATCCCGTCTATACCAGGTGAAGTAGATTTACTTTTCCTGATTATCCTCTCCATATGGTCCATCTTAAACCTTGTGTCCACCTCATCATCTCCCGAGAAGTCAATAGGTATGTCATGAAGGATCGGAGAATTTTGGAATATAGTAGCAAACAAGTTTGCTTGGGAAACCGCATCAGGTGGACAGTTTGGGAAATCAAAGTCCATATTCGCCTCCTCCTCCTTCAAATTGTTAATTCCCCGAATAATCTTGTAAATGTGAGGTCCCCTTCCAGCCACCCTGGCAACAGAATCCCAAAACTTCTGATTGTCTTTCTTAATCTGCTTCTTCAGTTTAGCGTTATAGAACTTGTATTTGCACCATAAATCTAACTGACCTAAACGAACTGCCTTCCTGTGGTAAAACCTTTTAAGAGCCAATAGTCTACGAGTGACAATCCCCCACCCGGGCGGAAGATTGCCCCCACTCACTGGAAACCTCTCCGTACACTGAATCAACGCCTGGGAGATATCCGTTGACCACCTGTCCAACCCCTCAGCATAAACATCATCTTCCAAACCATCCACCACCGAGCAAACACGCTGCCAACTGACCTGAGTCCAGAACCGTTTCTTACCGCTACCTCCGTTGGACCTTTCAAGAATCCTGATAGGGTAGTGATCCGAACCCAACGGGTCAGGAAGAACATCCACCTGGAAGATCCGAGCTAAATTATCCGACACAATTGTCAAGTCCAATAAAGAACCCGTGCCCCCGTCCCTACATCTCGTAGCCTGATCTAAATTCATTAAGATAGCATCCGTGTGCGTGATCCAATTCATCAAATTTATCATTTTATTAGCTTTAGGGTTATTTTGCCAATTCAGAAAGTTAATGTTGAAGTCGCCAACAATGATATAGTCATGCCCGATCACCTCTTTGATACTCTCCAACCACCTAATATCCGCAAACCCCTTCGGCGCGTAAATATTGATGATAGCAATCCACCTTTTTTTGTGCCAAATTTTAATTCCAAGAGCCTCATGGTCTCGGCCAATCCTAGGAAGCTGAAGCATCCTAACAGGGATCCGCTTCGACACCGCAAGCAGCAAGCCGCCTCCCGCCCTCAATGAACAACCAGGCCTGTCAGCACGAAAAACGTACCTATTACTCAAGGATAAATTGAAATTATTGCTGAGAAGAGTTTCCTGAAACGCCCAGACGATACTATTACGAAACATACCAGTGCGAAGCCAGGGCAAGTTTGACCTTAATCTCCTTATATTCCACTGACATAAAAAAGTGTCCATAAACAAAAACTGACAAAAACACTAATAACACAGAACAATAAACAGACACAAAAACTTTCAACACTTACCCCACAATTTAAAGTCCTGTTCATCCCAGAATAAATACCGATCCACCAACCGACAATACACCATTCACTAGCACCAAGTAAACAAGCACAACAGAGTCCGTAGACCTTATCCATTTTCCGGATCTACCAGCATTTTGTCGTTCTCTGGAGTTAGGCTTGCCTGAAACAACAATAGTTCTCCTTCCTGGGCTTCATTTGTTAGCTTCAATTTCTTTTCTTTTAGCTGGTTATAAAACTCAGCCATGACATCTCTTTTTCCCATTTTGCTTTTTTTTGTAGTTTCGTCTTCGTTTCCTTCCGACCCCTTTTCAACTACATTTTCTGGTTTTTGCTGTAAACTCACCATAACTGCACACATGTAGACTACAATGTCCATAATCTTGTTGAATTTTTCTTCCATCAGTACCGCAAGCTTGTGGTAATTGCTTTCATCATTAACTTTTTCAATGTTTGTTTTTGTTTTGGCTGCGTAACTTTCAGTTGTTTTCAATTTGAACTGTCGCCTGGCTTCAGCCAAAGTAATATGATTTTCGCTCTTATATCTTTGAATTTCAACCTCTTGTTTTTTTACTTCACATTCATCGTCGTCTGCTTCATGACTTTTCCCACAGTTTGCGCATCTAATTTCTTCTTCTTTACATATCAATTCAGGATGTTCTTTTCCGCATCTTTTGCATCTCTTTTCATTTGAGCATTTATTTGTTCCATGATTAAAGCTTTGACACACATTGCATCTTCTGGGCCTATCAACAAATAAACTAATTTTTTGCCTCATGTAGAACATTTTCACGTATTCAGGTAACTCATGTCCATAAATGGTTAATAGCACAGTTCCTGTGGGTATTATCCGACCTTCGTGTCTAGTAGTAAATCTTCTGATATTTTGGATAGTTATTTGATTTTCTTCTTCTATCTCTTCCTGGATTTCCTTGAGGGTTATGTCCGTGTCTATTCTGAAAATTAAAAATCTTGTTGTTATGTTTTCATTCATTAGTATATGCTTGACTTTAGTATTAAATATTTGCTCTTTATTTACAATCTCGTTGGCACATTCGTAACTTTTCGTGGTGATTAACATCTTGTTGTTTCTGGTGTATCTGACTGTCTCTATTTCTTTGTAGTGTTCAAAGTTCTGTTTCATTTCATTTTTTAGCCGGATTGGGTTTAGCTTATGTAGCCCGCCCTCTTGACTCTCTACAATAATAACGCAGTCTTTTAAATTTGGTAAAAAGTTGATTTGCTGCTTAGCCGTCCTGCCGTCATTCCAGTTATATTTTTTGAATTCTTCATTATTGAATCCTGTACTTTCTTTAATCTTTACCTCAGTTCCCGACATTACTCAAAACCGTGCCTGGAGACCAGTCCAACGTACTCAGACTGTACACGTGCACTTAAAAGGAACAACACTCAACACTAATTACAAATAAGAAATACAAACACTAATATATTACAATACTCGAATAAATTTACTCTCACCACACTGAAAAGCAGAACCCTCGACGCACACGTGGACTAATAGCTGCCGCAACAACACCACACACGCTCACCGGGCCGCGCCGCGCCTTCGATTCATATTTTCAGATTTAGGATTAGGGGATGTTTGTTTACATTGTGTTTAAAATAACCACCCTACAGACCAATGCCGCGTCAAAAACAGACTCAAATGTAATTATTGCTCAAAAAATGGGCACATTAGCAAAGTTTGCATTACAGAACTTATTAAAAAGAAAAAAAAATTAATCATGAAGATAACAGTGTACGCTATGTTGAGAATGCAG
This sequence comes from Maratus speciosus, assembly GCA_963932465.1. Taxonomy (NCBI): domain Eukaryota; kingdom Metazoa; phylum Arthropoda; class Arachnida; order Araneae; family Salticidae; genus Maratus; species Maratus speciosus. The sequence goes on from OZ010798.1 coordinate 83,820,475, forward strand.
AAACTAGTGATTTTCAAATTGGCCAGATTATAGATATATGTTTAAATTCCTTAGAAAATGATGACAGAATTTTTGCAATCGTCCAGTTAAATGGGAAACCAAACTGCTTTGAATGTGACTCTGGAAGCCGCGTCAGTATCATGGACATAGATCAATTTCAACAAATACTCCAATTTTAAACACAAACGTAGGTTTTCGCAGTTATACTGGAAATATTTTCAAGCCAGTTGGATATGTTAAAATTAATGCCACGTACAATGGATATTCCAGCTTAGAGGATTTATATTTAATTGATCTGAAAAAAGAAGCCATTTTAGGTAGAAACTGGATTAGAAATTTAAAAATTAATTTAAATGACATAAATATTACAACAGTCAACCAGATACCCTTGGTGAATATCAAAGACTCTGTCGATTCTATTCTAAAAGAATATTCCGATGTATTTGAACAAAAAGTTGGAAAAATTCCAAATTATACCTGCTCACTCAAGTTACGTGAAGGTGCCAAGCCTGTATTTATAAAACCACGCCCAGTTCCATATGCCCCGAGAGAAAAGGTGGAGACAGAACTTGATAAATTAATATCTCAGAACATTATTGAAAAAGTTGATCATTCCGAGTGGGGTACACCGCTTGTTGTTGTTCCAAAATCTGATGGGTCTGTCAGACTATGTGCTGATTACAAAGTAACCGTAAATGAACAATTACATGATGCCAGGCATCCAATCCCAAAGATTGAAGAAATTTTTAATGAACTTAGCGGTGGAACATATTTTTGTACTTTAGACATACACAAAGCATATTTACACTTACCTGTTGATGAAGAGAGTGCCAAAATCCAAACAATTTCATCACATAAAGGCACATATTGGGCTAAACGTTTATTTTTCGGTATCAAGTCAGCACCGAATGAATTCCATTCCTTTATTGACCAATTTGTTCAAGATCTAGATGGTACCACAGCATATTTTGACGACCTAATTACTCAAGGAAAAACCCTTGAAGAATGCAAACGGCGTTTACTTCAAGTGTTACAGAAACTTAGGAAATATGATTTACACATAAATGTCAACAAATGTAAATTTTTTCAGAAAAAGGTGGAATATCTTGGACATGTAATCAGTTCTGAAGGATTAAGTAAATCCCCTGAAAAAATTAAGGCAATTCAAGATGCCCCCAGACCAAAGAATGTGGATGAACTTAGACAGTTCTTAGGATTAGTGATGTACTATTCCAAATTTATCAAAGATGTATCTACTTTATTATATCCATTGAATGAACTCCTCAGAAAAAATGTTCTGTATAGGTGGACAGCTGATTGCGAAGCCGCATGGATAAAGGCTAAAGCAGAAATAGCCAGTGAACAAGTTCTGATACCCTTTACTCCTGAATTACCGGTAACATTAGCTACAGATACCAGCCCATTTGGACTATCAGGTATACTTTCACATACCATGCCTGATGGAAGTGAACGACCTATAGGCTTTGCCTCCAGATCACTCACCGCAGCAGAGAGGAACTACAGTCAACTTGACAGAGAAGCCACAGCAGTCTTTTGGGCATGTAAGAAGTTTTATGGTTATATTTTTGGAAGAAAATTTACATTGATTGTAGATAATAAACCTGTTATGACAATTCTTCATCCAGAGAAAAAACTTCCTGTTCTGGCTGCAACAAGAATGCTTCGATATGCACATTTCCTTTCAAACTTTGATTACAAAATTGTGTATCGGAAGTCATCAGACCATACAAATGTGGATTATCTGTCTCGAAGCCCTCTTCCTTTAAGTGATTATGAAGTAAATATAGTTGATGATGAATTTGCTTTTCAAGAATCTGTGATACATCAAATTTCAACAGATACCATTACAGCAACAACTATACAACAGGAAACATCATGTGATGAAGAACTTTCAAATCTAAAAGAAAACGTCCTAAATGGTAAGATCATGGATCCAGAAATCACACTTCAAGAAGGTATTTTATTAAGAGGTCATCGTGTCATCATCCCTAAAAGACTTCAACCAGCTATTTTACAAGAACTCCATTCCACTCATGTAGGCATTGTCAAGATGAAAGCCCTTGCCAGAAATTACTGTTATTGGAAAAACATTGACACAGATATTGAAGCCTTAGTAAAAAGCTGCAAGGAATGTTGCGATATAAAGAAAAATCCTCAGAAAGCTCCAATACACAATTGGGACATACCAGCTAGAAATTTTCAACGTGTCCACATAGACTATGCTGGACCATTCACGGGACATTTCTTCTTCCTTGCTATTGATGCTAAATCCAAGTGGCCTGAAATCTATTCTATGAGGAGAGATCCAGATTCTAATTCGACTATATGTTTCCTGAGAAAAATATTCAGCCGTCATGGATTGCCAGACATACTTGTTAATGCAAAAATCTTCAAATCAACAGAATTTGTAAGTTTCTGCAAACGAAATGGCATAAGGCAAAGACATAGTGCGCCTGGACACCCTGAAACGAATGGTCAAGCTGAACGATATTGCCAAATCCTCAAAGCCAAACTAAAATGCATGCGGTTTCAGCCAGGCACCCTTCAAGAGAAGCTGTGTGAACTACTATTCCGTTTCAGAGCAACACCACTTTCTTGTGGAAAGACACCTGCAGAACTACTCTATGGCAGGAACCTCAAAACTAAATTAGACCTCTTGAGACCTGAAACATCTGAAGTCTTGAGAAACACTGCACCTCAACCCAATTTTGACAAATCATTCAAATTAGGTACTCGAGTACAATCAAGAAATTATTCTAACTCAATACTGTGGAAGTATGGAACAGTCGTCGAACGTCTTGGACGTGTCCATTACTTAATAGAATTAGATGATGGATATATAATTAAAAGACATTTCGACCAACTCCGCCAGTGCCAAGTTGACCGACAGTTTCCTGCCATGCATGTTACTCCACGGAGGAAGTTGTCTGTCACATTTAGTGACGATGCAAAACACAAAGAAACGTCCAGATCAACTACCAGTGTTGCAATACAAACTGCAAATACCCCTGCTGCCAGTAGCCCTAAAGTGAGTGTTCCAGTTGAATCGAGGACCAGGGATGGATCATCAGACCTAGTGAGTACTGCTTCCCAAGGACTGAGGCGATCCACACGAACAAGAAAACCAGTACAGCGATTGGACTTATAAACTTGTGTACATTGTAAATTAATTATGGGACATTCCCCCCCTCCTTCCTTTAACTATTCCCCAATAACAAACTTTATTATTGTATTACATTTTTATTGCCAAACTCAGTAATTTTAAATTTTCATTATTGTATCCAGATATATAAGGTAAGTCTTAATTATTGTAAGTGCTCCTAAATTAGTGTGGGAGAATTGTAATGTACAATATAAGATGGCAACAGCCAACTCCCTTTAACTTTTGTCTATGCCAATTGGCAAGATCAGTCTGTATCATCCTGAGCAGCATGTCGCTGCAGACGCTGAACCACGTTGATTTTTATTAAACAAATTATGCTTTTCTTAATTAGTATTTACTGAAACTATTATGCATTCTCCACCTGTATAAATACTACAATGGACATTTCAGAGGGGGGGGGGGGGGAATGTGATTTATCGTAATTAATTTTATTATTTACCCCCTTCCCTAATTCGTTGAAAAACTTATGCAGAAATTGCATTTTTACGTTTTTAATAGTTCTAGACTAGTTCATGATTTTTATAGGTTTCGGTACAGCATTTTTAAGAAAAATGATTTTTTTAAATATTCAAAAAATGTTTTTTTCTTACATATTATTAATAGTTTAAAATTGTTTTTTAAATATAGTTATTAGCAAAAGAAAAAAAGAAAGAATTTCAGAGCTATTTAGACCTTGCCATCAAACCCACTTATCAACGACGCAAAAGCCTGTATGTACGCACGAGCGAAAGGCAGATTGTAAGATTTAAATAAATAAATGGAAACTCAAATCAGATAAGCGACCTTTTGCTTTTCTGATTGACGATAAATACAGAAACTGCACAAAATAAGCGTAATTAAGATTAGTTGATAAGATTATAGAGTTCTTCCACGTCATTCTCTAGAAATATTTAGAAGTGGATAAAAAATGCTGTTTCACCAATTTAAGCGTATTTTCCCCCACTTTTCCAGATTAAAGGAATTGTAAAAATACTTGAATTTCCGCAGATTTAGGCCTATGGAATGTTGCAGTATGGAATGATGATAATCCGCAGATCCTTGGATCTGAGAAAGTTGGCTAAAAACTATTCATAAGAGTATAATATCGCTTATGCTTTTCATATAATTCGAATATAAGAATAATTCGATTATGCCGAGCGCCATAATTAATAGTAACGGCTTCAAGCATGATTGGCGGCTTTTCCCGTTTTCGTACATTCAGCTTCATTTTTCCAGTTTATATTTTATTACTATTACTTTACGGTGTATTAAAATTCCATGTTTGCAGTATACAATCAAATCAAATTATGTCTGTAAGAATATAGCATATTTAAATAGAACAAGCAAAAACGACAGATGTTTATATGGAAAGTATCAAGGCCGGATTCAATAGTACTGTTTATCGGAAAGTAATTCACATTAGTTCAAATACTTACTGTTAGGAAACGATGAATTAAACTGCTCATAAGGATAACAAGTTGGAAATTGCTCGTCAAACGTGGCAAATGAGGTGCGTTCGTACTATAACTAGTTTTATAATTATTTTTTGCACCCCATATTGTACTGAATGTATATTTTTTGCACTTCATAAGTGCATAATCTGTAACATCATTAAAATGCACTTGCAATATTTTTTTTCCTATTCCCCGTAATGTAACAGAACACTTTTGACTGTCCCTGTAATTAACCTATACATCCGATTTTCATAAAATTTGAAATGGTTCAACAAAATTTTGCAACAATTATATATTTAAAATTTCAGACCATTCGGAAGGCTTTAACATCATTAAAATGCACTTGCAATAATTTTCCCCCATTGGCCGTAATGTAACGGAAAACTTTTGTCTATCCCTGCAACTAAACTATACATCCGATTTTCATAAAATTTAAAATGGCTCAACAAAATATTACAACAATTACGTATTTAAAATTTCAAAACATTCGGAAGGCTTTAACAACATTAAAATGCACTTGCAATAATTTTTCCCATTGGCCGTAATGTAAAGAAAAACTTTTGACTGTCCCTGTAATTAAACTATACATCCGATTTTCATAAAAATTTAAATGGCTCGACAAAATATTACAACAATTATGTATTTAAAATTTCAGAACATTCGGAAGGCTGTAACACCCTTAAAATGCACTTGCAATAATTTTTCCCATTGGCCGTAATGTAAAGAAAAACTTTTGACTGTCTCTGTAATTAAACTATACATCCGATTTTCATAAAAATTTAAATGGCTCGACAAAATATTACAACAATTATGTATTTAAAACTTTAGAACATTCGGAAGGCTGTAACACCCTTAAAATGCACTTGCAATAATTTTTCCCATTGGCCGTAATGTAAAGAAAAACTTTTGACTGTCCCTGTAATTAAACTATACATCCGATTTTCATAAAACTTTAAATGGCTCGACAAAATTTTGCAACAGTCATATATTTAAAATTTCAGGCCATTCGGTTAGGTAGTTTTTGCTCTGTTATATGCGGACAGACAGACGGACTGAACGACGACTATAGGTGCTACGTATTTATATAATTACGAACGCACCTAAAAATCAATCAATTTGATGAATCATATAGAATGAATTGATTAATAACTGAGGGGTTTTTTTCGAGGGGGTTGGGGGTGGCGATAATTTGTTCTTTGAAAAAAAAATCATTTATAATTGGATATTTGGAATTCTTGAAGAAATGATTACTAATATTAAGAATGCAAAATTAATAAGTAAAGTGTTTTATGTAATGCCTGCAAAGATATAAAAATCTTGAAGAATATTCAATAATAGCAAACATCTATACTGAAGGTGCTTGTTAATTTTTATAAAATTGCAATAGTAATGTTACGATGATTTGTAACGTGCAACAAAAACTGGCATAATAAAAGTAGCCATTGCTCTTTGTAAATCCATTATAAGATAGTAACCACTTAGTATTTAGTAAACCATTTGCAACATTCCATATTTAGGAAATATAATCAGCACCATTCGACCAATTATTTAGGAGATATTATCTGCAGTCGTTATTAGTAAACAGCTCATCTGCAGTATCCGTTATCCCTTTTGGCATGAGATCAAAGAACATTGGTGTTTTCCCCAATTATAAGATAACAGTCTGTCTTTATGGAAACATTTTTATTTAGCTCATTGAGTAGAATACAGTATGAAGCACACCACCACTCCGTAGATTTATTGCGAAATTTCACTATATTTACTTTAGTAGTTACTTTCTCCAGAACCACATTTTACTAAAGATTTTATGCAGGGTTCGTACGGGTGCCATTATTTTCAAGGCAAAATATCAGTATTTTTTTTTTACAGAAAAATAAATCTAGTTTAAATAAACGAAATTTCGCCTTATTTAAGGAGAGATTTTCCATAAGAAAATACTGGTACCGAAGAATTCTTAGTCTGGAAATTCAAGCACCCGTATGAACCCTGTTATAGTATCATTCTATCATATTCAGAGGTTTCTCTTCCAGACGACAACTATAGATTTTGAAAACAACTAATGACAAGAAAATATAAGCCCCGTACTCATGTTTCGACGTTCATACCACGATGCGAAGGGCTTTTTTTTGCTAAGTTCAGCTAAACATCATTTTCAAAAAATCATTAGAAAGACTCTGTTAACTTTCTAGATATTATCAACGATACTTGCAGAGATCGTGATAGTTGAAGTTGTAGTCATCGTTAAATTCGCCTTCCCATGCAAATGCAAATGATGATGATAAAAATTGAATTAAATTTCTTTCCCCGGCACATTTTCTTATAAGAGATTTCCTGTTCTTAGTGCCTGATAAAATGATTCCTGCAAAATATGAAACTGTTTGTTTGTCTGTGAAAAAGAGACAAATCTTACATTTTTACAGTAAAGAGAAAAAAAGCAGAAATCTGGAACGTCTAACAACCAGGGTTGCAGCTCGGCCTTCAATTGTAATCCGAATTTTCAAAATTCACACAGGAAATTTTTAAAGAAGAATTGTTAATTTAAGTGTTCGCTACTTCGACTTCGAACACCTTTTTAACAGAGGCCCTTGTAAACAACTCCACACATCCCCGGGATCAGAACTGGTGAGAAATGGCAGGAGAGCAATCTAAGACCTGGATGGTAGCAATTAAATTAAAGGGGGGGGGGAAACAATAAAAAAGGGATCAAAATGACCTGAACAGGTGGAAAAAATGAGCTACTTGAAGTAAAAACAATGATAAGTAGTAGTGATAATGTATGTAGTAATGTAGTGATAAGTGATAATGTATGATAATAAGGAGTATGATAAAAAAAAAATAGAAAAAGCAGAGAGAATTTACTAGGCGGAAGTTTAAGTATAGCATTACAAAAACTAGATATATTTTTGGATTTTATAAAATTTTTTGAATTTTTTATAAGTTTTTTCAAATAATTTTTAAAGTTTTTTGTAGATTTTTTATAATTTTATAACAAATGAGTAGTAAACTCAAGTACAAATAATAAATGCTAGTCAGGAAATTTAAGTGTTCGCTAAAAGTCTCTCATTAAATAAAGCATACAATACTATTCTTTAATTCTGGTATGAACTTGAATAAAAATAGATGCTATACTGGCAACCCTGCTAATAATCAGAATGACAATGTTTTCTACTGTTGGAGGACAACAAAATTCCAGGTTCTTGGTTTCTTTTCCGTATACTGCAGGTACATCCTAAAAAGAAAAAAATGCATCTTTCCGAATCGTAACAACCAAGACGAAGAATTCCACATTTAATCGTCCAATAAAAAAATGAGTACTTTTTTAAATCGGTTATTGTATGATTAACGTCTAGATGTCACAGGCTTTTGTTGGGTATTATTTATAACGGCCTACACATATTTACGAATGGAATATAGGCCAAAGAGGGAATTTCTTCCGTGGGGGTCTTTCTAAGGGAATCTAACCCATAATAACACATAAGTTTCGAAGAAAACCACGAAAGACTCAGAACGATTAGGCCGACGGACGCAATTGAGTTCGAGCCCAGCACCTTTCGTCTAACAGCTTTGATAGCAGAACCTCTCAGCCGGCGGGGACTACATATTACAGGAGAATATTTCAGCACCCCAAAAAGTACTAATATAGAATGTACTTACTACGACTTTCATTTTTATAACAGTAAAACAGACTAATCCACCGTCATCGCATTCACATCTAAAGTTTAATATGTGTATTTTCTAAACCAACTGCAGGATAATCAAGATTTTAATTACTGTATTCTTATTCAGCATATTAATGTCGCTTTTAGGTAGATTTCGTAAGAAATATTACCTATTACAGTCCAGTGTTGCCAGATTGGGGACTTTTTTGTCCCCAGATTGTTGATTGTCACCGCTTTTTTAAAATAGAAATATTCCCCCTATTTACAAATAAATTAAAAATACTGAAAAATAAGGTGAATTATACTATTTTAAAAAAAGTGGTGGAGGCAAATAATCTAATTTAAAAAGTCCCCAATCTGGCAACACTGTTGCAGTCATTACCATGGTGAAACTTTTGAAAAATTCCTTCGTAACTTTTCATTATATGACCCCAGGAACCCAAAACCACCCCCCATTTAAAAAGTTTATATGTATATATATATATATATATATATATATGGACTAAATTTTGTCTGCACGATAAAAGTCACAATTCTGCATGGATCGTCTTCAAACTCGCCAATATCTCAATGGGGATTGGAAATGAGAAAAATCGGCCCATGGTAGTAGAAATGGGGGAGGGTTAAAAATTTTGAATAGCGCCTTAATATGATTCTGATAAAACCAGCTCTTACAGAAAAATGACGGGAAAATTAAAAAAAAATGCGTTATAGCAGTTGCCAACAATTTAAAAAAAACCATAATAAAATTCTTACCACAAGAATTACTTTTCTATTGCCAGATTTCCTCGTGAAAAATAAAAATCTATAGATATATATATTACGCTATCGTATCTCCATACATATAAGGTGGGTTACCGTAGGATGGACTCTATTCTGTCGCCAAATGCCGACAAGTTTGTCGCCAACAGGGCGATATATCGCCAAATTTGGCGGTCAAAATTAGACGCCAAAAGTGACGCCAACTTGTCGATATCTCTAATATTTCGCCAGATTCCTATAGACTTCCATTGTAAACCAATAAGTTTTACTTGCGTACAGAAAATCAACTACAGTATACTCTCGGTATCTCGAACTTCCATACCTCGAAAACCTTGGTATGTCGAAAAATTATTTTTCCCCTTGATTTTACATATTCATCTAACGTTAATTTTAATTCTTATCTCGAAGAGTTTTCACTCAAAACCTTGTTATTTCGAATATTTTTAAAAGTAAAAAATGAATCTTTCCGGAAAAATCGCTGTCCAATTGTTTCGAAAAAAAAATAGAGGGGTTTCCAAGAATCTCTCGCACCCCTCATTATCTCTCTGAGGAGTCAGGGACGATTCCGCATATTTCCATCTGGCCATTTGAACGCCAAACAAAGGAGGAAAACAAGTGTTTCCTTTTCATATGGATGGCTTTTTTGTATGTAATGCTCGGAAAACGTGGAAAACGATGACTTTACCGCTATTTTTCGAACAGAAAAAATTGGTTGAAGAACAATATCAAAAGAGAAGACGCCAGACCACGGCACTGGACTTTAAGAAATTCTAGCAATGTAAAACCATTTATGTATTTACTAATTCTTTTCAATTTAAAGTAATTGTTTTCTTCTGTTTAAAAAATCAAAATTATCATCCTGCATTTAGACTTATTGTCAACAATCATTACATATTTATACTTAATTTCATTTATCCTTACTCTAATTTTTATAATATTATTCCGTATCTTGTGCTTATGTTTTTACGTGAATTTTTATGTTTTAGTTATGGCCTAGTTATCTCGAAAACTCGCTATCTCGAAATTTTTTTAGCGTCCCTTCAACTTCGAGTTATCGAGAGTACACTGTAATTGAGATATTTTAATGCAACAAAATCTAATATTGGTACTACTTGGTTATCCCGTCGACCAAAAATTTATCGCCAAACTATAAGATTAAATGCCAATAATGGTTGATGGAAAATGTCACATTCACTTGGCTGTAAGCAAATTACACGTGTTTACGTCGACATGGGATTTTTATTTCGACATTTTATTTGTATTTTTATTAATGTTATACTAATTTATTTGTTCTTTCGTTATTTAAAATAAAAATTTAACTACTAAATCTACCTATAACTGTAGGCCGAGCCGGCGGGGATTTGATTATGTAATGGTTTTGTTGTTAGTTTGTGTAAACAGGCAGTTAATATAATTTTTGTTCGGAATGTGTAAAACTGCTCATTACTATTACAAACTACATGAAAAAATAGATTAACTTTTTTTACGATTTATTCAGAAGAAAATAAAGAATACCTGTGAATAAACTTTCATCTTCAACAGTATTTTGTTTCTTCTTCTTCTTTTTTTTTTGTGACAGAGTTACCTCAGAAGACATTTAATAACTTTTTTATTTATCAGAAAATGAAATAGTTCAACGTTCACCAAAAATTTTGAAAATAAAAACATCAACACTTATATATGTTTTTCTATTGTATGTTTTTCATTATATTTCATGTACTTATATTTATCGCATAATCAAGAAGAATTAATTCTTGATATAATGTTTTATAAACTCAATAAACAGGCATAAAAAATAAATATTTCCTGAGATAAACATTTTCTTTTCCTTTACTATAATATTACAGTAAGAGAAACCTTATAATGTAATTGAACTTCTTAGAGAGCATCTTCTACTTATATTAATACGTTGGGTGCCATGCCAAGTCTATTTTGTCTGTCTTTCCATTTGGGTCGCGAAATAAGAAACCTGTTACACAATCTATTAAAAAAAAAAAAAAAAAAAAAAAAAAAAAAGAAGAAGAAGAAAAAAATCTAAAAGTCTCAAACGTGCGACGGTTTTGTAAGCTATGCTGCGAAAAAATTGCGGGGCAATTTGATTGAAAAATGGTCAGGAAATTAAATAATAGACCGGGAACCCGGCAGCACAGACAATCAAATCACCTCATCGAGTTCACGGATGAAATTCTAGGATTAATTAAATCTTGATTCGCATATTAAAACACAACCGGTCTGCCAAATCATATCTTGGTAAAAAACACTTGAAAACCCGATTATAGCGACTGACTCGTACGTTTACCATTATGTTTTCCTGCACCAAAAGGTATGAAAACATGGAGGACAGGGAGCAGGAAAACACAATGGTAAATCTATGAGTCAGCCGCTAAAATCGGGTTTTCAGGTGTTTTCCTCCAAGATATGACTTAGCAGACCGTGTGCGTTTTAATATGCGAATCAAGATTTAATTAATACTAGAATTTCATCCGTGAACTCGATGAGGTTCAGTAGCACCAACTTTTGAAATATATTGCGTGGGCTCAAAAATTTGAGTAAAATAATACATACAATTTTTTCACCTTAGCGCGTAGACAGAGTATGGAGACAGAGGCGGACAGGATTAAATGACTAAAATGATAATTCAAAGTTGAATAATGTTTTTTTTTCTAAGCAAAACATAAATTATAATTTAATAATTAATTTATTAAATTATATTTTCAAGTGTTCTTTATAAATACATTAATATTTATTATAAGTAGCAAAAATAGCGAACTATTGAAAGTGGAAAATTCTAAATGTCAAGAAAAACATATACTTTAGTCATCCATTGCTTTACCAATTCAAGACATTAAAACAGATGAAAAAAAAAAGCAGGAAATTTGTTTTTGAGAGAAATGTAATTATACATCCGCTGAAGGGGCTTTCAGTGCACCTGCAAGTCTAATGGATGTCCTTACTATTTTTCAAACAAAATTATTTTGAGAACTTCAATAAAACCATCCTGCAAGTCTAATGGATGTCCTTACTATTTTTCAAACAAAATTATTTTGAGAACTTCAATAAAACCATCCTGCAAGTCTAATGGATGTCCTTACTATTTTTCAAACAAAATTATTTTGAGAACTTCAATAAAACCAAACTTCATTTCAGCTATTAACCCTCCGTCTACCAGACGGGTCCATTGGACCCGACAGGTACATACAAAATATTCATTCAAACCAGAAATTTCTTTAAAATAAACTAAGTATATAAACCAGACAAAAATAAGGTAAATAAATAAGTTAAATATTTTTAAAAAAAAGTTCTGGTGTAGAACGTTTTATTAAAACTTGAATAAAATTCCCGGTAGATCTAGGGTTAAATAAAAAAAGCAATTTAACAAATTACAACGATCATTTGGAAAATGATTTTTTCAAAGATTTTTTTTAAGACAAAAAATCGCACGGAGTTGATCATACATTACGTAAGCCATGAATTAAACATTAATAGTGTTATTACACAAAAAAATCGCCTGCGACTCGTCAGATTTCCTGAAACTTACGTATTATCCACCTGAAACTTACGTATTATCCAAGCATTTCATTGGCTGTTCGGGAAAAGGCTTTTCCATCGTAAAAATCTGACGACCAATTTTAAATAAAATTTCATTCTTAAACTTCTAAACATCCCACATATTACTTTTTACACCGTCATATAGAGAAATAAAATATACTTTTAAATGCAATTTGTTTGAAAGCTGTATCTCAATTTTGTTTCTGAGTTATTAATTTTTTTTTGTAGTTTTTTATTACTTTTTTTTCATAGTGGCAACAGAAGTATCCATCTCTGTTGAAAGTAAAGGGAAATACAGATTACAGTATAGACCAATCAGAAAATGAATAAAATGCGGATTCAGCCAATAAAACGCTTCAGATATGTTTCTGATTTCCTACCCTGACAGAGGACAATAACCATTTTTCCAAATCGTTAATAAATAATTAACGAAATAAATCAATTGAAATTGGGCAGGCTAACAAATTAAATTATCGGGTGGACTCGCGCCCCATGGGCCCATATAAGTTGGCGCCAATGATGAGGTGATTGTCTGTGCTGCCGGCTATAAGGAAGTTGCCACATTTTGTAATACTTGCGAAAGACAACCGTTTTTAGGTTTACTTTGTTTTAGTAAAACCTATTAAAATTTTTTGGTAAGAAATATTTAATACATTCATGATGCAATCCTGTAATTACTTAAAATTTATTTAGAATTTAACCTTTTGAATTTTATTTTGTATTTTATACTGTCAGACGCGGCCTAAACGGAAAAGTTAAGTGTTAGTCACTGGTAACTGACATGGCGCTCAAAGTGTTAATGCGAAAAATGTAAATATTACCTACATTCAAACATTTTGTTTATATGTTCATTATGGACAGCTTTTACTTGAATAATGTATGCATTTGGATACTCGAAATTAGGATTCAGCTTTAAACTAGGGATGAGATTTCCGCTTTTTTCCACACCAGTATATTCGTAGAGAAAATGCTATTCTCTGAAATCGCAAAAACGTTCCGATTAAATAACATAAAATTTTTTCTAACAAAATACTGGTGTGCAAAAAAAGCGGAAATCTCATCCCTACTTTAAACCTCCCCAAACCAAAATCGCAAGATTTTAAATATAAAACTCTCCCACATATGTTTTAAAGTAATGTTCTATGTATAACAAAAGATTTAAATTGTTTCTTCTTGGCATTTATCTGTTTAAATAACTTTTCATGCATGTATGCCATTGAATTTTGTGCAGCCTGTTATAAATTCCAAAAGTGAAAAGTTTTAATTACGAAACTACTCATGACGGTCGTGAGCGAAAACTTTGTATTTGGAATAATGTGCTACACTTACGCCATACTGAACTCTACAAATCCGTATTTTTTTGTTCATCTGGCTACTTTACATTTTATACATCTCTTATAGAGTATACATAAGCTTTATATTATTGCTTGAAATGGAAACAATTATGTATTCAGGATTAATCTTTAAACCCAATATTTAAATGAGGCTATAGAAAATCTTTTTTGTAGAAAATTCTTTTAAAACGTATTAATAAGATGCAATTTATTATAGAGGTTGTATTAAAAACATCTTTAGTTTTTTATACAACATCACATTATTTTTTATGCACACCAGATGATTCAAAATAAATTTTCGTTAAAACCATAGCTTGTACAAGCATACTTCCAGTTACTAGGAGTGCACAAATTAAGAACAGCTCTTATATATCATGGCATATGTGTGAAACGGATCTGTATAAATATTTAAAAATATATAATTGGTAGACAAAGAAACACGCTAGTTTCCAGAAGATGCATCAATTTTATATGGCTAAAATTAATATGTGTAAGTTGCATTTGAAAACTAATGTATGTGTGTATATATATACAGGGTGTTCCGTTAAAGGGGTCCAATATTAATAGGGGTAATAGAGGAGATAACACGGAGCATAAATCAGTACATAATGCCTGGCCGGATCTCAATAATTTTCAAGTTACAGCAAATAGAATGAAAAATCGGAAATTTGTAAAAAAACCCTCATTGCTAAACTATCGATAATGCTACATAAAAACGAAGCACATATTTAGAAAGAGCAGAAAAAATCCTACGAAATGACATAAGTTGTTTTAGAATATTGAGAATTAATGGCGAGTTACAAGCTCTGAAACAGTGAAAAAATACAAAATCAAATATTTAGCAAAATAGTTAATCGTTAATTCCAAAAATGCAACTCTACCTACATCAAGGAAAATGTTAGAAAATTTGGTCCATTCCAAAAGCTTTCGAAGAAGCTGACAATAAACCATATCAGTTTAATTGTATGGGAGAAATCAAGCAGTTCCCTAGTTACAACTCTGTACTGTTGCGCGCTCGGAAAGGGCGAAACTCCGCCCATGACGATTGTAAACACCCCGTTTTAATATCTTTCAATTATACATTTCTGATCAACCTCTATCAATACCCTTTCATTATTCAGTCTGGTCAAGTGAATGACATATTGTGCAGCTCACGCCTTGTCTTAAAGCAAACTCCGTGACTGCTGCGTTTCCTCCATGAACTTTCAGGATGATGAAGAAGAAGTACTTTTGATGCAAATTTTCTATGTGTATAGGAAGAAAAGTGTAATAAAACAGCAGTCATCAGTGGGCGTTATGTTAAAGGGAG
Organism: Maratus speciosus; assembly: GCA_963932465.1. NCBI lineage: Eukaryota > Metazoa > Arthropoda > Arachnida > Araneae > Salticidae > Maratus > Maratus speciosus. The sequence goes on from OZ010798.1 coordinate 83,835,705, forward strand.
GCTGTTGTAAGTGGGATTGTAGTAAGTTGATGTATAATAATTATGCCGGAATACTCTAACGAAGAATATGCGGACATGCATCTGATGTACGGGCAAGCTCATGGAAATGCATGTCTAGCACAGCGCATGTACCGTGAGCAATTTCCAAGGAGACGTTGCCCAAGTTCGAAACTCTTCATAAAAATCGATAGACGATTACGGGAGACTGGATCGTTTAATACAGCAAGCATTCATGCAGGGAAACCTCGACATGTACGAACACCTGCAATGGAAGAAGATGTACTGAATATTTTTAAAGATAACCCCTCCACGAGTACACGAGCTGCTGCGTCTGAAGTCGGTGTTTCTGACCAAAGTGTGTGGCGTGTTCTGCGTGCAGAAAACATGCACCCCTTTCATGTGCAGCGGGTACAACTGTTATCAGTAACAGATTGTGCTCAGCGGACAGAATTCGTACGCTGGTTGCTTAATGTAACAGAAAATAATCCACAATTTCTGGAAAATATTTTATTTACTGATGAAGCAACATTTACGAGAGAGGGCGTGGTAAACACGCACAATATGCACGCATGGTCATATACAAATTCGCACACTGTTTTCCCGTCGAACGCACAACAAAAGTTCAGTGTGAACATATGGGCAGGTGTCCTCGGCGATTATCTCATAGGACCATATTTACTCCCAGATGTACTCAATGGCAGTACGTACTTGGTTTTCCTACGGGATATCTTACCGCAGTTACTACAAAATGTGCCAGCAACATTGCGCCGCAATATGTGGTTTATGCACGATGGCGCACCGGCACATTTTTTCATAGGTGTTCGCAATCACCTCAATTCAACATATCCTGGGAAATGGATTGGACGCAGTGGACCTGTTGCTTGGCCTGCACGCTCTCCAGACCTCAATCCGTTAGACTTTTTTGTTTGGGGACACCTTAAATCGCTGGTGTATGAAACGCCTGTGGATACACCGGAGGATTTACTAGCGCGAATCGTTGTCGCTGCAGGAGACATTCCCAACTCCGTCGGAGTTTTTCGGCGTGTTCGCCAATCTTTACGACGTCGCTGTCGGCTGTGCGATTCTGTTAATGGGCGCAACTTCGAACACCTATTATAATAATGTCCGTTCGTCTGCCTTCCGACATTGAACTGTGCAGCGCAGGCCAGAAGACTATGCTTCACATATGTCATAAAGTACGTGGAATGTAATGCTTTATTTGTCATTTTTCTTTTATTTTCAACACTTTTTGGCACAGTATTTTGTAAGTCACAGACTGTGGTGTACTCAAATTGTAAATTACAAAGTTTGTATGAATTAATTTAAAATTTAGTGTCTTTTTTAAATTTATAATTAATAAAATTATTATGCTATTTGTTATTATTATTTCCTATCATAAATTATGATGCACATATACATACAATAATTGTCCATGTAAAACATGTACTGAAACTTCTTGCATAGTTACAAATCGCAATATTTTTAATTATTTCCGAATTTTCACCACCAGTTTAATTTTAAAGAATTTAACTTAAGCTTTATATCAATAAAAGACCACTTTAAAATGTAGACTATTATTGTAAAGTTATTTTGGTTCATACAACTCTTGAATAATTAAAAATGTTGCATCTGAGAAGAAGCATGATCGAAAATGTATAGTTGCGAGTAATTAAAAAGTCTGTGTTTCCAATCGTGATGGGCGGAGTTTAACCTTTGCTAGTGTCAAAGAAAGCGGAGTTGTAACTAAGAAACTGATTAATTTCTCTCACACAATTAAACCGATATCGTTCATTGTAAGCTTTTTCGAAAGTTTTCGGAATGGACCAAATTTTACTACATTTTCCTTGTTGTAGCTAGAGTTGTCTTTTTGGAATTAACGATTAACTATTTTGATGTATATTGGATTTCGTACTTTTTTCACTGTTTCAGGGCTTGTAACTCGTCAATAAATATTGCTATTTTAATACAATTGATGTCATTTTTTAGGTTTTTTTCTGCTCTTTCTAAATATGTGCTTCGTTTTTATGTAGCATTATCGATAGTTTAGCAATGAGGGTTCTTTTACAATTTTCCGAATTTTCATTCTATTTGCTGTAACTTGAAAACTATTGAGATCCGACCAGGCTTTATATACTGATTTATGCTCCATGTGATCTCCTCTATTACCTCTATTAATATTGGACCCCTTTAACGGAACACCCTGTATATACATAAATGTTTATAAATAAAGGAAGAAAGTTCTGTGTCCCAGAGAATCTTATAGAATATATAATTGTAGTTGGTTAACTAGTGTGTAAATAATGAAATAAAATTATTTAGTTCAGAAACAAGTGCTGATAAATATTATCTCTGAACAAGAGAAGTGTGGAAAAGGTTTTTTTTTTTTTTTTTTTTTTTTTTTTATTGTTACTATAAAGAAATATAATATACGCATATTTATAATACACTTCTCAGCAAAAGTTTAGACACTGGTGATTTTTAACCTTTAAATAAAAAATACGAACACTTGGGTTATACAAATGACTGTACTTATTTTTAAACATATTTTAAACGTTTTAGGACAGAAATAACGGTTTTAATGTAGGATATTATTTCATTTAACTGAAAAAAGTGATATTTGCATAGTGCAAAAGTTTAGATACTTTTGTGATTTTTTGGATATTGTTGTTCACCGAAAACCGCATATTTCAAACTTATGACGTCACATGCATGAAGTATTTAAGTACACCTCGCGATAGCATCGGTTAGTGAAGATGCGCGAGCAAGAAATTTTCAGTCAGATGAAATAATTGTCTGAGCGAAGCGAAGGCTAATACTCAGCGAAATATTACTGTCCGGACACATTACTACTACGATGGATATTAACGCCATGTCCTACTAAAAAAAAAAGCCTAATAAAAACCTTTCGTCAAGCATAACTCAAAAGATATTAGTCGGATTTCGTTTCTGATGGCACCAGAAGGTACCTATGAGGGTTGCCTACTGAATGCACCTACTATGAAAAATAAGTTCCAAACCGTTTAAAAATTATATAGAGAAAACTGATAAAAAAGCACAATTTATCTGCATACGTCACAGAAATTTGGTGTGCGTCACTTTCACCGGTTGATGTTTTCGTAGACAACTGGTTTGAACACATGGAGCAAATAATAAAAAAAAAAACGCACGCATTAATATTGAATAGATCAGTTTCAACCACGTGATCACAAACCTTGCAACAACCCGTGGCAACCAGTTTTGGTGGGCAAACAAATAATAATACATTACTCCGTACCACGGTGTCAGTTTTTGGCCTGTTGTATAAAATCTGGCCTGTTGTATGACATACAATTGTGGATGATTAAAACAAAAGACATGAGTGTTTATTGCTCCGGGAGGTTATCTTTCTTTGGATGTCTGTCTGTCTATCATACAGCATGCAATTTTCTTGTAAAGGATGGTACTATTATGCAGTAAAACCTCCATAACGGACACACCCGATTAGTGGACACCTCTATTTAGTGGGCATTTTTTCGATTACCAACCCTTAAATAACTGTATATTTTTTACTCTCAGTAGCGGACACCTCCAAATAGAGGACAAATTCTGCCCTCCCAAGGTGTTCGCTATTCAGAGGTTTTACTGATAAAACCTCCATAGCGGACACACTCGATTAGTGGATACCTCTATTTAGCGGACATTTTTTCGATTACCAACTCTTAAATAACTGTACATGTTTTACTCTCAGTAGCGGTCACCTCTAAATAGAGGACAAATTCTGCATTCTCGGGGTGTCCGCTATTCAGAGGTTTTACTGTATATAATATTGATAGTTATTTTACAGGGCCACACAAAAGAATAAGAATATATGAAAAGAATATAAACTAAATTCGGGATTGGTAGATCGCTGATGGTAATGTAATTTTAGGATGTTGTTACAGTCATCCGCAGCCTGTTTTTAGAATTTCGTTCATCTAACGAAACCCTACCTGTCTCACTCCTTTGTCTGTCTGTCTGTCCGTCTGTCACAGAGCCCGTTCTCAGAAACTATATATGTCGGAGACTTGAAAATTTGCATACTTATAGCTGAACACCACACATCAAACGGCAAATAATAAAATTTTGAAAAAGTCTAATATTTAACCCTCTGGGCTCTAACTTGTGTATTTTAAGCAATTTTTCTAACTCAGCCCCTAATTTAATTAAGTTGGAGACATGAAATTTTGCATACTTATAGCTGAACATCTCACATCAAACGATAAATAATAAAATTTTGAAAAAGGTTTAATATTTAACCCTCTGGGCTCTAACTTGTGTATTTAAAGCAATTTTTCTAACTCAGCCCCTAATTAAGTTGGAGACATGAAAGTTTGCATACTTATAGCTGAACACTTGCGATAACACGATAAATCATAAAATTTTGAAAAAGTCATATTTAACCCTCCGGTCTCTAACTTCTATATTTTAAGCAATTTTTCTAACTCAGCCCCTAATTAAGTTGGAGACATGGCATTTTGCATACTTATAGCTGAACACCTCACATCAAACGACAAATAATAAAATTTTGAAAAAGCCTAATATTTAACCCTCTGGGCTCTAACTTATGTATTTTAAACAATTTTCGTAACTCAGCCCCTAATTAAGTTGGAGACATGAAATTTTGCATACTTATAGCTGAAATCCTCATATCAAACGACAAATAATAAAATTTTGAAAAAGGTCTAATATTTAACCCTCTGGGCTCTAACTTGTGTATTTTAAGCAATTTTTCTAACTCAGCCACTAATTAAGTTGGAGACATGAAAGTTTGCATACATATAGCTGAACACTTGCGATAACACGATAAATCATAAAATTTTGAAAAAGTTATATTTAACCCTCTGGGCTCTAACTTGTGTATTTTAAGCAATTTTTCTAACTTAGCCCCTAATTAATTTGGAGACATGAAATTTTGCATACTGATAGCTGAACACCTCACATCAAACGACAAATAATAAAATTTTGAAAAAATCTAATATTTAACCTATAATATTTTGTCTCGCGCAATTTTTAAATTTAAACTGTTTTGCAATACTATTTTTTGTTCATTTTGCATAATAAGTGTAATGTGACGCAATTTCTTCTATTTCAGACTTCTAACGCATGTTAATGAATTTATTTTACAATATCCTTTCTCTTTCAAAATTCACATGTAAATATAGTTTTAATGGCGTAATTTCCAATAAGTGCCTGCTTTTTATACCTAATTATTTAATTCTAATTTGAAGGGTTTTTTTATCTGTTTATAATAGTAACGTGTAAATATTTTTTTTATTTGAAGCAAACATTATTGTTTGCGCTGTTTATACAGTTGGCAACAGTTTAAATTAATACCATTTTCTAAAATATGTAAAAAATATCAGTCAAGATGCTGAATATTTGAATTTAAAATAGAAATAAAATCTCAAAAAATGAGTCAAATTAAAAAAATTAATGAAATCTGCACACCGGGATTTTCTATTGAATAAATTGATCTAAAAATGATTAAATTCACATGTATAGCTTTTGCTCCTATGAAATTTTTTTTAATGGAACGATTTTGTCCAACTTTAGCATTAAATATCTCTTAAAATAATTCTTCTGTTTGAAAACTGTATGCATTAGCGTGTTGATCAAACATTTCGCTATAATACCACCAATTTTCATATTTTTGTATGCGATTGTTTTCTTAATATTAACGAAGAAAGACCTCCGGTCACAAAAAATTCCAAACCGGCGGCGGCGGCGGTGACAGCGTTAGTTACTTTTTTTAGAATAGAGAGATATATAAAAATGAAAACTTGTCTATCTGTCTGTTTGTAATTCTATAAAAATCCACAATTTGGAAGCCAAAATTGTGAAAAGATACGTACATGTGTATTAAAACATGGCCGAGGCAACTAAAGTAATCCGGAATCGAAATAATTTATAGTTAATTTTTAATTAATAAAAAACCACCAATTTAACAGCAATTTCTTATCAAATTTAAACATTTTTCGTTATAGCAGTTGCTAACAATTAAAAAACACAATAAAATTATTACTACAACAATAAATTTTCTACTGCAAGATTTCCACGTGAAAAATGAAAATGAAATAAATAGTTTGACGAATTTTTAAAAAAGGTGAATATTACGTCATAACTTTTCTATTGCAAGATATTCAGGTGAAATATGAAAATGAAATAAATGGTTTGACGAATTTAAATGAAAGTGAATATAACTTCATAACTTTTCTATTTCAAGGTTTCCACGTGAAAGAGTAAAATATTACGTCATATTGGAAATATAAAGGACGTGGTGGATATAGTATAACGTCATATGAGTGTGAAAAATGTATTGAAGCATGATAAAAACCCGATTAATGAAATATTGGCCTATTTTAACATTATTGCTCCAATTATAAATTGAAATAAGTTCATTTATAGCTGTATTCTTTTGCGTCTGTTATATACATTTATACATTTTTATATAGTGTTTCCATGTGATTTATTTATACAACATTTCGACTGCTTTTTTTAATGTTTGTTTTGTGTTGTATGTTAAATTTTGAAATTGATTTTTCAGAACAAACATCCTTTAAATTCTGGGCAACGCCGGCACTTTAGTTTGTAACAGATAAATGGCTTTTGTATCTGTACATCTAATGCTAATATTATAAAGCGTTATAATATTATAAAGTATATAATATTATTAATGCTTGTACGTTTGTGAGGTGTTATCTCTGAAACTACATAGCCAACTTAAAAAAATTTTGGTGGCCATCTCTGCTCCGAGAAAAAGACTATTTTATGTCAGTGCAAGAACCTACATCGCTGCAGGAGCAAAAAAGTTCTAAAATTGCGATTTCTGTGATATTGATTGGTTAGTAACTTTAAATTTGATGCAGTAGTTACTTTTAAGTTGCAAATACTCGTAATGAACGCTCTCTAAAAGGTTCAATTTGACGGATAAACGTAAAAATTTCTAGAAAGGTTCTAAACTATGATTTATTTGGAATACTGAAATTTTTGGGATACTGTTGGGGTTAGAAACTAGAACTTTGGCATGGTAGTAATTAATAAGATGTAAATGCTCGTCGTAGAACGAATTCTAAAAAATAGAAAGACTAAACAAAGCGGAAAAAGATCTAAAGATGATCTAAGTAACGAAGTACATGGAATTGTTAGGAATATAAACATGAAAATTGACCTGGCTGTATTTATCATGACGTAAATTCTCGCAATAGAACAATTTCTAAAAATGTCGCTATATAAAACAGTGCAAAAACAAAAAACTTTCAAAAATTTTCTATTTCTGTGTTACTGCTGAGCCCAAAATCTTGAAACTTTGCTTCGGGTTAGTTTTAAAATATACAATTGTCTCTATGAATGGTTTCTAAAAAATTTAAAATTTAAAAAGATGAAATTAACGGAAAGCGATCTCAATTGCCCTTAATTTGGAATTATTAGGTACAGCAACTTTAAATATTTCATAATGCTGCATTTCCTCCGCAAAACATGCGATTTAAATGCAACAAAACTGATAGATACCCATTTAGCATTAAATAAATTGTGTAAATATTGAATAAAGACCTGTATGAAACAGTGAGTAGATTGCCCGAAAGTACTTGTTAAAGTGTTCCTTCTCTAGGCTTTTCCCTCTCTCGCCAAGGCCACTAACAGAGGGAAGTGTCGTTTTAAATGTGATATGAATTTTTTATCCGATTCATTTTTCTAGACATTTTATCATAAGGTCATATTCTCAATTATCATTAGTAGCTTTTTTATATATTAACTTATTCTGGTGAAATTTTATAATCGGGTTCATATTGGCGTATGTTAGCTTGCATGATTTCCTGAATAAATATGTATGGATTCGTAAATTACTTCAAATGACACTTTGACAGCTCAAAAGTTATGCAGATGATATATTCAGATCTTGTGTCATACTTTATGTTGTAATCATTGCCGATTTCTTTTATTTAATACATGCTAAATACAGCTCAACTTGTGCAGAATATGTTTGAAAACAAAACAATACAGCGTATGTAGTGGCCAGCATACACTCATCATTTAAATCCGATCGAGCATATCTAAAATACACTCTAACGAAGCATTGCATGCCACTGTTGATGTATTCGGTACTTTGATACTATATTAGATTTTGAGGAGAGAATTCCTTAAATGTTATCGACAACCTCGTTCCATCCGTAGAAAACAGATATTGTACAATATTAACTACTCCGGGGGAGCACACACCATATAAAGTATAGTCCATTCTTTTTAAACATCATATATTTGTCATTTATAGTTACTCAAATTGGTGCGGAGCGTCTGATTATGCTCTTGACATCATTTAATACAGTTAAAATTCCGATATAAGTAATTTAGTGTTTCATTTTCTATTTTACTTTTAATATATTGCGCACTTTCAATTTTATATCCATGCATGGCTGTCTTGAATAGTTTGATTTCCCATTTTTTTAAACAGTGTATACGAATTTATATATAAGATTTTGTAATTCTACGATTCGTTTATTTTCATCATTTCAGTTTATCGCAGTATATGGACAATTAAAGATAACATCTCATTTTCTTTGCTTCCACATGTTATTATTAAATCTATGTTCTCAGTAATATCGCTCAGACTAATCCCTTTGAGGGAAGTCCTAGTTAAAGCATGGAAGCTGAAATCGAAAGTGAAGACTGTTGCGGAGATTTCAGCTACTTTCAATCGGCCAAAGAAATCTGTCTATTAAGTACTGTCTAAGGGTGACTCTTTCAAAGCAAAACATAGTTCTGGAAGGACTCGTGTGGCCAGAAAACGAGATTATAGAAGGATCCATAAACTGGCATCAAGACAAATGATGACTTCTAATCGCATTAAATGCGAGTTAGAGCTTTCTGTGTCGACGGATAATTTCGTAGATGCATTAAAGAAAGATGTACATTAGTTTACATGAAAATGATAAAACCACCAGCCTTGAAATCTGACAACAAATTGACCCCTTTCCTGTCGCGGAGTAATTCTTTTTATAAACGGATGAAATAATGGACTGATACCAGAATTTATAAACGAAGTTATTAGAAAATATGAAATTGTTTATTTTCGCGTAAATTATAAAAGTAAAATTTTAATTAAATATTCTTGTCATTTCTGGAATTAAAATTATGTGTCCTTTGCCCTCGAAAGGGTTGATGACTTGGGCCTCACTTTGTTTTAATTCTCAATTATCTCTGGAGTTTCTCAATAGTCGCCAAACTGCGTAAGACTACATACATACATTGGAAAACAATTTACAGCCATTTGGTAAACTTTTATCTCTTCCAAAGTATGTATTTGAGCAAGATAATGCGTCTATTCATGTTGCATACAAATCAAAAAATTAGTTTAACTCTCAAAATAACACTATTTTCGACTAGCCCGTGTGTAGCCCTGATCTGAACCCAATCGAAAACTTTTGTGGACATCATATCTCATACGGTTTATGCAATTTTTTAACAATACTCTTCTGTAAATGAACTTCGATCAGATGTTGAACGTGTTTGGCACGAAATAGACCCCCAAGTGATACAGGATTTAGTTTCTTCGATGGAAAGTCACATTTTTGCAATAATAGCAGACAATGTAGGTGCAGTTCAATTTTGATTTATGGATATTTTTATGTTAACAGACAGATTGTCTATACTTTTGCAACAATGTTAAATTCGTTTTTCTGTCATTATATATTATGTAAAGTGTATAAATTAAAATTTATTTTTTGTGTATGATAGATAAGTCCCCAGTAATATATGACAGTTGAATTACAACAATTCGTTACATACTTCTCAGCACAGAAGCATAATCGATCATTGTCTAAACTTTTGCTGAGCACTGTATTACCATTTCACTTGTCGCATTTTCAATTCATCAAAATTTTTACAATTTTTTGTTGTCCTTAAAGTTTTTACATGCACTGTATATCTGTTAGTGTTTCCGATCTCCAGAGAGATCGGAAACGAAGTTTTATTTCCACCCAAGGCCGAAAATTTTATAAAAATCAGATTTTCAATGTGACGCGGAAGCAGAACTGGTTCTGTGTCAAAGCTGGGTATATAAGAAAGCACAGGACCTCGCGTGTTAAAAGATGTCGCAAAGTACCACAAGTTGAGTTTTAGTGGCCATGATGAGAACTAAATTGTTGGGTAGTGGGCGGAGCGTTCCATGATTCGCTTTTGGTGCTTCTTGCACCGATTGAAATTTTCGTTTATTTCGTCGCAGTATAACCGTAATGACAATCATAATTTTTCAATCCTGTCATTAAACAAACCAAGGCCAAACTCGATTCCCCTTATACGGCCGTAACAAACAGTCGAAATCGGGGAAATCATTTTTTCGCTCCGGAGAAGTATATGTGGCGGCGCTTTTATCCACTGTGTCTAATGGGGAATTTCCATATCTTTGCTTTGATATTTAAATATACAATTTAATGTGTGCAACAATTTATTTTAATGGAACATTTACCATAGGGGGTTAATATTTACAACATATATTTTCTTACAAAAACATTCGTATTTTTCACGTCATTATAATAGTCCAGGCAATAGGGAATTTTACAGAGCAAAATTAATGGTAATTCTTGAAATCGGCTTACTTTATGTTTTTTGGGTCGCTGAATCCGAATTTGTAACTTGCCACCAAAATTTCCCCCGGCAACCCCCCCCCCCCCCCAAATGAAATGTCTGATGGCTAACGCTTGCTGGCGCTGTATTAGACTAGCGTCTTCGTCAGCATCAGATCCCTCCGCCCTTCCGCGCAGGTCTCCTTAGGAGCATTCGCAACCCCCCTTTTCCCCCGGGGAACTTTCTTGTTGAAAGATAAACCGTGTGTGATCGGCGTAGCATTTTGGTTTAAAGCAAAACCTTTCAATCGTTAGGTTTTAAGTTGCGTACTTGCTGCTGTTTTATCTTTTATATAGTTTTGTTTTGATCTTTATTGAATTAGTTAATAAAGAATAATTATAAACATATAAAGATCAGTTGCTTTGTATTTTTTTATTGTCTATTAGGTAATTAAATTAAATTTTACTTACAATTAAGTAAACAAAATTAAATTAAAATTAGCTTAAATGAAATTTAATAATTTTTATTACATAAAATTAAATAAATTTCAATAATTAATTTTTTTTTTTGAATTCATATAAGCTATTTTTTAATAATTAAATGAACATTTATTAAAATGCAATATCTGCGACACTTACATGTTAAAAATATTTTTAAGAGATATTTTGTAAGAGATTAGTAAATTCTACTAATTTGATATTTAAGTTCTCATCTTTTAAAATCAAGCATTATCTTCATATATAAAAATCGCTATTAATTTACTATTATTCATTTTACTAATTACTGATTCACCTGTAATTATAAAGTAGTTGAAGATTAGTATAATTAAAAATTTTCTTCTTCTCCTTATATTATTATTACTATTTAAATATATAATTAATATTGATTTTAAACTTTTATAATTGATTAATATCAATATTTAAATATGTATAATTTATATTAAATAATATTACTATTTAAATATATATAACTTATATTAATAATAATAATATATATTATATAATTTATTATTAATAATATGATAATTAATAATAAATTAATATTTTTGTTTAAATGTAGTATATAATTTATATTACCATTAATTTTATTATTTAAATATGTATAATTTACATTAAATAATATTATTATTTAAATATATATAATTTATATTAATGTTATTTAAATAATAAATTAATATTTTTGTTTAAATGTAAATAATTTGTATTAATTAATATTATTATTTAAATATATAATTAATATTTTTAAATGCATGAACATATTTCTTTCCAAGCAGAAATTAATCCAGTCCAGCACCCAACAATACTATTTTACAATTAGTTGAAAAAATTCTGTTTGCTTTTCTAGTGATTGCTAGTCAATGTCAGTGATAAGTGCCAGGTGCCAGGACACTGCTCTTATAGCGGCTTTAGCCCATCCTTTTATTATTTCTCTTTTTTAGAGAAGGGGGTGAAGAGGATTTGCCTCATTGAACTTAAAGTATTTTTTCAATATTAATGTGCAAAAGCAGAGTTGGGCAAAATACACCGAAAAACCATTTTCGATACAAAATACATTGGTTTTAGAACCTAAAATACAAATTACAAAATACTTTTCAAAATTAAAAAGTTCCAAATACAAAATACATGTATTTTCAAAATACATTTCGAAATTTCAAAAATTCATTGATGCAAAGTGTTTTTTGGGGAGGTAATTTTACAGTTTAAGGAAGGGGGGGGGGAGCATTATCATGGTCCTATAAGAGGGTGCCGCAACGGGCTACCTAACTGGTTTTGAATAAGTCACTGAATTAAAATAACTTAAACGTTCACAACACATTGAATATCTTGATCATTTTTATTGCCGAAACGTCAGTGAAGGCTTACTGTGGAGACACGAAAAGTTTTGATTTCCGTTTGTCTGTCTGTCTGTCTGTCTGTTCCGCGATAACTGCCGCAAAAAGCATCCGATCGGCTTGAAATTAATTGGGCATGTTGATGAGGTACTCGGACTTAGCTGTATAGTTTTTGGTTAAATTTGGTTCATTCGTTCGGGAAATATAGAACATTTTATTTTGCTCTGTAATGCTTGTCTATGGCAAGTCAGACGATTTTCAAATTTTCATTTGTTGAAAGAAATGGCTCATATAAAAAATGGATTTAAATGGTAAATTTTGGATGCTGAAATTTTTAAATAAGATTATTAAATTATTCCAATTAGTTTGAAATTATGTCAATATATTTGCAAGATTTTTAAAATTAGGTTTATAATTTTTGGGGGAACTTTATGCATGTTTTCCAATAATATAAAGCATTTTGTTTTATCAATTTGACATAATACATATTTCATTTTTTACCTTTTCTTTCATCAGTTGCCTAGCGACGAATTTGATCTTAATGATATTAGTATAAATGCGTCTATAATGTTTCAGTAAAGCCAACGTCAAAACGGATGAATTAATGCATTTGTATTTTTGCATATAGATGAATTTTAGCCCCAGAAATAAAAATAGGCAATATTTTATTTATTTTATTCAAATATTTTGCTTAAAAATACAAAAGTTCATTATTTTCATAGAGAATAATGTGACATTTTTTCATAAAATTTATCAATGTTTCTTTAATTGTTGCCAAGAAAATCAAAACCCTGAATAATATTTTCTCTTAAACAATTTTCAATTGAAAGATTTTAACGTGAAACAGGAAAATGAAAAAAAAAAAAATTAAGAATAAAAAAATTAATATGGCGACATATTGGGAATAAAAAGAAAACTCTCAAGTATTTCTTAATATAACAAGATGAAAGATTTTTGAGTAAGTACGAATAGCAGCTGAATTAGACGTCATTTATCAAAAAAAAAAAAAAAAAAAAAAAAAAAAAAAAAAAAAAAAAGATGTTGGAATAAAAAGACCTTGGCTAAAATAAAATGAACTATTATTTACGGAGGAAAGATAGAGATGGAGATGCAGTATGCCGTAAAAACAGTTTGCAATATGATGTGCGTTATCGCCCAGATTTAAATGCCATTATTTGGCCCAAACAAAACAAGCACGTGGAACAGGGACTGAATTCTTTGAGTTCATCCGTGCCTTTTTTCTGTAAAATGAAATGATCTGCTTATATTTAAGCATTCTAAAGTAGCATTTCATCGTATTATGAATTAAAAACTATATTACTAAAAATATTTTTCTTTTCTTTCTTTCTTTTTTTAAGCACGCCGTTGTGTTTCGGTCGAATGTAGCGGATTTTAAGGTTACATTTTTTTGGCGTCACTTCAAGATTTATTGTTTGCGTACGGTTAACATGAGGATTTTATTTTAAATTTTAAAGTTATTAATTTATAAAAAAAAAAAAACTTATGCTTATCCTTATAAATCACAGCGTAAAAAAAAATCTATGATATACTATAACCATCCGCACAATCAATAAAAAATTACGAATGTAAACTTAAATAAACTACGGAGGGTTCAGGGGGGCACAGCCCCCCTGAAGAAATGCAATTTTTTATTTAAAAAGTTACCAGAATTAGCAGCTCATCAGAACTTCAGAACATCAGTGTATAACCACTTGTTTAACACATTTAATTTCTGAAACTTTACGAAGTATTTTGTATTCTTATAAATATTTATGTAATTTGAAAACTTTAAAAAGCGATTTGTAGGAAGATGAATATTACGCAATGAGTGTTAAAAAACAATGACTTGCAAAGATGACGTTGAGGCTCCTGATCTGCAGATTTACTAGTTATAAAACTATATTACATTATACTAAAAAATATTTTCTCGATACATAACTGGTTGTGAACAAGTCACTGAATTAAAATAACTTATACGTTCATAACACATTGAATATCTTCATCATTTATATTATAAAACTATATTACATTTATTATCGTAAAAAATATTTCCTTGATGCATTTTCAATTAATTTAAAAAACAAATATTAAACAATTTGAAACTCTCTGTACAAGAACAATAATCTCGGTTTTCAAACTTTTAATACGTAAATAACAACATCAGTTAATAATGAATAAACGCCTATGAGTATTATTAGTTATAAAACCATACAAAATAATGTTTTAATAATATTTGCGATTTTATTTTAACAAATTGAAACTCTAAAAAGAATCAAGATACAGTTTTGCGATAAAAAATTTGCTCAGCTAATTTATATCTTAACTGTGTTAATTATTTTGCAAACAATCTGTATTATAAAGCAAAAAAGATGCCCGTGAATCTACATTACAAAGCGAAAAAGATGTCCGTGAATCTATATTATAAAGCAAAAAAGATGTCCGTGAAGACTCTAATTTCATATTAATAGTCACAACTAATGGAATAGAAAAAAAAAAATACTTTCGAATGCGATTTCTTTAAAAATTGTATCGCAATTTACACAGCTTTTAAGGATTTTTATAACAATTTTCAAGCTTGAATTTTTTTAAACCCATCTCGCAAATATTCGTGCGGCTTAATTACGGAAGATTAACCTTTGCACTTCTAATAACGATGCAATTGAGCATTTGTTTGTTTATGTGTAATATTCCATAACGAAATTTCCAGTCTGGTATGTGGCTAATAAAAAAGTTTCATAAATGCTTTTTCGGTACAGTTGGTTAGAAATCCAAGGAAATATACTAAAATTAATTAAAAATATTTATTAGTTTTCAATTAAAAAATGATTTTCGCCTATGTGCTATACACTGCGCAGTATATCGGGCATCTTTAATCTTACTGAGATCGCTGGTCTGTATTATAAAACAAAAACTTTTCCATGAGTAACGCTGATGCCATATTGACGATGGCAACGATTTGAGTAATAATTTTCTCTTTTTAGCAAATCTATTAACGTCTAATCATTGCACAATTTGAAGTTTTACACCATCGAATGGATAAAAAATCTACTTTTAAATGCAATTTGTTTGAAAACTATCTTAATTTATGGATTTGTCATAGTTTAATACAAAACGAGCATTATTTAAAAAAATAATCTATATCGAGTGCAGCCCGATTGCGGAAGATTTACCTGTATGCACTTAAAATGGTGTAAATAAGTTTATCATTTGTCCCTGGGTAATATTTAATAACGATATTATAAGTTCATCAAAATAAATACATAAATACAGATGTAACCAAAATATAATCGAACTACCACTCAAATAAGTAGAATAAAAAACGCAGCCATAATTGGCGAATTCTTTGACTATTTCTTTGGCTATTAATCTTTGACATGTAGCTAATGCGAAAGTACTGTTTTTAATAAATATCAAAACTTTGTTTAAATGCATAATTTATATTTTTCATATAATTTGTGTGTGTGTGTGTGTGTGTGTGTTGTTAGAGAAAAAAAAAATAAGCATAAAAATTGTATTAGAGTTTTCAATTTAAATGATTTTCATTTATGTTTTGTATATCAATTAGTATGTTCTGTAAACCAGGAAGCCTGGGTTAGCTTCGCACATGTCAAATAAAAAATGAAGTATCAAAAAGTTTTGGAATGCCAAGTCACCGTGTAAATGCTTAACTATAATAAAGCCAAATCCGCATTTAAACATCTAATATCTAATATACTCTATATAAATACACAATACAGTTTAATGCACATTTGCATACTTTGTAAATAAATTGAACTACTTTTATATACTAAAGTTCAATCCCAATTAAATGTATATCAAAGATATGGTAAATCATATTAGAACCTCGATGGAATGAGTACTAAGAAACTAGAAAATAATCTTAAAATCAATATATGATGGTTTTAAGACTAATACCTTACCTTTAAAAAAGTTTTGAAGTTTGCTTTGTCATTCAAAAAACTAACCTACGATCGAACATCTTGTTTTATACTGCTAGTATTCCCCCCCCCCTTTTTTTTTTTTTAAATTATTATTATCATCAAGAGAACATTAAAAATATTTCATGTCTAATAGCACATATTGTGTGTTATTATAATGAATTCTTTTGATAATTTTTCATTGTGAGATTTAGCAGTTATTTCCATGAGCCTGTGCGGAAACTAACAGCATTACACTTCTAATGTATTTTAAATAGATAACACCTGCCTATACAACAATTTTCACACAAGAATTTTTTGTAATTCTCATTGAATGTTATGAATTATAAAAACTATGTTTGTGACTAATCAGAAAAAATACTTCTGCTGAAGTTAACATCCGATTCATTAATATGCTTATCGTACATCGTATCAAATATTAAACAATGTGTGCATATAAACTTCCAGAAACGAATTCGAAAATTATTCAAAACAGACAGGCATGTGTTTCCCTGCTGCAAATCTAGGATCTGCGGTTTAGACACGACAGCCTGAAATCGGGAGGAATGTATTTTGAGTATTTTGAAAATACAAAATACTTTGAAAAATCATTTCAAAATACATTACCAAAATACATTTGTTTTAAAGGTTTAAAATACAAATTACAAATGTATTTGAGATACATGTATTTTCGATACTGCCCAACTCTGTGCAAAAGTATGCAAAAATTTAGCTAAACATAAAAATGCATTACCACATTCAAAAATACACTTCCAGCTTTTATTGCTCATAGGTAGTATGACCATCGTACACTGTAAAAAATTTTCTGTAAGGTTACTAAAAATTTTGTAGGAAACTGGGATGCCTAGAACTTTTTATGTAACCACAACAAAAGATAATCATGTAAAATTACAAAAGTTTCTTCAGTAAGTGTTACTAAATATTGCTTAGTAAACGTACTAGTGATTTTGTAGGGAGTTTCCCAAAAAAACTCTTGTAAATTTACTAAATATTGTTTAGTGAAGTTACTAATGCTTGTTTAGGGAGTTTACTAAATAAGTTTTAGTAAATTTATCAGTAAATATGTTGTAAACGTACTATCCATTTTTAGGGCGTTTTCTAATTTTTTTTTTTTGTAAATTTACTAAATATTGTGCTGTAAATTTACTAATGGCTTTTCAAGGGAGTTTCTCTAATTAGCTTTTGTAAATTTACTAAATATTTCTTAGTAAACTTACTAGCCATTTTTTAGTGAGTTTGCTAAAGAATTTGTGGTAATTTTTCCAAAGATAGTTTAGTAAACGTACTAAGGATTGTTTAGAGAGTTTTCCAAAGAATTCCTTGTAAGTTTACTAAATGTTGTTCAGTAAACTTACTAACGATTTTTTAGGGAGTTTACAAAAGAATTTTTCGTAAATTACTTAGGATTATTTAGTCAAGGTACTAATGTTTTTTTTATGTAGTTTCCTAAAGAATACTTTGTAAATTTTCTAATGATTTTTTAGTACACTTACAAAGGAATTTTTAGTACATTGACTAAGAATTTTTTTTTTTTGTAAATTTGCGAAGGATTTCATAGTACATGTACTATGAATTTGTTTAGTATTGCACCCAAAACTTTACACATACTTTAGCAAAAAATTGTTGGTAACTTTATTAAAGTACCGTCAGAAAAATTACCAATGATTTTTTAGTATTGTATCTAAAACTGTTTTTGTATACTCGCCAGAAAATTTTTTGTAACCGTGCAAGAGATATTGCAGTAAAGTCAAAATCCTTCGATCAAAATAAGTAATATGGCCTGACGTGTTTTTCAGTAATACCACAGCAATTGCCAGAAATATTTGTATGTTATGCATTAAAAAACTGACTGAAGCTTCACTGTAGATATTCAAATAGGTACAAAATCATTTCCATATTAAATGAGCATTATAACAACAGCAGTAAATAAGCAGATAAGCAGATCTTATGGTTTTTAGTTAAATTAAAAAAGCGAATAGAAACAATAATGAAAGTAAAGTATCATTACTGAGTTTATAAAGTATGCCTAAATTTTTAAAAAATGTTATCGTTACACTGTTAAAAATAAAGTGTGATGTTTCACCAAGAAAATGGTGAAAAGCCGCTGAAATTTAGCTGCAACCAAGATATTGGCGATAAGTTTTACCAGTTTATTGGTGCTTTCTCAAATACCATTATATTAGCGAAATGTTAAACAATGATTCAGGTTTTTTATAAATCCAATTTTCTGGTGAAAGGTTGAACCATAATTTAGTTTGTTTTAATCAAATTTTCTGGTAAAAGGTTGGACCACGAATCAGGATTGTTTTTAAATCCAATTTTCTGATGAAAGGTTAAATCATAATTCAAGGTTTTCTCTATTTTCCAATTTTTAGCTAAAAGTTTGAATCACGATTCAGGATTTTCTCTCATCTTTATGGGGAATGGTTACACCGGATTGTAGCTTTCTTTTTTCTCCTCACTTTGGTTTTCAATTTATCATTTTATGGTGTAATAATAAACAAAATTTCAGATTATGCGAGATTATCTTGCAGTAGGAAAGCTTATTTTTTATTTTCATTAAACCGAAAATTATTTAAGTTTTAATTATTGATTCTATTGTCTTTGAAATATATTTAAAAAACAAATGTAAACCATTTTGATCTAATTTCACAAAATAATTACATTTTTTCCCCACAAATATTACCATTCTGTCCTTTTACATTTTAAAAAATTGCTTCGCACTCAGTTACACTTATAGTCCATTTAGTGTTTGCTTATTCGCAAAAATATAAAAAAAAATTTTCTTTAGATTTAAATACATACCGTGTTTTTATTATTGTTTTAATTAAAAAGGCAGCTATAAGTAGCAGAATCCATTTAACCTCTAATATCAGCTAATACAAAAGTATTACTTTAAACTTTAAAGCTTTTTTTAAAATACACAATGTATTTCTACAGTATATTAAATACTTACTTTGAAGGGTTTAGTTAATAACAGCAGTGTCGCCACCAAGCGACTAATTATTCTTACATATATAAGTATTTTTTCAGTATTCCTAAATGGTAATCTATGACGAAGATTTATTTATTTTTTAACTATACTCGTAAAAAAGAAAAATATTCACCAGCAGCAGCCTTGCAATAGCTGAAAAAGGAATGGTTACAGACACTATTAAATAGCAACACATTTAAGTTGGTTTGCGGTATGCCGCTCCATTTATTGAAAATACAAATTATATAATCATTAAATTATATGTATAGTATGTCAGACTAATATTTACTGTAATATAATATCATTTTACGTAGAGTTTCTCTCAGACAGTTTTAAGAGGGTGCTGCACCCTCTCTGAACATTCAGGTCATCAAATATAAAGAATTCTTGAAGCTTAGTATGTTCTAAATCAGGATTTCAAGTCTGGTAAAATGAAATAGATCCAAGCATCAGGTTAATTTCTCCACCTGTTTTAAATGAAAGAGTAAATATTTTAAGACATAAAATATTTCTTATGCAAACATAACAATAATCAAATTTCACACAGGGGAATTAATCAAAAAATTAAACAGTATCCCACACAACACATACGTCCAGATTATATTCAGTTTTCATCTACCATTTCCGAAATACGTCTATATATGTAATTTGGACGTATACAGCCAGCTAAAATACGTTCAGAATTTGCTGAATGTTTGACATAGACGTAACTACGAAATAACTACAAAATATGGACACCAGTTTAAGAACATAAATTGGATGAAAACGCAACTAATCCAATTTTCGTCAACTCCCAAACTAAACCTCCACCTGTTTGTCCAATTTTCTGTTTTAATAACTTAAACTGGATGGAAACAGTACTAATCTAATTTTCGTTAATTCCGGGACAAAAACCTGACCTTGCCATCTACGGACATAATCTGGTCAAAAACTTAACCTATCAACCGCCATCTTAAAATGGCGGCATATACAGACTTAGGCCTCATTGACCGAAACTTGTATTATTTATTTTTGTTTGTTTTATTATTTTTTTATACAGCTTTAAACAAGTAAAGAATGTAATGCATTATTTATTTTTACCAGAATATCACTTTGTGGAGTTACGCTCCGAATCAATCAATCAACGTGTGGAAGATTTGTTTATCTCATCGCGGAAATCAAAGCCATGCGGAAATAGTGAAAATGAGTGTGAATGCAGGTAAGTAAATTGACTTTGTTTTCTAGATTTATTGTGTTTGTGTGCATACTTTACATAAAACATTTCTGTCACGATTCTGTGTTTTGTTATTTATTTGATTTATCAATAGTTTTGACTTTAGTCTGGTCTTTTTGATAGGAGAGATCAGCGTTTGATTACATAAATAAGAAATAGAATGCTTTGTTTACATGATTTTTCTCGGTCATAATGCAGTTTTATAAAAACTAAAAAAAACATTTATTGGGTTGAAACGAATTTTACATTGATTTAGGGGCATATTTTAAAAAAAATTCTTTGACAATTAATATATTATGTGTTGCAAGTACGCAATTTCTAAAAACTTCCCATTTGATAGCAACTTCTTTTTTTGACTGATTTAAATTTATGTAATATCGAGTTCTTACTAAGACACCAAACTTTTTATATTTTAAATTTCCTAGTGCTCTAATGAAAGATCATTACTCAAATGTTATTCATTCATTATCATATTGTAATGTGAACTTATTTACTTAATACTAATAATTTTAAAAGAAAGTCTGAATTATTTTGCTGAACAACATGAATTGTTATATTATTGTGTGCATGAAAAATGTATGAGGAAAATTTTTACTAGTATGTTCTAGATACAACTGAAGGTTCATTTCACAATTTTTAAAAACGACAGGATGCATTTTGCCAATTTTGAAATAAGCAGGGTGCTGTGCCCTTAAAATGATGGCCTAACAGAAACAGTACTACTAATGCTCGTATATATGTGCCTTATATGTATCATTATATGCATATTATTTGCTTCTTGGATGCCATTTATACATTTTATATCATATTTATATTATATAGGGCTGAAACTAGGGGGGTACAGAGAAGCAGAGGGGGTATGTGCTCCGGGTGCCAGAACGAAAGGCGAAGAGGGGGGGGCACCAAATGAAGATTTTGTTTGTCGTTTCTTACAAAACTGTATATATCCCCAAAGCAGAATACTTTGCAATGTTTTGCAACAAACTTCATCTGAACAAAAATGTTCTGTGGGAATTTTAAAAAAGAAAGTCACCGGGAGATTTTCTTAATGCATGTAGAAGTGCAATGGCATATTTTATAGGAATGCAAAATACATTTTGTAAAACGCTGACATACTCAACCGAAAAAAACTTGGCAAATTTTGTGATTTTACTGTGGTCAAATGATGAATTTCACTGTTTTTTCTGACAATCAATTGATTTTTGCAATATTTCAGAATTTTCCTTCTGTCAACTGGCGAATTTGACGTTTTTTTCTCGGACCCAATCATCAAATTTTGCTACTTTTTTTCCCACAACTGGTTGCAGAATTTCAAGATATTTTTTACAATTCACTGACAAATTTCGCGATTTTTAACTGCAACTGGTGGGTGAATTTTGCAATATTTTTCTTTGACCGTTTGGTAAAAATCGTATTTTTTTTTTTACATGCTGATCCATGAATTTCATGTTTTTTACCAACAACTGATTGACAAATGTTTCAACTTTTTCTTGCTACAGATTGGAAACAATCATTGTTTTTTTCATGACTGATCAAAGAATTTTGGGATTTTTCTGACAATTTTTTTTTTACACGTGACTTATTCGAATTTCATTATATTTTCTTTTTATCGATTTGCAATTTTTTTCTCTTTTTCTTGCGACTGATTGAATCAACAAATTTCCGATTTATTTAAAAGATGAACTAAAGGATTTTGCAATTTTTTAGCCACGACCGATGGATAAATTTTGCGTTTTTTACTTTCTACTTATTGGCAAACTTTGTCAGGTTTTTTGAGACCGATTGGCAAAAATTGTGGATTTTTCCATGACTGGTCGATGAATTTACAATTTTTGATGATTTTCACTGGCCGTTTTCGCGACAGATTGGGGAATTTTGAAAATTTTTCCTTGTACCGATAAGCAAATTTTGCAGCAGCTTCTTGCAACCAATTTTAGAAAATCATACATTTTCTCTGCTACTGATCAACGAATTTTGCAGCTTTTCTGACGGACACTGATGAATTTCACAATAGTTTCTTTCTACTGATTAGCAATTTTTCCGCTTTTTCTTGCAAACAATTGGTAAAAATCTCGTTTTTTTTTTTTTTTTTGTTGTTGTTTTTTTGTTTTGTGAGTGCAACTGATCGACTAATTTTGCATTCTACCCACGTCAGATCAGTGAATTCCGCAATACTTTCTTTCAGTCAATTGGAAAACTTCGTATCTTTTTTGCGACTCATCGGCCAAATCTCGAAAGGGGGGGGGGTGCACAACTGATCAATGAATTTCCGATTTTTCCTGACAATCTGCTGACATTTTTTTTTTTTACCTGTGACCAATTTTAAAATTTCACAATATTTTTCTTGAACCAATAGGCAAATTTTTGTGGCTTTTTCTTGAGACCACTTAGAGAAAATCATGAGTTTTTTCCGCTACTGATCTATGAATTTTGCAGTTTCTTCCGACGATCTACTGACGTATTTCACGATCTTTTAAACTGCAACCGATTTGCAAATTTCACGATTTTTTTTTCTTGTATCATAGGCAAATTCTGAGGCTTTTTCTTGAGACCAATTAGAGAAAATCGTGGGTTTCTTTCGCAGTTTTCTTCCTTGGTGCACTGACAAATTTCACGGTTTTTATCTGCAACTGATTGGCGAAAATCGTGGATTTTTTTCCCGCAACTGTTTGTTGAATTTTGTGTTTTCCCACAACAGGCTGAAGAATTTCGTGATTTGTTCTCCATGATAAACTGACGAATTGCACGAGTTTTTCATACGACCAGTTGTCATTTCACAACCTTTTTAAATGAAGAATTTGGCGTTTTTTTTTTTTTTTTTTTTTTTTTCAGCCGTTGAGTGCAAATTTCACAATTTTTTCTAAGACTGAATGGTCAACTTTCTTGAAAATGAGGATTTGAAATGTTTTGCGATGTACATTACATTTATAAGCATATCCTGCTTTGATGGTATATATATACATATATATGAAATACAAAGAAACTTGCAAGCTGATGTTAAACCTATGGAAGCATTCTTTTCAAATTTGTGAAAGTAACTTTATATATATATAAAAAAAAAAATCTACAACCAAAATTGAAACACTAGCCCGGTTAGAATTGAATCCTCAGCTATTCTAAGCAAGACAAAAAATCATTTAAAACTATTAATTAATATGCAAGTGAGAAATTTTAAAAAGAACGCTCCCAGAGGTTTGATATTAGCATTCCAAACTTCTACGTGTCACTAGTGTAGGCTCTAAATACTCAAGCTAATGTTAATCCTATGGGAGCATTGTTTAGATATATCTTGCTAGCATTTTAATTGTTATTAAATGATATTTTTTTTGCATAGGTTACCTGCGGTCCATAATTTTTATTGTGGGGTGCCAAAATCCATGTTTGCTCTAGGCGAACCTAGGCAAAAAAAGCCTAGTTTCGGCCCTGATATTATCTGTCACATTTGACTATAACTGGGCCATATGTGTCACAAAATGTTATAGTTAAAAACATCTTAATATTATTTTAATGTCATATGTGCTTTATAATGTCGCGATAAATCATGGTTGATTGGTGCTTCATTCTCGTAATAATGAATAATGTAATGGTGTAATAATGTAATTTTATGTTATGAAACATTCAGGGTTCGTTGATATATATTGATGGATATATATCATGATATATATCCGATATTTATTTTTAAAATATCAAGATTTTTGATATTTTCGATATTTTCAAATTCTTTACATTTATTTTCAAAATATCAAGATGTTTGATAGTTTGTATATTGATATTTATTTTCAAAATATCACCGTGCAAGGTAATTTTGATATTTTTCACATTCAAACCAAGTGTAAATGAAATTTTCTCCTGTTATTGACTGTGTCATTCTGTAGATAATGAACTTTTGCCTCTGGCAGTGACTTTTTTAGGAAAAGAAGAAAACGAATCTTTTCCAAGCTTTATGTTTCAAACTTTTATTTTTAAATGTAGAACTAATAATTATGTTAGACAGTCAATTCAGAACAGCCATTGAAAGATAAAATGTAATTTTGATAATCATTTATATACAGCCAGGTTTCGTTGGTGTATATCAATGGATATATATCCAATATTTATTTTCAAAATATCAAGATCTTTGATATTTTCATATTAATTGATATTTATTTTCAAAATATCAAGATCTTTGATATTTTCATATTACTTGATATTTATTTTCAATATATCAAGATGTTTCATATTTTCTGCATTTGATATTTATTTTCAAAATATGAATGTGCACAAGATATTTTTGATATTTTCAGTCGTAATTTGCAATATTTCAGTGTAAATTAAGTAATTTTTCAACTGTTATTGACTGTGAATCTGTAGATAAAGAAGTCTCTTCTGGATGTGTCTTTTTTAGCCAAAAAAGAGAACAAATATATTTTTCAAACTTTTGATTTGAAGCATTTTTTTTTAAATTAAATGTTGAACTAATAATTATGTGGGACATAATTCAGACCAACCATTGAAAGATAAACTGATTAATTTAAATAAGCAATTATATACAGCTTCATTAGAAAAAAATCTTTTTCAAATTTTGGTTCAGTTGAGTTTGAACTATACAGCATGTTAGGAAATATGAAATAAAACATTTTATACTTACATTTATATTAAAATTTTTCAATTAAAAAAACCTTTTTTGTATTTAAAATTTTGTTTTGAAAATGTCTAATTTTTTTATACTTGGTCTTGACACTGAATCCTATAGTTAGTATTTTTATAAGTGTATAAATCAAATTGTTACTGTTTTCAATTATTTCAACTTCAATTTTGTTCTAAGTAAAAAAAAAAAAAAAAAAAAAAAAAAAAAAGAAAAGAAAAGAAAAGAAAAATGCATTTTTATATTATTCTTTGATTAAGTTTTCATGTTAAGTGCAATATATTTTAGTTTCTAATCTATATTATGCTCAAAAACATTTATTATCAGCGATAAGTTGGCTGCTTTGAAAATATCGGATATATATCGAAAATATCGGATATATATCAAAATATCGGATATTTTTGATATTTTCGAAAATGTCATGATATTTACGAACCCTGGCAAGCATTATAAGCCTTTAATGCAATTAAAAGAAAGTTTTAATATATATTTTTTTAAACAACATTATCATTATTAGTAATTAAATAAACAATCAAGTAATTAAGTAAAGTTATGTCACTCATGTGTTTTTTATTGCAGATAATTTATTTCAATATTTTCATAACCCCTTTCTAAAGAGTATTAAATTCATGACTCAAGTTACATATGATTGTTATTATATAACAAGAATAAGTGGTGGCATCTGTTGGTGTTGATTCTAGTAAAAAAAAAGTCATCGGGTGGTACTTTTTAAAAAAGGCTATACTATTTTCAAAACGACACTCTTATAGCTCGTCAAAAAGAAAAAAAAATTGAACTGGTTTAAAGTCCTATTTTATCAGTAGAATTTTGTGATATTTTTCTGTGACTGATTGAATTTTGTGATCAACAACCCTTACCCCCTGATCAACTGACGAATTTTGTGATTTTCCCCACGACCTATCGATCAATCTCTCTCTTTTTTTTTTTTTTTTTTTTTTCCTACAAATAACTGATGAATTTTCAGGGGTCGATGCAGATTTTTATTCTTGGGGCCCATTTTGTGAAAAATAACATTTTGTAACGAAAGTTGAAATCCAGTTCTAAAATTCGAACCAAGAATTTATGAACAAAAACATTCTTTAAATCCCTTTGCTAAAGTTTTTGTTTTTCGAGACATGGTTTTATTTACAAATTACACATTTTAAAACAGTTTTTATGAAAAAGAATGTTACGTAGAGGGCCTATTTTATTAAAAGGAATTTTGTGAAGGGGCCCTAAATAGGCTCCAAATTTTGTCTGGATCGACCCCTGGTTTTTCAATATTTCTAATGATAGACTGATGAATTTCATGATTTTTTTCCCGTGACAGATTGGCAAATTTCGCAATATTTTAAAGCAACCAACTGAAGTATTTCTCAATTTTTTTCTGAGGATCAACTGGCAAATCTCGCGATTTTTTCTGACCAGTAAATGATAATTTTTGCTTTTTTTTTTTTTTTTTTTTTGCAACTAATTGATGAATTTCACAATATTGTATCTCTACCAGTTGACAAATTTTGTGGTTTTTTTATTTCCTTATGACCGATTGGTGAAATTCGCAAATTTGCGACTAATCCACAAATTTCATGATTTTCTTTTACATGAACAGTTGGTGAATTTCTGAATTTTTCCCTTTGACTTACTGGCAAAACTCTCAAGGTTTTTTTTTTTTATGCGATAGATTGATGGATGAGTATCTTGATTTTTTTCATGCATCTGATATATTTCACGTTACTTCCCTGCAACCAAGTAATTGAATTAATATTTCTTATAATCAATAGATATAAAATAATTAAAATGAGCCACTAGGTGCATAAAGGGCTGCCGACTCCTGCCAAATTGGCCTGGAGTCAACAGTATCTTTACATTACTGAGTAGCTATGTTCTTTTATAGTACAATGCACATAAAACATTGGTTGTGGAAAGCACATTTAGGTGCTAATTTCTTTTGTGAACAAGACAATTGATCTATGCTTGATTCTCGATCAGAGAAGAAAACAAATTAATCTAATGTTGTTATTTTTTTATGTGTGTGTGCATGAGTTAAAGTAATCAAATATTTGCAAAATTTATGCATTTTAAAATTGCTTTAAAATAAGATTATACTGGATCCACTCATTTTTTCCCCCTTCTTTTTCACCCAGTAGATACAAGCTTCTTGTCTTTGGAAAAACAACTGTTTTGTGGATTTATATCATTATTGATTGAATAACAGGTGGACTCAGCAGGACTCAACTCTTTTCAAACAGGATTTAACTTTGAATAAGGTAAATTTTCAGTTAAAGTCCATAAATGTTGTTATTAAATAAATTTCCAATTTATATGCCTGTGGGTATTTGATTTTACAATTGTCAGCTTGCATAAAAAATGAATAATGTGGTACTTTTATGTTAGCCAGGTGCAAATTATGTTAACAGAATTTGTTTTTTCTTTGCCAGTAGCAACATTTTTTTCCACATAGTAAATATTAGAAACAACGATTAGAAATTGAAATAAAATGTTTTGGTTTGTGTTATTCTTTCTTATTAAACCTTTGTACTTCAACTGTAATGATGAGTGAAAAAAAAATCTTTTGTTTTATTTTATTTATTATTTACAACTCAGTTTAAATATTTTTTTTTATATCCCTAATCTCTTTTCTTATATTCTGTTACTATATAACACCATCTGTGAGTGAATGTGTCTATCTATCTACTATAAATTCTAATGTGATATTATGTTTAAATTTTTTGATTGAGATACTTAAAGAAAGAACTATTTAAATTCAAATTATTCAATTTTGTGGCGGGCAGCATCACCCGCTTACAGCACAGCGTATAATCTCAGTTTCGGAAAACATATATTTATAGCTCATAAAAATTTCTATTTGGAGAATAAACAGTATATTTTTTAAGGTTAAATTGAAATATATTGGAAGTTAATATATATATATATATATATATATAAAATTGCAAGCATTAATAAATTGGCTTAATAAAATAGTCCAATCTTGAATGCCAGATTCACCTTTGTTTATTATATAAAAACATGGAAACATTTAAAATGCTTCATTTAAAACACATTACTACATAGGTGTGATAAAAAATATACAAATGTTTTCTAAAATTAAAAACACTAGATGTTAAAATGATAAAAAGCTTTTATCATTTTAACATCTAGTGTTTTTAATTTTAGAAAACATCTGTATATTTGTTATCACACCTATGTAGTAATGTGTTTTAAATGAAGCATTTTAAATGTTTCCATGTTTTTATAAAATTGCAAGCATTTCCATTTTTATATAATATTTTAATGCCAATATTTTATGTAGTCCTTGGATACGTAAATTAAAAAACATAAAACAATTTTACATGCCTGGGGGTTGGGATTTCAGCAGGTGTAGCGTGCCTGAATTTTAAGGTTTAGCCCACAAACTAATAAAAATGTTGATATTAAAAATAATTGTTTAAAATTGTGAAAGTGAATAGTTAAATGTAATGCAATTATAAATAATGAATAGTTCAGGGATGGCAAACCTTTTCACATTCGCATGCCAAAGGCTTCCAAAAGTATATTTTATGTAACTGTAATGTGCCAACGACCCCCCCCCCCTTCCCCCTGCCTTATCAAAAAATAATCAACAAACAGTAATGAATCAAAGTTACTTGTAATTAGGGATGGGACAAATAGTGATGTGGCCAAATAACCGAATACTGAATATTCGGCAGCCTAATAGCAAGTTTCTTTTCCAACAAAGAAAATAACTTTTGATTATATATACATATAGTTTAAAATTTTAAAATGGAAAAAAGAATTAAAAACAAATTTATGTTCTATTAATAATCTGTTTAAATTTCTTTATTACTTGATTTAGGGTGAAACCCCCAGTAACAGACACGTTAAAAATTATTGTTCAAATCACTATTACAAAATTTTAAATCCATTCTATGCTTTTTTTTTTTTTTTGAATGGATGGTAGAGATAGATTTAAAAATTACTGTTGACAAAATTTTGAAAAATTATATATTGTATTATTAAAAATAAATGCTTTTCATAAATATGGTGAATAACTTCAGTAACTGACACAACCCCATTTTGAAAAACCAATAACTGACACAAAATGAGCCAGTGTTTGACACTTTACTTGCAACGAAAAAAAAAAAATATGCTTTAAAAATACTTTAATATTTATTGTAAAAACAAATTAATTAAACTTTATTTATATATGATATCATACTACAGATGTATCCCTCTTTTCATGTTTTAAATTATTAGTAATGCAAGTATTCAGACATTTATGCACCCTGTAAACTGACAAATGGTGTTAGGCTCTGATAGGACAACATAAAATGTAATGGTGTTGATTACAAGATAAATTTATAATGTTTTTTTTGTTTTGTTTTGTTTTTTAAGTAGTTCAAAAAGATTTCAACTTTCTTTAATATTACCAATAATTAACTCCTCTGTCGGAGACTGGTGAAAAGAAATTGATTCACTCACCGGCCTTCCCAGTTTAGAGGTGAAATGTTTCAATGCTGCAGAATTGCCGTTCATAGTAGCATAAATAACCAGCAATCATGGAACACAATTTACTTTTGCATTCATAGAGACCACTACCAGTGAAAAATTGGATAACTAAATTTAAATTTGAATTTTTTGTTTTTATTATGGATTTTAGTTACATCACAAATTGTGATGCAATACCCTATATATTAAACCCTAATTATAACATCCTCTATTAATTTTGTAATAAGTTCCTATGAATTGCAGTAGTTATAAAACTTGATATATTAAAAAAATCATAATTTGCAGAACAACAACAACAAAAAATATGTTTATTTCATGCATTGTATAGTCCCAAGAAGGGATAGATATTAGAATTTTTCTTCAGCTGCTTCTATAGTAAATGTTAAAGTCTTGCCACAAATATGTTTAAACCAATTGAACTTAAAGAAATAAAAATAAAATTCGAACAATATGATACTTAAACTAATCTAAAAACTTACATTCCATTCGAATGAAATGGAAATAAAGCTGAGACTTTTTTAAAGGTTTGCATTTTCCATGTATCTTTGTAATTTAAGTTTTTAGGGTAGTTTAAGTATCCTATTGTTCGAATTTTATTTTTTAAAATTAATTTGGTTTAAACATATTTTTTGCAAGACTTTAACATTAACTGTAGAAGCAGCTGAAGAAAAATTATAATACAGCACTCCCTCAAATCTGCAACCGCCTAAAATCCGCACATCATCGCAGATGTAAACAATGAAAATTTCAGTTAAGTTGTTGAGGCAAAGTAACAAGATTTTTTTGTTTTATATAATTTCGTATGTATTTTAATATGTAATTCTCGATAATATGATGAGACTAAACTCGTTGTTTTTCATGAAGGAAATATAAATTTATTACTGAAAAAAAAAAGAAGGATATTGCTGATATCACTGCTAGTCAGCCTTTTAACCAAATATATATATGTATTAATTTTTTTTATAGTTATTAACACTGGCAAACCTGAAATAAAACTTCCTTACTTTTTGATTTTGGTGTGAATTAATAGGGTTACCTTTATGAGGAAAGTGTCATTGAATGATTCAAGGAAAAAGTATCTCATTTTTATTATGCATATTTAATTATACATTATTAATTATTTGTTTGACCTTTACCTTTAATAATTTAATAATTTTTTAAATTATATTACTTTTTATCATTTTAGTTTATTACTTTACTTAATTATTTTAATATTTTGCTTTAATTCAAACATTCATTATACATTTGATTGCATTATTACATTCAAATTATTGCCTAAAAAATGTTAACAAACCAGAAATCCACAAAATTCTAAAATATGCACAACCTCTGGTCCCAAGCTGCACGGATTTGAGTGAATCTACTGTATCTATCCCTTCTCGAGCATAAACAATGTATAAAATATTTTTTTTTTCTGCAAATTATGTTTTTGTTTAAAGATATATATGAGTGATATATGATATAAATATTTACTTATATGGCTCATATATGAGCATTTGGCTTATACATATTGTGCATGATGTTTGTATGATGTATATATAAGCTTGGTGATGATCTTTAGCAAGTTTTAAACTGCTACCTTGACATAATTGTAATTAAGGAGGCTGCTATAACGAGAAAGCACCAAATTTTATTTGATTTTTCTTTTTTTATCGTTACTTTATATACATATAGATCTTTAAATACTCAAAATAAAGGACACAGTTGAACATTATAAAGTACTTGACTTTTATGTATTTTGTAAACATTGCATCAGTAGTTGTTTGTTTAAAAAAATAATAATAAAAATTTGATAAATAAATTAAATTAAACACCGGCTAGTAATTTTTAAAAATACATGAATTTTTTTTTTTATATCATTCAAAGCTGGATGAAAAAACTTCATTTTATTATGAAATAATACAAGATGTCTGATGATGCTACCTGTAAGCAAAAATTAAAACTAAAATTAAATTATTTTTAATTTGCATCTAACGTTATGAATTATTGATATGTGCTATTAAATACAATCCATCTTTTCATTTTAATGAATTATTATTCTTTTTATTTATAGGCTTTGAAGCTGCTGTCTGTGAAATATAATGAAAATAAGTCTGAGAAACATTAACGTAGAACAGAGTTTTCCCCAAACAGTTTCCTCCAAACAGATCATCCTGCCTACTTTATAGTAATGAAATATAGCACCCTTTTTACCTTTCAATGAAAAATATATTTTATATATGAATTGTAAAAAGAAAATATTGTTGTCAACAAGAGCCAGATTGGAAAATAAATAAATAAAACTTCATTTTTTAAAGTATTTCTTGCATCTTTATTGTATATTCCTTTATAACAATGATAATATATGTACTCTGTTCACTAAAGATTTTGAATAATTTTAAACTAAAAGTTTGTACATAATTTTTAACCATATTTTATGCATGAAAATATTTAATGAATTTCATTTTTAATGCTTAAGCAAAGTTTAAATAAACTTTTATTTCAAAACATTACTTAAATACACTGAATGTATTGTTTTTGTTATTTTATAATATACTACAAATAATCAGGTTAATCTGAAATACATTTGATAATTTACATATTTATTTGTACAAAATGTAAATTCATTTATAAATGATTATTCAATATTTAATTGAATATATGATATTTAATTAAGAGCACAGATTATTTTTTTAAGACTTAGTTTGGTGATAACATAAATAAAAATCAGTATTTAAATGAATAAGTTTTGGTGATATACTAAATTTTGTACTAGTACTCTTATCTTTGCTTTACAATAATATATAGTGTATAACAATATGCAATAATATTTTAAATTTACCCCCCCCCCCCCTCTCCCAATGGCTTTTCAAAAGAATTTTCCTTTTAGTGAGTCTTGTAAACACTAACTCCCTAACACTATTTCACAAAGTTAGCTTAAACTGATTGATATACTTAAAAAAATATTTTTTGAAAGATATTTATCATGTATATGAAACCATTTTACTGATATTGTATTCTGGCATGTAGCACATACGTATACTTTTAGATTTAATTTTTGTATTTTTTTTATTATAATCGCCATATGTTGTGCAGATTATTGTTTGATTGTTTGCAAAAACTTTCATGAGATACATAGTTAAAAATAAGATGTAAATTATTTTAAAGTACAATACTATTAATTTTCATATACTCTAATAGCAACATTATTTAAATATAAATCGCATGTTGATTAAATTAAAAGTCTTAGTTCTTATGATCATATTTTTTATAATTTATTTTTAAAATTGATGCATAATGTGCACCTATAAATTTTGATAATTTTTCTTCTATCAAAAGTTATTGTTACATACCAGAATATACAGTATGTATTTTTACATTAATCAGTGAAAAGTCAATTACTAAAATGAATGAAATGGAACTTTTTTAAATAATCCATGCATGAGTAATGGAAGGTTAATCTTGCAGTCCAGAGTTTTTTTTTTTTTTTTTTTTTTTTTTTTTTTTACATAAGGGAGTAGGTCTCCATATGAAAAACAAAGTTCGCGCTTGTATTACATTTTAAATTTCTTTAATGATATTTCAAAATATTGTTTGTTATTATTATTAAAAATGTAAAATAATTTTTTTGCACACCTGGCAACAAATGCGAATTTCAGTGTGTAAAATTTTATTCACAATACATAAAAGTTGTTAGGGAATATTGCATTTTCTTCCATGAATTAGCAGTATTTGAAAAACTCAAACTTTTCAATTTCTTTGATACATTCCATTCTTAAGGGTAACCATCCTTAAAAGGAAAATTATATTCCCTGTTAGAGCTATTTTAATTCAAGTGAAAAAAAAAAGTGGAGTAGTTGAATTTACAAAGAATTTAAAAGAAAAAATCCATTGTTCACAAAATGTAAAACTTTGCAGTTGACGATATTGTATGCTAATGAATAATATAATAAAATTTCTAAATACAACGGCAAAATTCTACGAGTTCTAGCCATCACTAATTTCTTTTTAAAATCTTCATCTGATTTAATTACAGATATATGTTATTATGTAAAGCGAAGATTTCCATTAAAAATTAGTGCTAGCTAAAAATTGTAGCAGTTGGCAGCTATGCAAATATAGGACCTTTTTAGAAGCATTATCATCACCAATGATAATATAAACGAAAACCAAGATATATATATTCTTTTTCCAGGAGAAATAATATATAAAATAAAAATGTGAAGAATAGCAGAAATGCATAGATTTCTAGAATCTAGAAATGCACAAAACATAAAAGCCAGTATGCTGGTAGGTATCTTTTATTTTTCATTTCCTTATTATCCATAGAAACATAGAATGGCATATATTATTATGCCATAATAACTTTTTACTATATGAAACCGGTTTTCGCTCAAATTTAAATGCTTTCATTCGGCCCAAACAAAACAAGCACCTGGAACAGAATTCATTAACATCACCTGTGCATTTTTTCTCCAAAAAGCCAGTATGCTGGTAGGTATCTTACATTTTTCATTTCCTTATTATCCATAGAAACATAGAATGGCATATATATATGCCATAAAAACTTTTTACTATATGAAACCGGTTTTCGCTCAAATTTAAATGCTTTCATTCGGCCCAAACAAAACAAGCATCTGGAACAGAATTCATTAACATCACCTGTGCATTTTTTCTCCAAATGAAAGTGATCGGCTTATGTTTAAGCATTCTGAAGTAGCATTTCATTGTATTATGAATTAAAAACTGTATTACTAAAAATTTTCTTCTCTTTTCGTGAAAGAACGTAGTTGTGTTTGTGCCGAATGTAGCAGATTAAAGTCTGGTATAGCCTCTGTTTTTCAAATCATGCTATAGCATATACTTTAGGAATTAATGTATTTTCTTTAAAGATCTTAGAAAATTAAAAGTATCATAAAAAAAGTTTATTAGCAATATGTATAAAATATATATGCTTTTACTGATTTATATGAATGAGTCCTGGCAAGGAATTAATTTAAAATATTTAAGTATTTAATATGATTTTGGAAGAAAAAATTCCAAGTAAATTTCTATCAAAATTATTTATGTTAAAAACGTTTGTTATTTCAGTTTTTTAATATAACGTCATCCTTGCCTAGGGGAGATAATAGATTCGTCTCATTTTGGTCCAAACTACGTATTTTGGATCAATAAACACATTCAGATTAAGGCTAAAAGGGGTCTATATTTCGTCCAAATGTGGGTGGTGTTTTCGGATGTAATATGGACAAATTTTGGACGCCTATGTTACAGCCAAAATTCGTGTGTATTTCGTCCGGATGGAGGTATTTTTTGGACGTAATATGGACAAATTTTGGCTCATCCGAATTTTGTTCATTTTATGTTCATTTTATGCTCATTTAATGGCCCAAAAGACGTACTTCTTACGTAAAGGGGGGCGACATTTGGACGTAATTTGACGAAATTTAGTTGAAGTCCGGAGGACTTTTAGACTTCAATTGGACACGTCCATTCATCCAAATTACGTACTTTAGGCGAAAACTGGACGAATCTGTGTTGTGTGGGTTATTATTGAAATGGCTTGTGATAGAACGTTTTTTTTTTTCAATAAATGAATTACATCATGAGTTATAAGTAATTCTCATCTCAAGCTGCTATTTTCCTTTCCTTTGATGTCGCTTTCTTAAACGCCCACTTTGACAGCATTTTCTGAAAATTCTTCTGCAGTATCCGAAAAATGGAAAGCAATTCGATTACAGAGTTTCTTAATAAGACCAATTGCAAATTTGGTACATTTCAGAACAAAAATGAATAAAATAATGTGTCAGAAAGTAGCTAGTTTGGATTTGAGAACAGACTTAAGATTATTTAATTTTTTTTTTCAGTGTATAGAAATTATGTGTTTCTTTAGTAGAATTTAGAATATAATCTTTCAATTTATCTTCTGATATTTTTATTTTTTACTTAAGCCAAAAAAGAAAAGAATGAAGAGGCTCAGAGAATTTCTCGCCAGGATTTTCCGCTGTGTGAAACCACCATTGATTTAACTATTGTGAAATGCAGTCTAATTCTCCAACCATCCACCATTTTTGAAACGCAAAAATAATCTAATTTTTCACACTTCAATTTTTTTTTTTTTTTTTTTTTTTTTTTGTACAATAGTGGTATCTACACCCAACACAACAGGAAATAAAAAAACAATAGTTAACAAAAGGCCTTTTGTTTTCTGTTTTGTTGTTAGTCTTCTTTCTATATTTTATTTAGAAATCCATGAAAACGAGAGAAATTTCATCTCAATTAAGGGGATGGCATCTCGATTTTGAGAACGAAGCAGTTTTAGAATAAGGCTTGTTGCCACCTTCTTTCGAAAAAAAGAAATTAATTTAAAGTATAATTACGGAAAATTAAGAAAAAAAATATAGAAAAAAAATAATATAGTATTGTATTATATTGTCTTTAATATTATAGGCACTCTCATAATGTTTGGTACCTTTAAAGAAACAGATTAGTTATATAACCCAGTGAAATTTTAATTCATTTGCTTTAATAGGTTTTTCAAAAAGTGTACATAAAATTGTAAAAAATGCAATCTGAGGCAAACTTAAAAAAAAAAAAAAAAAAAAGTTTGCATATCAACCATTGATTTAAATTGAAAAAATTAGATAAAGCTAAATCTTATTACAAATTAACATATAAGTTTTTAATTAATTCACAAAAAATATTATTTAATATCTGTATAAATGTTTTACTAGTCATTGATTCGGTCAATGATATTTCTGTCAAATGGATTGATTTTGGAATAATAATATTTGGAATAATAATGATTTTGTATAATAATATTAACAAGTAGAATCATAATTTCATCATGAATACTTTAAAAATCTTCACTATCTTAATTAAGAAATATAATTATACACATACAACATATTACGAGGGTAGGCTGATAAGTAATGCACACATATTTGTAGAGTGCAAACGAAATAACCTTCAGAAGCACGCCCGGTGGCAAGAGGAAGTAACATTCCTCCTCTATACGCATGTGCAAATTTGAAGTCGCAGAATTCATCCAGTGTGTTTTGAGAAGCGGAAGTTTGGAGACGTGTTCCACTGCAATGCCAACGAGAGTTAAACAGCGTGTTGTTATCGAATTTTTAACAGCTGAAAAAGTGACTCAGGCTGAAATTCATCGTCATTTAAAAATGACAATTCTCTTGATAATTCTATCGTAAATCGATCCGCAGTAAAATTTTGTGATTGCGAGCCTAGAAAAGCCATAATTGTAGATGAAAAACTCAGCGGACGCCCGATCACTGCCCAACGATAAAACTCGTCGACGATTTTGGTTCAAAATGACCGGTGAATCGCTCAAAAGTGTATTGCAAACCATATTGGAATATCCAAGGAAAGTGTCGTCTTCATTATTGAACAGTTGGGATACCGTAAAATCGGCAACTTTAGAGGTTCTGAGAAACCTGATGTTTGAACCGATTCCTCATTAGGAATCGTAGTTTAATGTACTTTTTGTTGGATCTTTTCTATTTGCTTTTATTCGTGTTCCACAAGCATGTGTGCATTTCTTTTCAGCTTACCCTTGTACCCCTCTAAGTCCTGACTCCCACAATTGTGTAGATGATGCTAAAGGAAAAAAAATCCTCTTTTCTGCTATTTAAAGTCGAGTCTGCACCCGCAGAATTGCGTGGTTTCTCTCTTGATACGGCCTGAATCGGACATTTTTAAAATATTTTTTTTTCAATCAAATATGATCCTATTAATTAGGGGAAGGCACTAATACTTTTCCTTTCTTCTAAAAAGCTCAAGGTCTTAAAGGATTAATATATATATTTTTTTCCTTCACTTTTTCCTATAATATTAAATTATTTTTCTTTTGTTTTGTTTTAATTGTAGTTTTTCTAAAGATGGATGAAATAGTGAGAAAAAATAAATAAGTTGATAAAATGAATATTCAAAATTGTCTGTTATAATTTCATTGCATTTAAAGAAAATCAGTTTTTCCAACAAATTATTGCTATTGAAATTAAAGCAATCCGTTAGCGCGTACCAAAAACACGATTTCTTTTCAGCTAACACAGGTAACCATTATTGCATATTACATGTACACGAAATAAGACCATAAAATATGTAAAGTCTGTTACTGCTTACGAATATTTTTAAACGCATTTCAAATGCAAACCATTCAATTTCTAGCAATAACACAAAATGCACTTGATCCACTTAAAAAAAAAAATGTCTTGTTACAAGCTTGGTATTGTTCATATAAACTTAAAAGCTCTGATTAAGAATTTTTGTATAGTGAAATTACAGGATTTTATTATTTTCGGAGTCGTCTGAATATGCTTTAATTTTAAGCCAAGAAATGAAAAAGCTAAACTTTCAAGTATTTTATGCCATCTGCATTTTAAAAGCTTCCTTTTATTTGATTGTTTCCCCTCCCCACATTTTCAAACGATAATTTTTTTTAACTTTTTATAAGGTGTTTTGATTATTTCATACAATGTAGGATCCATATTTACTACGAGGGTGGTTCAATAATTATTGTCCCTAATGTATATAAAATATTTTTACTCCGATGGTTGAAGTAGAATATCGAAGCCTAATCTCTTAAATGACTATATGCTCAATATCAGAACCGTAGCTGCTATATTAACATAGTTTTGGAGGGAGGGGTGAAGTTTTAAAGACCTGTTTTGGGGGGAGTTTTAAAGAAGGGGGGGGGGGTGAGGGTGAAATGCTGGTTCGGAGCTTATGAGGCTACATTTGTGACAGTGGATGAGATGTGGCTACATCACTATGATCCCGAATTCAAACGACAATAGTTACGTCTCATCCACTGTCACAAATCTAGCCCCATAAGCTAAAAATCAGCCTTTCACTCCCACTCCCCCCTTTCACTCCTCTCTCCAAAACTATGTGAATGTAGCAGTTTCGGTTTTGAAATTGAGCATATAGGCATCTAAGACATTAGGCTTCGGAATCCCACCACAACCATCGCGGTACAAATATTTTATATACACTAGGGACAATAATTATTGAAGCACCCCCGTATATCGCTGACTAATCCCTGGCAAAATTCGATGCTCATCTATTCATCTCATTTGAAATTTATAGCAAGTTAATAACTATTTATCATCTTCAGCGTAAATTTTTTAAATTCGTCGAAACTATTTCTAATTGTTAGAAATCCCAGCAAAACATTCTTTTCACAAGTACGATATGTACTTATAAAAGCTGTGTAAACAATGAAAATTTTGAATACCTTCGATTATTTAGTGTACATGATTTGGTTTAGAAATTTTAGTAGATCAAGTAAAATCATAATTATTTTTACCAAAATTTTTATTACCAAAAAAAAAAAAAAAAAAAACTTTAAACTTAAAAGAATGTAAATATTTAAAAAATATTAAGCAATTTCTTTGAATGTTTGCAATGAATGCTCAACGCTGACTATATAAGTATTTCACCAGAAGTTAGAAAAAATTAATGCAAAACTCATTAATGATCTTAGTGTTTTGTTTATGTGAGTATTTTAAAATTCGATGTGATGCGCTATGCATTGCTCTAATTTAGGTTCATATAAGATTAGACAACAATAACCGTACATACATACAGCGAAGGACCGGAACATTATGATCGTCCTCACATTTTGCAATGTCGCCTGGATGATGGGGGGGGGGGGGGGCGGGGCACATTATCAGGTTAAAAAAGGTATTTAACTGCTGCTGGGGACTCTTAGGAATAACTTTTGCGCTTATTTTTACGTGTGATGGGAAAAGCTGCTGATCTAAGCAACTTTGATAGAAGGCAGATTATAATGGCCCGACGACTCGGAAAGAGTATCTCCGAAACTGTATGAATCGTGGTTCGTTCGAGACCTGTCGTTATTAGTACTTATGCAAAGTGAATGAATGACGATGAAAGCAGAATTATACGCAGTGGCGTTGCCACATTACCAAAGAAAAAGGACGCCAGAGATTGTTCCGCTTGGTGAAACAAAATCGACACCAGACAGGGCTCGCTGACAGCTCAGTACAATAAAATTCCACATAAAAAAGTTACGGCACCCACAGATCAGCGGACACTGTTGGATATATACCAACGCAGCAGACGTGTCCCATT
The DNA here is from genome assembly GCA_963932465.1 of Maratus speciosus. Taxonomy (NCBI): domain Eukaryota; kingdom Metazoa; phylum Arthropoda; class Arachnida; order Araneae; family Salticidae; genus Maratus; species Maratus speciosus. Next base: position 83,875,464 of record OZ010798.1, read on the forward strand.
CATGTATTTCTGTTGACAAGCGTCTTTGCCAGCTACGCCTGCACTGGTTCAAGAAACATTGTGACTTGACCATAAATCAGCAGGAGATAGTTGCCTTGTTGAATGAATCGCGATTCGTCATTCATCACGTCGATGGCCGTGTCAAGGTATGCCTTCTTCCAGGTGAAAAGTTGCTCCACCAATATGCAGTAGCTCATATACAGGCCGGCGGGGGCGGTATTATACATCGGGAGATGTTTTTATGGACGTCTCTGGGACCCATAGTTGTGGTAGTACATACCATGAAAGCTGCGTACTATCTGAACATCGTGTCGACAAGTTACACTCTTATACGGCGACTGTCTTCCCAACTTGAAATAAAGTCTGTCAGAGGGAAAACGCTCCATGTCACAAGGCTCGAACTGTGTACTGAGTGTTTCCACGAACATAATGTTAAATTCTAATTAATGCACTGGTCGTCTAACTTACCTAATATTAATCCTACAGCGCACATTTGGGATATCATGAAACGGTACCTCAGAGCTCAAAAACAACCATGTCGGAATATTACAGATTTGCGTGATCATTGCTTAAACATATGGTACAATCTGTCTCCAGCCATCTACCAAGGGTTTGTAACATCCATGCCAAGGAAGTTAGCCGCCAATTCTAGGTCTAAGTAAGACCAGTGCACTATTAGTTAGGTAGTCATAATGTTTTGGCTCTTCAGTGTATATGTGTGCGTGCATTTCTTATGAATTTCTGAAGTTGTTGGGATCGCAATTGTATTATGTGCCGGTATTCGAAAAGTAAATTGTATTTTATAATATTTCAAACATTCTGCAAAATCTTCATACTAAAAAAATGTACAACAATGTAGAATAATACATAATTCGGGATCCAAAATCAAAAGGTTCTTGTTCATTTCAAGTCCTGAAAATCCTAGTTGATTGGTACTAGAATCTTGGACTAAAATCCTCGGATTTTATTTGAAATTTCTGCGATTTTCCAGTGCCAGATCTTACGATTTCAGAGGCACATAGATGGACAGTACCATAATGTATGTTATTAAAGCTCATGTATTGAAATGTAAATAATGAAAATCTCTAAAATTAAGTTTCCGTACAATTATTAATGTGTTTGCATGATTCGCTCTTTGTTTTCAATCGTAGCTAATTAGATTATGAGAAAAAGATACATGTCAAGTCAATTGGTCATCAATCTAATTAAATAAAACCTGATAACGTGTCAGTTTAAACATCTAAGGAAGAATGACTGCCGAGTAATAAAAGAAATTATGTATAAACATTTACATGTCTCTGTTAGATTACATGTATTTCAATTAGACGAAATGGTCTACACAAAGTAGCATAGCAATTTTAGAGAAGAAAAATTTCTTCCCGACTTTAAGAACAAATTCTAGTTTGAGACTTATTTACAAAAATTCGTCCCAATTTTTCTTGGAAATTCAGACAACATTTTCTTCATTTTAGAAACCATTTGCAAAAGAACCAATCAAAAACCTCAAAGAACAGTAACTGTAAAAAAATTATGTGATTTTTTCTTAAATTAAAATAAACTCTTTTGTTAACCAATAATTCGGAAAAGACATGTCTGTTAATTCGCTAAAATTCATTGATTTTTATTGTCACTGATTGGTTATCTTAGTGAAGTTTTTGAAGATAACTTAATCTATTCAGAATCGCAATTGATTACAAGTTAAAGTGAATTTTCGTTAACAGTTCTTCCATCAAAAAACCGATATTGCAATTTTTTTGCATTATATGATTACTTTACGTATTATCTCTGAGCACTTTATCAGCTAGATCTAAATAATGCTTTTAAGTAACTTTCATATTCATCCTGTTATTATGATCTATGTTAACAAAAGCATAATAAAAAAAGAAAGAAAAATCATGCGTTAAACCTAGATTATGACACACTTTCCAACACTTCCAACACACTCCAAAAAATCTTTTTTTTTTTTTTTTTTAAGAGAGAGGAAATAAAGAGAAATAAGGTAAATAAGATAACTAAGTAAACATCTTAAAAAACAGATGAAACAGTTGAAAACTGATTTCAGCAGTTACTGTCCATAGCCAAATATGTATTCCAATTCTTTTGAACAGCCCTGTATTTCATCTGTATCTTGATATATATACCATATAATAGGAATTTTTCATTTAGCAAGAAAACGCATTACAGGTTGAAATTTCTCTTTCAGTAATTTTAACTATTAGATGGAAACATACTTGAATAATTTTGTTCAGCCCTGTTGTTTACCTAGTACCTTTAATACACGCCACTATTTGGCTAAAATTTAATTCAAACTATTCTTTGCGTGACCGTGCATATCATTTTATCTTTATTCTACAAACATTTCTTAGTAAATTAAATGTAGTGCAGAGTAAAAATGCATAACTCATTTAAAAACCACCTTTAAACAATTTACGCTCATACTCAGTAACCTTTAGGAATTTTTTCGCGTAGCCCCGCATATCAACTATAGCATTTATACACTATGTAGTAAAGATAAATATAGTGAAACCTAAAAGCGCATGCAATAATTATAAATGCATTTCCTGCCATCATCCCTAATATACAGCACTTCGGATAGAATATATTACCTGAAATCTTTTGTGTGTCCCTGTAAATGCCATGCACTTCGTATTATACATGAAATAACTTATGCTAAGCCTCAGCGACATATGTCCATTTCATTATAGATAAAATAATTCAACATAATTAAAATACTCTGTAAACAATTTCCTCCCCGTTACACCAATTACGCAACAGAATTCTTTTGTGTGGCCCTGTAAATGAATAATAACTATTCTTTGCAGCGCTTATTCTACAAAATGCATATTTTAGTGCACTTCTTAAATGTATATCAATTTTATTATGTTTGAAAGGGTGTAACATGATTAAAATTCGTTTCCATTGGCCGTACTGTAACAGAATACTTTTGACTGTCCCTGTCAATAAACTAAACATGCTACAAACTTTATTTCAAAATGTGATCGTGCTTTGGTAAACGTCAATAACATCCAAAAATTTCAGGGCAATCCGGGTATATTTACGAGAATTAGAGCGCGGCCAGACGGCCAGACAAGCCGAAGTAATAAACACTTTTCAACTTTGTTGGAAAGGATTAAAAATGAATAACAGCCATTTAGCCTGTAATTTTATGTAAATGCGCGTTTTCTTTATTTCCTTTCATAGACAACACAATGGAAAGACAACTTTTGGCTCAATTGATTTGCTAAGGGATTCCAAGAGATACTCTTTATTAGGAAAATTTTAAAAGAAAAGAAAACGTATATTTGATTTACGAGTAGAAAAAATGTCAAACCTGAGCTCTTGTTTTACATATTTTCAAATGTTTCCCTGATTCACTATTTGTTTCAGTGGTGCACTTATGCTGTACGTAGAACTATCAGAATCGAAGAAACCGTGCTGATGGCATTGACCTAGCACCAGGCGCCAAGCCGAAAAGGCGTTTAATTAGTTCTGTAAATCATTACTACTTCTGCATTAGTGCTGATGATAAATAAAAAATAAATTTATAGTGCAACACTTCTAACAGAATTGACCATAACTAGGGTGTGAGAATAGGAACAAGTTTGGGGCGCTAGGTCTCAAACAAAGTAATTGGGGGCGCTTTTAATGAACACTGATCTATTTTAGAGGCTGTAGAATTAACAAAAGATATATTAAAGATCTTCTTTTGAACTGCCATATATTAAATTATTTAAATTTAATTTTCCCATTTGATAATAATAATGAAGTTTTGCTTAAGGCAACTGAGCGAGACGCTGTCTTTTAAAAGCCATATGTTATTGATTTAACAGGGACTTCACGCTAATCTATGCATAGGTAATTAATGTAATATTAAGTTCTAGCGAAGTAACAGTGCTATTTATCCTAATGCTTTTAAAAATACCCATTGCTATTCCCTTCTATCTTTGTCGTACCTGAAAGGGTGATATTCCGACACCAAAAATGTTTTGTATACCATACCGGAAACATTTTCTTTACTTTGAGCGAACTTCATGAGAATAAATAGTCAGAAAACTCAGAAAACAATGATTTTTCCAAACGAATATGAACGAGGTCTCCGAAATGTAGGAAAAAATTGGGTATTTATTATTTCAGAAACGTTTCTGCAAATCTTGGAAACTTTTCATTTTCTGTTGTATATCTAATTGGTTCATTTGAAATGGCGTCCTGCTATAATCTAGAAAGGGAACTTTCCACTCCACCGATTTTGTGCACATGTATATTGCATAACCAGTGCATTTCATAAAAAAGACACACGCCTGTATTTTCAGATCATTTACAATAAAACCGCAGCAAAGATTTCATAAGGCACGGAGTATTTTCTTCTTCCTCAGTATAATGCGGGTTTTGAAATAGTGCTCGTCTACATATTTTAAATTGACCAACTCCCAGTTTTCAAATGATAGTATTCACTTTTCATATTTTACTTGAATTTCTTTGAGTAGATGAAGTTTGAAAAATATTTACTTTCTTGATACTTTTAGAACCTCTCAGAGTACTAAAAGAAAATGTGTTAGGGATTTGTCCATAAATTTATAAAAAGTAAAATTAAGGTTATGCGAGAAAAATAACCAGGATCGTTCAATTGGACATCAAGAAGGGTTTTCTTCGAACTGTTCAAAAGGGTGAACAGTTGAATAGTTCCCAGATGCAACTACTATAGGCCTTTGTCCAGTAGTTGCTGTATTTCTATAACTTAGGGTACCATAAGAGAGATGAAGGCCAATTGTAGTCTAAACAACATAAAACTTGGTATAATAGCAAATATAAATTTATACACAGCCTAAACTACATACAAATGTGTAAAGAATATATGGGGGGCTGGCTCACAACCACAGAAGACCAAGTCCATTCTGAAAAAAAAAAATGAGATAGTCCATTTAGAAGTAAACCAAGAAGTAAACCCACAGTAAATCAAGTCTATAAAAAGGTAACATATATAAGAATGTACATGTGAAAACAAACTTGGTTCACTGTGGGAGTGGATATAACAGAATTTATGCACCTTTTAAATGAACTATCTCATTTTTTTTCCAAACGGACTTGGTCTACTGTGGTTGTGAGCCAGCCCTTATATATAAAGATAGGAAAATATTTAGGATAGGTTTAAAAATGTGAAAAATGTTACATAAGAAAGGTGAATAAAGAAAATTTTCAAAAAATTAAAAAACGTTTTGTATTGATCAAACTAAATGTAAAATATGACAAAATCAATAATTAATGGAACTGACAAGTAATACGGCATATTTACTAAAATCAAGACGAATATTATTCAATATTCATCACACTGACGTTAACTTTTCAAGTGAGAGTTTTAGATTTATTCAATATTTATGAGAATTTATTACAATGAAAATGATGAACTTTCTTACTGAATAACTCATTTCGGAAAATGTTTTAATAAGGAAATAAAACAGTTTTAAAAATGGATGGTGAAACTATTACTGATTGCCTACGTCAATTTGCCGCCCGAATTTAAATTCTCTAATTTCCACACACTTTAAAGGATCTGTAATTTGGTTGCAGCTAAACATCATCTTCGCAAAGTCATTAGATAGACCCTTTTAACTTTTGAGATATTACCAACGTTACTTGCAGAGATAGTACAAGTTGAAGTTGTAGTCATTGTTAAATTCCCAAATTCGCGTTCGCTTCTAAATAACACAGAAGATGTCCTGTTCTCGGTTCCTGTTAAAATGATTCCTGCAATATATGAAAGTGAGTGTTTGCTTTTCTGTGGAAAAGAAACTGTCTTTTCATCTTTACACTAAAGGAAAACATTGAAAGCAGCCATGTCTAACAATCAAAATGATGGGATTTTTCTGCTATTGGAGGAAAGCCAAACTCCTGGATATTGACCTCTTGGGTCGGATACGAGAGGTACATCCATGGAAGAAAAAAAATCTGAGTCGTAACAACCAAGACGAAGATTCACATATTTAATCCACCAATAACTAGATTTTCACTATATTTTTTATATCAGGACGTTAGTCGTGATATATATATTTCAGCAGCGAAAAATGTACTAATACAGCTTGTATCCACTACAACTTTCACCTTTTGAACAGTAATACAGACGAACTCATCGTCATTCGATTCACAGCTATGTTTTCTATGTGTATTTTTTATATCCAGTGCAGAATAATCATGTTTATTCAGAATGTTAATGGCCATATTATGTAATGGCATTTAAAGTTAGCGGCATTTAATGTAATGATCATGTAAACAGTTAGTTAATTTAATTTTCCTTTGTGATGTGTAAAATTTGTCATTATTATTACAAAGCTATACGAAAAATTAGATTCTTCTTCTTCTTCTTTTTTTTTTTTTTTTTTTTTTTTTTTTTGCATTTTATTCAAAGGAAAATAGCAAAGTTTTTCGAACTAAAATAAAGGATAACGATGTGTGAACTTTTAACTTCAACAGTGATTTTTTTTCTATTTCTTTCTTTTCATTTCTTTTTTTTTTTTCTTGCTATATAACTAAGAAAATGTTTAATAACTTTTTTATTTACCAGAAAATTAAATAATGCAATGAAAGTACTAAGAACTTTAAAAATAAAAATAGCAACATTTAGGTATTTAGATATGTGCTGTTATTGAATATTTTTTATTATGTTACTTATGCTTACATTTATTGTATATTCAAAAATAATTAATTACAGGTGTAATTTTGCAGACTCCATTATCAAGTTAAATATGTATATATATATATATATATATATCTAATAAAAGTGAATGACTATGAAAATTATTATGAAAAGAGGGTGCAAAACAACAATAAAAATCCATGAAAATTTATAACGAAAAAAACAACAAACAAACCACTCCCTGCTCTTCAGAAAGTGGGAGGAGTGAAAAAAGCAGGTATCAAAAACAGAAATTGGATCCTCACGGGTTTCGCAAGATATGGCCAACCCACATACTCCAAAAGTATAACAATAGATTTAAACTTTCAAAAACACAACATAAAAAAGCTATTTTATAATCAAAAACAAATATAACCAACCAATTCAAATCCAAGAAAACCGATTTAGCTTATAAAACGTAAATAAAAATTAATAAAAATTTTTTTCAAAAATCCTTTTTTAATATGACTAATTCATTAAGCAATTAGAAGTATTGAACATGTGAGAAGGCCATATCCCCACCTTTACCCATGAAGACCTGAAAAAAACTTGCTACCTTTAAAACAATCACTACGCTCCACTTCTTTCCATCAGCAGGAGTTGCAAGCAAGGCCATAATCCAAGTTAGACCAGCGTCGTGAAGACTTGTCTTTCCATTATCCTCATAATCATTAATTTTCTTTCCAAGTCACCGCAGTTTCTACTTGAAGCACATCAACATGCAGACGTTCTTAAAGACTTTAGTCCACACCCTTCATTTTATTCAAGCAGCTACCTTGGCGTCCATTACGGTGTTTGGCCGCTTAGCTGTTGCCACTTTATAAAACACTTGTTAAGTTGATTTACATAATGAAAAATAAACTGGTATGGAAATAAATTATTATAAAAAAGATTAGCAGTAAATTTAAAAATCTGTGAACTCAAAAATTCTCTATTACTACAAATTCTATAAAAAATTATAAAATAGCTTTTTTATGTTGTGTTTTTGAAAGTTTAAATCTATTGTTATACTTTTGGAGTATGTGGGTTGGCCATATCTTGCGAAACCCGTGAGGATCCAATTTCTGTTTTTGATACCTGCTTTTTTCACTCCTCCCACTTTCTGAAGAGCAGGGAGTGGTTTGTTTGTTGTTTTTTTCGTTATAAATTTTCATGGATTTTTATTGTTGTTTTGCACCCTCTTTTCATAATAATTTTCATAGTCATTCACTTTTATTAGAGATATATTCACTTAGTGCATATAAGAAGCTGCGTTGCGCCTGATGCACTGGGTTATTTGTTTTTAAAAATTTTTTTGAAAGCATTATATATATATATATATATATTTCCGCAAATAAAGATTTTTTTGTTTTGTTTTATTGTAATATAGTGAAAGAAGCTTGATTATATAATTGAACTTACTAGAGTATCTTCTTTTTATATTAATGTGGAAAAAGAAATTATGTTCGCTTTTTTCAAACTCTCAGTTTTAAAGTTCAATATAGACAGCTTTTACTTGTATATTGTGTGCATTTGGATACATGACTCTAAAGATTTAATTTTAAATAGCATTCCGGAAACTAAAATTGCAAAATTTTAAATAATAAATTCACACCACAAAGTTTTGAAAAATATATCTTAAAGAACAACAGACTTCAATTTTCATATGCTTTTCATATTTCACGTATCCTTTCTTGCAAATCGGCCTATAAGCCGATTATAAATAAAAATTTTAAAAATGTTTAGTTTCGATTTCGAAGCACGAAGTAACTCTAAAATAAATACACTGGCACACACAGTCATTGTATTTTTAGAAAGCGTCCGGCAGGACATGGAAAATTTTGGAGCTATATAATTTGGTTTGACTAACTCCCAAAACATTTTTGTAATGTAATGAATGCTTCTAAGAATATGGGGCGTGTACAAGCAAGAACTACAATTAAGTGACGAATGAAATAGTGCCTCCCTCTCCCTCGATATGCTGCTTAAATCTGAGACTAGCCATTGGAATGGTGGTAATTTGGTATTGTTGTCAAGAAGATAAATAGTTTCACGTAAGTTTTCAAAAAGAGAAAGGGCGGTGAATACTTTCAATGCAGTTACATGCTCGTTATATGAGGGAGATTCTCAAAAGGTGAGATCATTAAACGTTAACTATATGTAATTTTTAAAATTTTTAAATTTAAGGCCAATTTTTTTTAATAGTATAGTATTTTGTCTATAAATATTTTTAATAAACTGTCTACAAAAGTATACACAAACATTAAAAGACAGAAACTATTCTGGAAAATTAATTATTAAAGCATTTAATTAGCAGTTGTGTACGTTACAAATTTTGGACATTTTTTCGCGCGCACCTTACAGATTTTGGACGTTGCGCTTAGTATTTAAAAAATTCTTAAGACTAAGAATGTAGTAAATATGTCCTATAATTGTATGTCCTATAATTGTGTTTCACTACCAGACCGACAAACTGTGAGGGATGATAGTAGACATGAAGACAAACATTATTAAATAGGAAACCATGGGGCGAAAAGTCTTCTGTAGGAGCTAGGGGCCATTAAAGTTTAAAGTCCAAAACTTCAAACGATGATAAAAAACGGAAAAAAGGGTCGATTCGTTCGCGGTTTTCACTAAAATCATTCTTTATATCACGATTTTCTTAAAAACTTTTTTTAAAGGTTACGTTCAAAATTTGTCGACAGAGGGCGCTTTAGACTTTAGAGTAACGAACAACTATTTTTCACAGTTATTTTTGCATGGGGTTAAAATTATTCTAAAGTTTAGACTTTAACTTAAATTTTAAGCCCAAAATCGAAAACACTGGGATCGGGTAACTAGCGAAAATTGAATTGTGAACAGAGAGGGAGGATTTTAAACGCTCATAAACATTGAACAAACTAATCGATTTTGTTGCGGTTTGCGTGTATGTCATTCCCTTGGTAATTATTTTATTCAAAATGACGTACAGCTTTGGTGTCCTTATTTTCTGATAGAGGGAGCTTCCGACACATCTCCAAAATGTCGATGACATTACTCCTGGGTGTTTTACTACCAGACCAACATACTTCCAGAAAGTGTTAAGGATGCAAAGACGACTCGGAATCACATAGTAATGTAAGGTTGGAAATGCCTTTTTTGCGAGTTATGGTTAAAAGATGCAGAGAAAAAAGCAACAGAAAGAAGCACAGAAACAGAAACACCTTAATGTGACAGAAAACAGTTTATTTAAAGGTTTTATTACAAAAGGTCAAATGAAAAGTTGGGTATATGAGATTCCCGTACGTTCAGTTGAAGACCTCGCGGCTCGTATATCTGTAGCTGCCAGAAAGCTATGAGAGATACCAGAAATCTTCCAGAGTGCGAGGAACTCCATGCTACGCTGCTGTTAAGCCTGCCAGACTATTTCTGATCGTAATTAAGAACACTTTTTTCTAATAAAACCTTTAAATAAACTGTTTTCTGTCACATTAACGTGTTGCTGTTTCTGTGCTTCTTTCTGTTGCTTTTTTCTCTTCTTCTTTTAACCATAATTCGCAAAAAAGGCATTCCCACCGTTACATTCCTATGTGATTCCGAGTCGTCTTTGCATCCCTAACACTTCCGGGAAGTATGTTGGTCTGGTAGTAAAACATCCAGGAGCAATGTCATTGCAATGTCGGAGATGCGTCGGAAGCGCCCTCTATCAAAAAAAGAGGACACCAAAGCTGTACGTCATTTTGAATAAAATAATTACCGAGGGAATGGCCTACACGCAAACTTCAACAAAATCGATTAGTTTGTTTAATGTTTATGAGCATTTAAAATCCTCCCCCTCTGTTCACAATTCAATTTTCCCTAGTTACCCGATCCCAATGCTTTCGATTTTGGGCTTAAAATTTAAGTTGAAGTCTAAACTTTAGAATAATTTTAACCCCATACAAAAAATAACGGTAAAAAGTTCGTTACTCTAAAGTCTAAAGCTCCCTCTATCGTCAAATTTTGAACGTAACCTTTAGAAAACGTTTTTAAGAAAATCGTGATATAAAGAATGATTTTAGCGAAAACCGGAAACGAATCGACCCTTTTTTCCGTTTTTTATCATCGTTTGAAGTTTTGGACTTTAAACTTTAATGGCCCCTAGTTCCTACAGAAGGCGTTTGCGCCCCATGGTTTCCTATTTAATAATGTTTGTCTTCATGTCTACTATAACCCCTCAAAGTTTGTCGGTCTGGTAGTGAAACACCCTGTATATATGTATAATTAACTTTTTGTTATCCAGTAATAATAATAATAAAATCAAATGCTTTGTCCCGTACGTTACTTTCGGACATAACAAAATACAGAAAAATTCTTTATAGAAAAGTCCTTCTATCTTCAAAAAAGCAATAAATCAGCCTGCCATCTCTTAACGAAATTATCAAAAAATCATCCGTTTCCTTTACGCATTCGTTGTTTACCATTAGAACCACCTGGAAGCAAGTTGAAACTCTTTTTCTTGGTGGTACATTGGAGCAGTTAACGTTATGAATGTCCGAAATTGGCCTCTTTAGCATATAATAATAAAATTTTAAGATATTTATACAAAGCTTTTACAATAAATTATGTCATTTTTTGTCTCTGAATAGAATTAAAAACTCAGTGTAAAAAAAAAAAAAAATAATAATAATAAAGTCAATGATAATTAAAGTTATGTTTGAAAGGCTTAAAGTTGTGACGTGTGTCCAGTGCCCACCTTTTAAGAATCGCCCATGATTAACATATATTCTTTAACTAGTATTGCCAGGTGGTCCCGCGTAAATCTGGGCTCCAAATGCTCTGGACACCAGGGATGAGATTTCCGACTTTTTGGACACCAGTATAATCTTAGGGAGAGTGTTGTTCTCTTAAATCACAATAAAATTCCGATTAAATAAAATTATTTTTTCTAAGATTATACTGCTATGCAAAAGGTCAGAAATCTCATCCCTGGGACACCAGTATTTTCAAGTAATGTTCTTTGCCTTATATAATGGCAGAATTATGTGCGATTAAAGATGATGAAATAAACTGCAAAAAAGTAGTGGTATCCAGATCATTTGGAGCCCCGATTTACGCGGGGCCACCTGGCGATACTATCTTTAACCACTTAATTGTTTTGCCCGAACAGAGTTCGGTCAAGAAAAGGTAGATTGCTTCGTTACTAAAAGCTTTTCCACACCATTAATTTTGTACCTGAAATCTTCGGTTTATTAAATGGCAGAAATAGCTCGATTATTTAAGGTAAATGTCGGAGTAGAGGAAAGTAAACGGTGAGGTGGTTTCATTTAACCCTTTATCTACTGACGGTACTTATAAGTACCACTCACTTTAAATGTTCATTCCATAGTGAATATTACTAATATTCTAATGGTACTTTGCAAAAACACTCTTTTAACGTCACTTTATTCACATACATGGCAGCAATAGTTCTAGGTTTGTTATTTTAGCGAGGAAGGGGGCTATCTTTGATACAAACGATTTGTTTTGTACAGATTGTCACGCTCGTCTTTTTATTGCTGCAAACACAGTAAAGGATATAAGATAAGTGTTGGATTTTTTTTAGTTGTTCATTATCATCTTAGAATACAGTATGACTAGCTATTTTTTGTGAACGGTGTATGCATTTGATTTAACAGTTGAATTACTCGGTGGTACTTATAAGTACCGTCAGTACACTGACTGTTGGAGAAAAACTTCTTGTTCACTTTTCGTCTGTGTAGTTATCCATCGTTTTCATCTGCTTTAAAATTTAATTACTAAAATGTACTGTAGTAATGATTTCCCTGGTATTACTTTTCTGTTTCATTGTTATTTTTTTTTTATAGGAAATTGGAAAACTTGTGGCACCGGCTCGTTTTTGCTATGCCAGAAATAGCATATGTAAATTCATCATGCATTTTCTTTTTTATTCCTCAAAACAACAGTATTCATTTTAAAGTAGAGAAAATTCTGAAATATTACAAAGACTTTGTTGTTGAAAACAAATATTCAGTATAGGGAAATTATTTAATTTAAATTTTATTATTAGCTATAAATATTATAATAATATTAGAATAATCTATGTTAGTTCAATATGCAATAGAGTGATTCTATGTATATAGGCCAAAATGATGAAACTGAAGGATATTTTATCTTTTCCAACAGAAAAGTTAATAAAAGAAATTTTGATCATATAGTTTAGACAAGATTTTATTATAATAGCTCATAAAATTGAAAAATTAATTAAAAAAAAACATTTTTTATAAAAATTGAAACCTTCGAAATATCATCCCCTCACATGCAGCCATTACCTTTTAAAATAAAGAATATATTATTTCTCACTGAAATATATATATATATTTTTGTCTGACTTTTGTCTTTTCATATGAACACATAAAGGGTTATTTCTATGTATTAAATTTTTCTTTTGGGCTTCACATGCAATTTTTTTTAACCATTTGGAAAAATGGTTATTGTTCTCGTCAGGGTAGGAAATCAAAAGAATATCTGAATGTTTTTATTGGTTTAATCCGCATTTTATTCGTTTTCTGATTGGTCTATACAGTAATCTCTATTTCCCTTTACTTTCAACAGAGGTGGACAACAGAGTGTTGCCACTATGACAAAAAAGTAATAAAAACTACAAAAAAAAATTAATAACTCATAAACAAATTGAGATACAGCTTTCAAACAAATTGCATTTAAAAGTACATTTTTTTCTCTATCCGACGATATAAAAAGTAATAGTGTGGGATGTTTAGAAGTTTAAGAAATAAATTTCATTTAAAATTGGCCGTCAGATTTCTTGGAAATCTGACGATGGAAAAGCCTTTTCCCGAACAGCCAATAAAATGCTTGGATAATACGTAAGTCTCAGGTGGATAATACGTACGAGTCGCAGGCGATTTCTATCGCTTGCAATTTTTATTTGTAATAACACTATTAACGTTTAAATCATGGCGTACGTAATGTATGATCAATTCCGTGCTATTTTTTATGTCTTAAATTTTAGTCTTTGAAAAAATCATTTTCCAAATGGTCGTTGTAATTTGTTAAATTGCATTTTTTTGGTTTTACTTTTTTTTTTTTTTTTTTTTTTTTTTTTTTTTACAAAAAGGTTTGCAACTTATATTTCAGGTCATTCCCTCACTCTTTAGTAATTCAGGATGTTCCGGATGGGTGGCACTGCTGTAGATAGAAACATTGTACATGTACTAAGCACATGTTTTTTTACTTGTCGGAAAAAAAATAATTTTCAGTCATCCTGAAGAAATATTCCAGTATGTAAGGAAGAATTTAATTGGCAGATTGGGCAAGTATTAAGATAATATTATTAATTTCTCATTTAAATTAATAAATTTGCTTTTTTATGTATTAATGGGTAGTTTCATTTTCCGTGAGGGAACAATTTCAGAATATTTATTGTTTTTAAAATTTTATTTACGAGTACAAATTTCAGAAACTGATAATTTAAATTTTATCAGAACCTCACTGACAATTTTCTCATGTGAGGGAATGATGTTTATGTGAGGGAAAGGATCTGTTATTAAAAAAAAAACTAGCATAAATGATATTTTTGTTGCATTTAATTTTTTTTTACGCAGTTGACTTATATTAAAATATTTTAAACAATGTTCTCAAATGAATCAAAGTATATCTGGGGCATATATTAGAAGTAATAAAAGTAGGTTACTATATTGGTTATTCAACATTCTGTATTCTTAACCCCTTGAAAGGCGCTGGTATTTTTATGAAACCACTTAATTTTAATTCCCAGATGACACATTGGCACCAGAATTTTAGTAAAAAAAAATTCGGTTTGTCATATATGTGAAATACAGCCCTTTTTCATATTTAGAAAAAAAAAATTATTTTCAAATTCCGGTGTCAGTCATTAATTTCAACGCTTTAGCAATGAAATTGCTTTGCCTCTGAAAGGGTTAAACTGTTTTGGATTATTAAAGAGACTTCAAAAGACAGAAATACAGTAAAATGTATCATACTTGCAAATAAGAAATTTATTGCTAATAAATATAAATTTGGGGTGTTAATTGTTCCACAATGAAAGGTATTTTTGGTAAAGAGTGTTGTGGTCGCTAAAATTGGATTGTTTGCTAAAAATGTCATCATAGCAGAAACTGAATACAAAAATTTTATGATTTTGATGAAAATAAAAATGTACTTGAAAGCAAATGGATGTATAAAATGTTTATTATTATAATTATTATGTAAAAGATAAAGAAAAGTCAGCAATGAAACCAGAAAAATAAATTTAGAAATTTCCTTAAAAGACTTGTGAAGACTTGTTCCTTGTGGAAGACTTTAATATTGAATTCGAAACACAATCCTGGTACTCAGCATAAATGCATAGCTGCCAACTTGTACGGATTTTTTCTACCACTAAAATTTAAAAAAAATTTCTGCCTTATTTAATTATCAAAATTCACAGCAATTCGGCGATTGAATTAGACAAAACTTTCTATTAAATTTTAGTGGTAGCAAAAATCCGTACAAGTTGGCAGCTATGTAAATGTAGCTCACCAACATGAAGCAAATAAGGAAATAAAGTCTTCTTCAACTGTTCTCATTGACATCTAAAAAGTAACCATCATGCCAAATTCCAAGCTTCTAGTTTTGCGAAATTCTCTAACAACAATATTACACAAATCTAAATTTTAGAAAGAATTTTGTCCCTGAACATTTCAAAATTTAAACAAACTGTTTTGTAGGTGTATTTACGTTTCTAAAGTAACCACCATGTCAAATTTCAAGTTTCTATCCCTAACTTTTTCATATAAACCATAGTTTATAAGGCTTGTAGAACGATTTTCGCTCGTTTAACCTTTTTGAAAAATTTCAATTTTCTAGCCCAACAGTAAAACACAAAAATCGTAATTTTAGAACGTATTTTGCCTCTAGAACTTTAAGATTTCAAATTTTGAAAAAACTGTTCTGTGCAAGCCATTGCAACTTAAAAATAGCAGACATGTCCGATTTTAAGTTTCTATTCCTAACAGTTATAAATAAACCGTAATTTAGAACATTTTTCTCTCATTTCATACCTTTAAGTTTCAAAGTTTTAAACTGTTTATACTGTGCACCTGCATCTTAAAAGTAACCACTATACTAAATTTCTAATTTTTAACCAGAACAAACCCCAAAAAATCGTAATTGTAAAGGTTTTCAGAATTTTTGCGCTCATTTAATCTTTTTAAATTTCCATTTTTTTTTCAAAACCTTTCTTAGCGAACATTTACATCTTAAAAGAAACCACCATACCGAATTCTAAGCTTCTATACTAACCGTACCACATAAATTAAAATTTTAGAACGTTTTTGCTCCTGTACTATTTTCAATTTCAAAATTTGAAAAAACTGTTTCGGACAAACTTTTATGTCTTTAGAGTAACTGCGATGCCAAATTTCAAGTTTCTACCGTTTTCAGTTCCAAATAAAGTGCCATTTAGAACGCCTTTAGAATGGTTTTCGTTTATTTCACACTTTTAAATTTTGAATTTAGATCTTAAAAGTTACCAAAAGTTTAAAGATAGAGATTGCGTTTGGGAAACGTGGGTTACTCGGAAGTGTCTATTTTCGTTCGCGATTACATTATATTTTCCGAAATTAAGAAACATTTTTCTTACAAATATACAGTTTTATATTTTAAAAGAGATAGAGGTTATCAGAGATTTATTTATCATAAGATGTTAAGTGTATATTGAAACTTGGCTTTATTGTAAAGATATTAGTTTATTAACAGTATAATTACAATGGACGTTATTTCCTTCTTGTTGGAAATCTGGACAAAGTCTTGTCCCCCAAAATTTGTCGTTTGGTTTGTTCGGAAGTTGTATCGGTCCGAACCGGGTTTTCTTTTAGCATTTCGGTCGTAAAGGCACTCTCTTTTAACTGTAACTGTACGCATATTTTTATTCCAGTTTGATGTACTGAGTAAGTATATCTAGTGTGAAACAACTCCATGGAATGTGTAAAGGTGGAGGTAATGTAATGGAAGGACGATGGAGCTGGAATTTAAACTTACTCCTTACTACAGCTATAATATGTCAATATAATAAAGTTCCCAGCAAAAGCTGGAGGTGTATGTATATATATCTTTATTATTTAAGTTTTAAAATTCAAGCTGAATTTAATAAATAAACTGTTATTTTGAAATGAACTGTTATTTTGAAATGAACTGTTTCATCTATGTGGTTTATACTTTAACGCCACACCAAGTGACCTTAAAACATGCGTATTTATAACTCTGCTCTAGAATATAACATAGTTATGGGCCATGTCATGCTATTTAAAGGTCAAATAGATATAATATGGTGTGATTTAGATGAAATAGATACTTTACAATGGCACAGGCTCCAGAGTTAACTTATTCCTTCCCGAAACTATCTGATTATAATTATCCTTCCTGGAAGCTCGACGTCAAATGTGTATTGATTGACCGAAATTGCTGGGAGTTTATTACAAAGCGAGATATTGCATGTAAATCGGATGCCTCTGATCGTGAGAAGAGCGATTTTGAAAGACTTAAACGAAGAGCTTATACGACAATTTACCAATCCATCGAACGGAAATTTCAGATACTAATTGCTCAGACAGAAAGCGGCAAAGATGCCTGGGATATTTTAAAGTTAAACTTCGAACCAACTTCGCGAGCATGCTTAGCTGGATTAGTCGATGAATTTTTCGAGATGAAGTTAAACTCGCAAGAAGAAACTATCGGTTTATTTTGTAAAAAAAATGAAGAAAAAAAGGTTCAAATTAAAGATGCTGGATTTGAGATGCCTGAACTGTTAGTATGCTGTCAACTAATCCGTCGATTACCTGAGGAGTACGATAATCTAGTTCAAGTGTTATATAGATTAGATGATGAAGAATTCAAATTGGAAAATGTATCTAAACAATTAATAACTGAATATGGGAGAATTTGTCTAAAACGCAAAGATGAAGGTAAAGAGGTTATCGCTGCAGGTGATGCATATGCAACCAAGTTTGAAAAACCTACCGTTAAACCAACCACTCCAATGAAGAATTTTGGAAGCAGTAAAAAGGCATGGGTTTCACATAGTGGAAGCAACCTGGACCGTTGCCATCGAAATACTAAAGGCCTGAGGACACAAGTTGTGACGTCATCACTAATCGACTGACTTCTCACTAGTGTTAAAATTTACACCGGAAATTTTTGAATAACAATTTCTTTTTATTTTATTTGTGAAATATCTATCATCTTATAAAACAATAGTAACTACTTAAACTTACTGGTGAGATTTCCGAAATCCTAAATAAAAATTCAGCCAGATGCGGAATGCCACAGTGCTTCCTCATCTGGTTGATTTTTTATTATGGGATTTTCAATTCTCACCAGTAAGTTTAAATAGTTACTGTTGTTTTATAAGATGATAGATATTCCACAAATAAAATAAAAGGAAATTGCTATTCAAAATTTCCCGGTGTGGATTCCAACACTAGTGAGAAGTCGGTCGATTAGTGATGACGTCACAACTTGTGTCCTCAGGCCTTGAGTATTTCGATGGCAGCGCCTGGACACCACTAGACGATCGTATACTTCACCAGCTAATCGTATGGGGGCGAGTTTAATATGCAGTTACTGCAAGCGACCACCTGGTCACACAGATACAAGATGTTTCAAAAAGAACTCTAGAGGGAGAAAGCAAGTTTTCTACATAGAACCTACAAAGCAATCTGAATTCACCCTAATGTCTTCAAATGACGGAAAACTCGTGGAATTTCTTCTGGACTCAGCGGCTACTTCTCCTTTTACGAATGACAGGAGTCTATTTGTAAAATATAGAGACCTCCCTCCTCAACAAGTGCTGATAGGAGACAAGGACTGTTCGTAGTAAATACTGGGTATTGGTGATATTGACTATACCATACTAGATGTAACAGGTAACGTAGAAATAACTTTAAAAAATGTGTTATATTCTACTAACATGCGAAGAAATTTAACTGGTGGGTCTAATAGAGACATTGCAGGAGACCAAATTAAATGGGGGAAATAATAAAATGATTATGTATGATAAATTTAATAGATATTGTTTTACTGTACATCGAGTTGATAAATTGTATATTGTTAAAGGTTATGCTTCAAAATGTGAAAATTTTGCTTATTCTACTAGTTTAAATTCAGAGATTGTACATCGTAGATTTTGTCATACAAACTTACCTTTACTTGAAAAAATGAGTAAAAATAATTGTGTTAAAGGTATTGAAAATATTAACTGTAAAAAAAAATAAGATGTGTGAATCTTGTGTAACTGCAAAATCTAATAGAAATTCGTTCAAAAGAAATTACGTGTATAAACGTATTTCTAGTCAAATTCTCGATAGGGTGTATATGGATATGTGGGTTCCTAGCCCTGTAAACTCGTTAGGAAGGGGGAAATACTTTTTGTCAATAATTGACGATTATTCTAGAAGGACTGAGGTTTACATAGTTAAGGATAAAACGGAAGTGTTTGAATGCTTTAAATAGTTTTTAGTTAAAGCTGAGAGACAAACTGGTAAAAAGTTAAAATGTGTACGAACTGATAATGGGTTGGAATTTATCCATAAATTATTTGAGAAATTGTTAGCTGATTTAGGTATAAGAATCGAAAGATCCTCCATTTATACTCCAGAAGAGGTGGGTGTTGCTGAAAATTTTAATAAAGTAGCAATGAATGCAGTTACAGCAATGCTACACGATAGTGGGTTAAAACCGTCATTCTGGGAAGAAGCTCTTTTGACGTTTGTTCATACAAAAAATAGGACTGAACATAGTTTAACCCAAGGTCTTACACCGAAAGAATTGTGGACGGAATTCGAACCTTCGGTGAGACATTTAAGATTTTTTGGTTCTTTAGCATTTGTTCATGTTCCTAAAGTTAAACGAAATAAACTTCAACCGAAAGCTTTACTAAGTATTTTAGTTGGTTATGCCATGAAAACAAAAGGCTATAGGATTTATATTCAAAAAGAAAGGCGAATTGTAGAGACTATTCATGTGCGTATAAAAGAATCCAAAAAGGGCGTAGAAACATTATTTTGGGGAAAAAACAAATACAACTATTTGATATTGAATTTTAATGAATCTCAAATTGAAACAAATAGTTTAAGTAACGCAACTTTAGATCTTAATCATGAACTACCAGGAGGGAGCTTAAACGAAGATGAAGAGGAAAAGGGGGGTAAGGTAACTGTAAGTCCTATAAATATTTCAGAATGGAAAAGGATTGAAAAACCTAGAACAAAAAGTAAGAGAATTGACGTATATTATTATACCCCAATAACAAATACGAGACTGAGATCTTTAAAAGATGTTAGAAAATATTATAAGGAAAATAAAATCCCTTTTGAACCAGATAAGTTTGACTTGAAACCTAAAACTACTCATCCTAATACTGAGACTTTAAGTGAACCCTCTACTAGTGATTCAGACGATCCATAATTAACTGAATTATTTCAACAGGAATTTTACAATACCAAAATCCCTAAATCATTTGAGGATGCACAAATAAATCCAGAAAGGGGAAAATGGAATGCCGCGATGAGGGAAGAACTCGAGATGATGAGTAAGATAAAAGTTTGGCGGTTGGTTGATCCACCGAAAAATTCCACAATAGTAGGAAGTAAATGGGTTTATAAATAAAAAACACGGAAAAAAATGATAAAAAGTACAAGGCACGTCTCGTAGCTCAAGGTTTTAAACAGAAACCAGGTATTGATTTTAATATATATTTTCACCTATTGTAAATTTTTCAATTATAAAACTAATGTTTATTTTATTGGTTTCTATGTTAAATTGGTATCATATTCAATTGGATGTAAAATCAGCATATTTATATGTGTCATTAAAAGAAACTGTGTTTACGAAACAACCTCCGGGATTTGAAATGAGGGGTGCTGAAAATAAAGTTTGTTTCTTAAATAAATCAATTTATGGATTAAGGCAAAGTGGCCGCGAATGGACTGAATTAGATAATATATTACATAATCTTGGATTTTGTAAATTAAAATGGTGTAACTGTGTGTATAAACTGAATAGCAATGCAATTTTAGTTGTTTATGTAGATGATTTAGTTTTGTTTGTTAAAGATGAAAATGTATTGCAATCTGTAACTAATATGTTAAAAAATAGCTTGGAAATTACTGAAATAGGATTAACAAAGTAATTGCTAGGTGTTAACTTTGAACAGATTAAAGATTCATTATTCGTTCATCAAAGAACTTATATTGAAAGATTAGAATTAAAATATAAAGATTTACCTAAAAGTTATGTTAAATTATCTTTTAAAATTGGCGCTTTTTACCAGATAAAGTTAACGAAAAGGAAATTATCGAAAATGGACTAATGAAAAAATTTCCATACCGATCTTTAATCGGGTGTCTGTCATTCTTGTCAAACAGATCAAAACTTGATATTAGTTTTTCTGTAAGTATAATGCCACAGTTTTGTAATGGGTATACATATAAATACTGGTTAATAGTAGTAGATATTATGAATTATGTTTTTGCTGCTAAAGTTTTAAAATAAATCTGTCTAATGTAAAATCATTAAGTTTATGTGCATATTCAGATGCTAATTGGGGATGTCAACTTACTAAAAGACATTCAAGTAGTGATATAATTTACTTTGGTAACGTTCCGTTTGCTTGGAAATCCTCGAAGCAAAAATGTATTGCACTCAGTTCTATGGAATCTGAGTTTATCTCATTAACTAAGAGTGTGAAGGAACTAACTTGGTATTCGAGAGTTTTAAATGAACTTAACTTATATGATGGAATAGAACCAATTCAGTACTGTGATAATGAATATGTCATTTATTTTTCTAAAAATGGGCTAGAGAATTTTAGAACGAAACACATTGACATAAGATGTCAATTTATTCGTCAGTAAATAAATGAAAATGTTTTTGAGTTAAAACATATAACTTCTAAAGATAATAAGGCAGACATTCTGACAAAGCCTCTTCTGTATGTAAAGTTTCAAAGAGCTATTTGTAATATTTTTGATTTTGATTATAAAAAGAAAGAGGAGGTATTTACGACCGATGGGGCCGCATGTTGGAAATCTGGACAAAGTCTTGTCCCCCAAAATTTGCCGTGTGGTTGTTCGTTTTGAGTTCAATAGTATTTAATTAACATAAATAATTGCCATTGGGCATTGGTTGCAGCATTAACTTTGTAAGCATATTTTTTCTCATTATCCTTTAATTTTGAGGACCAGTGTACATATTTTTTTAATTGCTGTTCGAAAATAATTGCCGAAAGTTTTCGTTCAGAAAAATAGGTCCGAGTCGGATTCGAACTCACAAAGAAAAATCTTAAACCGGAATGTTGCAAACCACGCCACTGAGCCGCCTGTTAAAAAGGGAAATTTATCCGATTATGTACTGCATTTAAACTTTACGACTTATTTTCACAAGACCCCCTGAGTATTGTGCTTTATTGTTGTTATATATTTATATGCTAACTATATCGATACACAAAAGTTCAATGGACCCTAAACTAAGGACCTTCTCTTGTAAGTATTTCTAGATAATGACGAAGGAGAACTTTACACAGGCTTCCTACAGTTCAGGGAAATTCTCTGACTTTAGGTCACCTAAACACCAGTATTTTCTTAGAGAAAAACTCCCTTTTGCAATCCCGCGATTATAGAAGTCGATTTTTCTACATAAAAATAGTGGTAGTTCAGCTGAAAGTGTAGGGACCCTGTTATAGTCTTATCAACCAATCAAAAATACGCTTTCTCTGTGCAGTTTCTATATTTATCGTCAATCAGAAAAACAAATGATCTTTTATCTGATCTTTTTTTTCTTTAAATATTACAATCAGTCTTTCGCATGTGTATATAGTATACAATATGAAACTTTCACATCGCTCATAACAGTGTGTTCAATGGCAAGGCTTAAATAGACTTGAAACAATTTTTCTTTACTCTTTTTTTTCCCAAATATGTTGTTGTTTCCCTAATAATTTTCTCTTAAAAGGATTTTTAAATTTTAATATTATTTACGAAAATTATATTTTGAATATTTAAAAAATAATTTTTCTTAAAAATGCTGCACCGAAGTGCATATAAATTACAATATATTTTAGAACTATTAAAGAAAAAGAATTGAAATTTCTGTTTTTCAGAGATTTAAAAGAATAATGAAATATACTGTAACACTTTGTTGACGGGTCACGAGTATACTCGTGTTTCTAAAACGATACGTTGTTGACTAAAGGCGTGCGCTGGATTCTTAGTTCCGTCTACGTTATTTTTGCTGAATAAAATATCAGAAAGACTACGTTACTAAACCAAACAGTTGGCCATTTCTTTTCTTAGACTACACGAAATTTCATATAAAATCCAAACATTTTCAAAAAAAAAAAAAAAAAAATATTGATAGATAAACTGAAGAAACGTTTCTAGCAACCGACTTTCAGAAAAGGCGGGATTCCATTTTCTCAAAACACAGATTTCATACGAAACAAACAACAGGTCAACAATCTGTTAATTCAGAGGAATCACTTTTTTTTAATCTCTCTGAAAAGTCCAATATGAATCAACATGATTTGAAATATATATCTTAAAATTGGCCTATTGATATCCACATAAATATGTAAAAATATAATTAAAATACATAAAGGAGAAAGTAAGCAAAATTTGAGGTAGAAACGTTTAGTTCTACAAATTTGCAGCTTGAATAAACTCAGTCCTAAAATATCCTTTTCTTTGCTTATTGTAAGAGACTAGAAGATTTTCGAAATGATTTTTAGGACCTATTTCATTAAAAAGAATTTTTTTAAGGGGCCCATTTTATTAAAAAGAATTTTGTTAAGGGGCCCATTTTGTTGAATCGATTTTTGTGAAGGGACCTGTTTTATTAAATTGATTTTTGTGAAGGGGCCTGTTTTATTAAATTAATTTTTGTGAAGGGACCTGTTTTATTAAAATGATTTTTGTGAAGGGGCCCTAAATAGGCCCCAAATTTTGCCTGGATCAACTCCTGTTTACACTTGAATACTTATTTATGCACTCTTTTTTAATAAGTTACTGAAAGTGTAATTTTTACCCCCTTAAATTGGGAATTACTTTCTAGATGTTTTTAATAACGGTAAGTGCTGATTGTAAGGAGATACTATCAAAGTAACCAATCCATGTTTCTTTGTAATAATTCACAAGAGGAAACTTCAATGTATTAAAAAATAAGACCTGTTTTAAATTAATTTTTGTGAAACATTCTTTAAAAGTAAAGATTTTTATCTGTATGTTCTTTAAAATTAGCTTATTCGCGATTTTCATATTTTTCTCATCAAACTATCTCAGTATTCAATCTTTCTCCATCCGCCATATGAATGTCAAATTTTCTGTTAAACATCATATTTTTTCATTATTTGAAACCCAAGAGGATTTTATTCAGCAAACTTTTTTTGTTTCCTCATGGTAACTGACTGATTAAATTAATCGCTTTACTCATTTGAATCTCATCTGCTTGTGTTTTATTTCAATAAATTTTAAATACTATGAAACTAAAATCTAAATCTATATATATAATAATAAATAATAGTTAGTATAAGGGTGTCATTTGCAGTCCTCTTCCAAAAGTGTAGTTGTAATTCCAGGTCAGACACATAACATAAGTCAAATTTTGCAAAAACTGAATTAACTTGTTGCATTGGATTAAGATTCAAACATTAATATTGGAAAAGCATTTTATCTAATTTAAAAAATATGTGAGGTAGAAATTGTATCAAAAACAAAATTGGAAGAAATTCCCCGGCCTTTTTCTTCTAGAAACAGGCATAAATATTTCCATTTTTCAGCTTCTTTTTTAAATTATATTTCTGTCTGTTTCTGTTTTTGATGCAAAAGCATAGAAAAATTATGTCCTGAAAATTTTGACTGTGTGTGGTTGGATGGGGGAGGTGTGTGATGAATTATAATTGTTAGATTTCACTGTTTGAATTTTTCTTGCAACATGCATATAGCATGTTCTTTATAAAACAGAAAATAAAGTAATAATCTTAAAAACTTATTTTAAAATGAACTATTTTCGTAAATTAACCCATTTTAGGTCAAGCATAGAAATTTTATAATATGTGGTACTATTTCCATTGAAATATGCTTAAATTATATTCATTAAGACAGAAAAAAAGTTTCGTGCACGAAAAATATTTTATTTGAAAAATAAAATGCATTCGGCATTTCCATGCATTCGGTCAATGGTGCCCTAACGCATCATTAAAATTAATAAATTTTTTATGACATTTTGTTTTATTATTTTATTTACAGAACTTGCAACTTTAATCCATTATAAAAACATATGATTAATTAGAAGTTTAATGCCCTTTTTTTTTTTAGTATGCATGTTTTTATTCTTGGGGCCATTTTGTGAAAAGTAGAAGTTATTTTTGTGAATTTATTATATTTTTGTGAAACATAACATTTTGTAACGAAAGTTGAAATCCAGTTACTAAAATTTGAACCAAGAATTTACTGGTTTTTGCTTTTCGTGACCTGGTTTTATTTACAAATTACACATTTTAAAACAGTTTTTATGAAAAAGAATGTTATGTAAGGGGTCTATTTTATTAAAGAGAATTTTGTGAAGAGGCCTGTTTTATTAAGTTTATTTTTGTGAAGGGGCCCATTTTATTAAATTAATTTTTGTGAAGGGGCCCTAAATAGGCCCCAAATTTTGTCTGCATCGATCCCTGTAAGTATATCCTATGCCTATTCTATAGCTTTTATAATCATTAAATTAAAATCGCTCGAATTTATCTTCATCACCGCAATGTTAAAATATTAATCAAAATATAAATATGTATCAATAATTTTATAGAAAATAGTTAAATGTACAAATGATATACCTTTTGATATGATACTTTTTGTATTTGAGAACATTCCTATTCAATATGTTTATAATTAGACTTAGACAATCAGTAAATCAGCTTAAGGGTGTTCTCATATCCAAAAGGACAACTTTCTGACATAAGTTTTAATTTATTTTTGTTCGGAAATGCATGAAACTAACAGGTGTTGTTCAGAAACTATGTAATAGAGCTGTTTTTTACGTTTTTTTTTTTTTTTTTTTTTTTTTGTAAGAACAATAGATCTTTCAGAAAATAGTGTCAAAGTGGCATCTCCGCTCGAAGGGTGAATAACTGCTCAAGAATGGGCAAAAAACGTGTTTGTCACATGATCAAAATTGCTTATAACTCAATAGGTAATTGATTGATCCAAAAATGGAAAACACAGTTCAATTCCAAATCGCTTCCATGGCCAGGCTTTACAATTTTATTGCAATTTTATTACAATTACAATCTTTCCGTTAAAAAATGAATTTGTAAATGTGTCAAAACGTTTTGCGCTTGTTGAGCAGAGCAGTTAAGAACACCCTTAATGGCGACATTGTTTCTTTTTATTTGAATGAACTTACTTTTGTTTTTCTGACAATCCTTATCCTTAATAATAGCCTGTATACTTTAATACTTTCATAGTTTATTTTGGGTATTGACTAGTGATAAAATAATAAAAAATTAGGTATGAGTTAAGGAATTTGTGAGTGGAAAGCAGCCAATAAATTTTTTTGTGTAATTAGATTTAATAATAAAAATGTAATTGAATTAAATTAAGAATTTAATTTTAATTAAAGTTTATTTAAAAAGATAATACGTGTAAATATATTCAAAAATGTGTATTAAATTCTTTTAAGTATTCGGTTGCCGAATACCAAATATTCGGTATACACTTTGATCGAAGATTCGGTATTCGGCAAAATTGCTGCTTCGGTTAATCCCTAGTAAAAATACTCGAAAATCAGGGAAATTTATCTATATCAGGGTTGCAAAAAAGCCGGCTAAAATTTAAAAAAGCCCCGCCGGTGGCTTTTATTGGTTTCAATCGGCTTTTTTTGGCCAAAATTGGCCTTTTTTGGCCATAACTGGCTTTTATACAATGAAGCACTGTAATTATAAACTACACATTTAAAAGTGTTTTTAATTAGTTTTAAAGACATTTAATTGATTTAGAGTTTAATAAATAACCCAATTTCTCAATAATGAAGACATTAATAGATGGTTTAGCTAGAGATTTGTTGTCCGAATTGCAAATATGTCAGCTAAATTTTAAAAGGGCCATACCAACTGCTTTATCTAGTTTACATTGACCTTTATAGCCCCCCCCCCCCCCCCCAGTTTGTTCCTTTTTACTGCTTTATAAAATTAAAGAGGACAATGGTTACTTAGTTACATGTTTTATTAGTTAATTTTAAGAGCTATTAATATACAAGTCTTATTTTATTTGTAGTAAGCATTTAAAATTATAGGTACATAGTCATATAATAAAAACATAATTTCTCACTACTAAAAACATTATGAATAGCATATGCATGAACATGAATAGCAACAAGCTTTTCAAATTTTTATTTAGATAATTTTTATTTTTTTCTTATTTATAAATGCTCCATTTTTTATACACTTATATACTAAACTCTCCTCAAATATTATATCCTTTCTAATTTCTCTTTTAACATTTTATTTATAAGCTTATCTCTCCATATGGACACATAAAAATTTTTTCCAGAATTTCCATGGTGAGCTACATTTTGTCATTGTTTAATTAAATATGATCTTTAAAATGTGTTGTATATGTGGAGTTATGTAATATGTAATTTCAAAACACCAATTTGGAGTCTAACTTATATTCTTTTCAATATATATATATATATATATATATATATATATTATTTCAGACATAATTGCCTTGACAGTTGCCTTCTAGAAGTTATAAAGACTTATAAATTTCCATTAAATTTTGTCAAATAAATAATGTTTTTAGTAGAAAATATTTATAAATGTATTAAAAATTAATTGATCCAAATTTAAAACGAATTAGCTGTAAACCAACTTTTTAAAATAAAAGCCGGACGGCTTTTTTTTTGGCCTCGCTAAAAGCCAGCAACCCTGGTCTATATTGCGAAAATATTTGCATTTTCTCCTTGCCAACGAGACTGATTTGTCTATTTTATACGCCATATTTTTCCACATGCTGATTAGTCTTTCCCAATATTTTTAAAAAGAAGTACATGGTATGAGTTCATTTTCTGTAGATAGCGCTTATATTGAAGGCAATTTACACATTTTAAATGATACATTAGCATAAACTGACCAAGTGGCCAGCTTAATCCAATTAGCTGTCCCGTCAGATGTAGATAAGTCTTATAATTGAATATTTTTCGGAAAATGAGGAAATTTTCTTGTCACACTATATCCATTGGCCACTATATGAAGTTATTGGACTAAATTTTGAGTTCGAATTTATAGAACTGTCAACCAATACTTAATGAATATCAGGCAATTTTTAATGTTTTTCTCTTAGTTTTTCTCCCAAATGAGATATTAGCAAGCTAGATAAGTGTGTTTTACGAGGAATCGGCATACATGAAAAAATATCGTAAGTGTATTGTTAATGATGGAAATCAGAGAAGTCTGATAAAGATAATCAGGGAAATCATGGAAAAATCAGGGAACTTTTTTTTACAATTTCTGTAGACACCCTAGGCAGGCATATGACTGGTGCCCAAACAAAAGGCGTAGGGGGCACCAAAGGACGATTTTTGTCTGGGGCTATACATATGTTATATTTTTAGCAATTTCAGATCCTCTCCCCCCCCCCGTTACGATATCATATGTTATCATTCTTCGACACCCCCCCCCCCTCCTCTCTTCCTATTTATATCGTTATTAGTGCCTTAAAATTAACACTCTTAATGGACAACAGTAGAGAAATTCAGGTCTGGTAGATGTATATTTTTGTAACACATAGAAACATAATGAGAAATTGAGTCTGGCTGCTTTTTGTATTTCTTTTGAAAGTTTAATTATTTTACTATTACAGAACTCAGAAAGGGAGTCAGCAAAACAATAAAAAATTCTTTTTTTTTCTTTTTATTAAAAAAAAAAGTGTTTCAAAAATCTATAATTTCCCAACTCTAAGCTCGAATTTTCCAAGTTCACATATATTGGGAGGGGAGGCTCCCCCCCCCCCCCGAATATATGTGATACACTTTAGTCGTCATTCCTCCAATATCTTACTTCAACCATTCTAGATAAATGATTCTACACCGTACGTTTTTCTAATTTACGTTTTTCATGTTTTGCAGCTAATTTAATTTTTTCTCGCAAGTGATTGGAGTTTTTTGGCAGTTTTCATTCGTTACATTAACATAATTCAAAAATTTTTTCCCATGTCCATCTGAAACAGTTTTTTTCCTCGACCGAGTGATGAATTTCACAATATTTTCTCCCGATTGATGTACTTTTTTTGCGATATTTTACCGCAAGCAATTCTAGGATTTGACATCCAACGATGCCGCCTGCAAAATTTTGCAAA
Source organism: Maratus speciosus (assembly GCA_963932465.1). Classification (NCBI taxonomy): domain Eukaryota; kingdom Metazoa; phylum Arthropoda; class Arachnida; order Araneae; family Salticidae; genus Maratus; species Maratus speciosus. The sequence goes on from OZ010798.1 coordinate 83,904,489, forward strand.
CCCAAAATGGGTCGGGTGCGTTTGAAATTATATAAAAACGGGCAGGGTGCATTTTTTATGCAGAATCACCCCCCCCCCCCCTAAGCTCTAGTTACTGGTAACTTTCATTGATACTTGACACCTATGTATATAAAATATTTTCACTTTTACAAGGGCGCAAAGAAAATAACAAGATATTTTTAGTAGTATAGTATACTTTATTTTCGGAACCACTTTCGAAAGTGAAAGTATTCTAGCAAAAAAAAAAAAAAAAATCTAAACACAATTGAAAAAGTAAAAAAGACTCTTTGTAGCGATCGTCCTCAGCTATCCAATGGAATAAAGATCAATGGAATGCGAACGAAATTCTTTCTTAGGATTAACACTTAACATTAACGAGCCGGTGTCAGTTTTTTTTTCTAAATCATGCTGTTTTTTTTTTTCATCTGTTTATTTTTCTCTTTTTCCTTAATGTTTTCCTTTATTTCACATTATTGAAAAATGCAAAATCCAAGTTATGGAGAGGCCAAAGCTTTAGAAAAATAATGAATTAATAAATTTGTAAAGTGACAAACATTTTAATCAATCAAACTTTTCTTATAAGCTTTAAATCTACATGGCAGGTTAACTAATTTTTCTAAAATTAGCTGGGAAGAAAAAAACAAATAGTTTTCTTTCTTCCTTTTTGGTTTTCTTTCCATTGTAGGCATAATCCTCATGGTAGATATTGCCTCAAGCATTTGCATAAAAAAATATTTATTGAATAACGGTGAAAAATAATTATTTAATTGGCAAGATATATCCCAAAAGTATTTTTGTTTTGTTTATTTGTCTATTGCATTTGCATTCAGTGAATTTGTGTATAATTTATTTGTTTAGGATGAAATTGTGGCTACAACGACTGAAAAAAACAGACCTGCTTGACCTTACTCATGACTATATTTATAATAATGGAACATTGTGCAATAAACATTTCGATGACAACGCGTTTACTAGCACTTTACGCACTAAACTGCATAATAAATATGCTGAACCAACTGATCTCAGGACAGGTATAGATGCTGCAGACTATGAAGATCCTGTTGCATCAACTAGTGGAATCAATGAAGCTCCTGTTGCATCTACAAGTGAAACGAAGGGCCAATCTGCTAGAGCATATCGTGGATGTGATTTCATTGGTAATAGGAAAGTATCAACTCCAAAATCTAAATTGATAAAAGAGCTTCGTTGTAAAATATCCAAAATGAAAAAGAAATTATTCAAGGCTTCAGAACTCATCAAAATACCTGATCGGCCTCAGCTTCAGGACAAGCTCACAACTAGTCAATATGAATTTGTGTTAAGCCAAATAAAAAATGGTAAAAACACACCAGCTAATGGTCGTCGCTGGACAGTGAAAGAAAAGGCCTATGCTTTGGACATTTTCTTGCAATCTTCAAGCACATATGAAACTTTAAGAAAAAAATTGATTTTGCCATATAAGAAAACGCTGAGAAAATGCACAGCGAAAGTTGCTAAAGATGAAGGGTTTTGTCCTATTTTGTTTAATGCTTTGAAACGAAAAGTCCAGGAGTTGCCAGAGGAAGAACGAATTTGTACAGTAGTTTTTGATGAAATGGCAATCAAAGAGCAACCAGCGTTCAATGGTGGTTTAGACAAAGTAGATGGATAATCATCTACAGGTACAGGCGGAATGGCTACCCAATCACTTGTATTTATGTTGAGAGGCATTATGAAGAATTGGAAACAGGTAATCATTGTTTTTAACTTATCTGAATTATAATAAGCGTATGGCAGTTTAAATATCGCAGGGAAAAATAAAACTTTATAATTTTGTTCTAATTATACAGGTTACTGCCTACTATTTCAAAGGCCATTCTACTTCTCCAGAGTGGTTCAAAGAAACAGTTTTACATATAATACGCAAAGTCATGTCTTGTGGATTATCAGTCATTGCAATTGTTTGTGACCAGGGTATGTTTTTTGTACGGTAACTAATCATTGTTTGCTTGTTTTATTTTGTAGCAGTCTTATTTTTTAATGTCTAATGAAATACTTTAAAATTATATGTACAATATTCTCTTAATTTTTTTTTTATTTACATGAACAATTAATAAAGTTATTACAATTACAATATACAATTAATTATTCCTACACTTTTCGAGTTATTAATTTTTTTTTTAATTTAACGCAATATAAATAACTGTTTCTAAAAATAAATTAACATTATGGTTATCATTTAGTCTTAACATGATTTGCCTAAAATAGGTGGTAATTTTCCTTACCGTCCCTTTTTTCCCATTTCCATTTCATCCCCTTTTTTTACCTTACCGTCCCTTCTTTAACACCCTTTTAAGACAATGTTATACCAATATTTTGTACTAAAAATACTACATTGTTATTATTTCTTATTTGAATGTCCTGTGGTGTGGGTACTATGCAAATTCATCAGGGTTCCTACGGGTCAGGGAATTCCAAAATTTAGGCAAAAAGTCAGGGAAATGTCTGGGAATTTAAGTATTTGAAAAGGTCAGGGAATTTTTGATGTACCGTATTTTCGGGCGCATGAGCCGCGACGCATACGAGTTTGAAAGTATAAAATATTCTAAGTGCGGCTCTTACGCCAGGGCGGCGTATACGGTGATTTTTTTTTCTTTTACAACAATGTCTTATGGCTTTTTTTTCCCCCAGGTCAAACCGATATTTTATGACGCCATTTCCCCCCCTTTGATCAATAGTTTCATGCTCTCGAATTGGTACCAAAATATTAGAAAATGTCCCTCAACCGCAGATGTCCGAGAAATGTTATTTGTTTTGTTTATTTTTAAACAATCAGCGGGATGAATAACGTTTGTCTCACCGGTTCTCAAGTTAAAAATGATTACATTTTCCGACCATCCGTCAATAATTACTTTACACTCCGGATACTGGGATGTACAGCTGTCGCGAGCTTTTCTTCTAATAAACCCCCTTTCCTTCCACTTGCAAAACAAAACTGCTCACAGAGTGCTCACTCTGTAAAATTACTGGTCTCTAACTAGAGAAATCTCTAATCCCGACATAGAACTTTTGTGGAATGGGTCCCCTAATACACAGTAAAAACACTGGAGAGCAAGATTTTTTCTTTATTTTTTTTTCAGTACCGGACTCTATAAACTCGACCCGAAGCCTTACCCGACTCGACCAGACAAAATGAATTCAAACTTTGAAAGCGGCCGGGTCAGCAGAATTAGTACAGTTTTTTGATGAGCCGGGTCGGGCGATAAACAAAATAAACGGTCCTGACCAATATAACAAATTAAGTTGTACGACTTCCGCGATATAAATATTGGGCTATTTTGCTCACGCAAAAACACCGGCTCATTAATGTTAATCCTAAGAAAGATTTTTTTTTAAATATGTCGTTCGCATTCCATTATTTTTAAATGATCTTTTTTGCATTGGATACCTGAGGTCGGTCTCTACAAAGAGTCATTTTTACTTTTTCGATTGTGTTTAGAGGTTTTTTCTTTTTCTTTCTTTCTTTTTTTTTTACTAGAATACTTTCACTTACGAAACTGATTCTGAAAATCAAAGTATACTACGAAAAACATCTGTAAACAAAATCGAAAAAGGGGTCGAGATCGACCTCAGCTATTTGACGCAAAAAAAAAAAAAAAAATCATTTAGGCATATTGAAATGCGAACCCTGTATTTTTAAAAAAATTCTTCCATAGGATTAACATTAGCGAATGGCTCTCTCTTTCTCTCTCTATATATATGATATAAAGTTATAAGTAAACTTTTATTATATATAACAAATTCTACTTTTTTTAGGACCTCCCAATCAAGGTCTTTTCGGAAATCTTGGTGTAACAATGGACAAGCCATTTTTTTATGGGGACAAGAAAAAGTTTTTGCACTATACGACATGCCTCATTTGATCAAATCTGTCCGAAACAATCTAAGGAAGTATGATTGCAAATTTACTAATCTGAAAACCAATAAGGTTCACACTGCATCATGGAAAGACATAGAAAAGTTTTATGAGATGGATAAAAAACAACGTTATCGAATTGCTCCTAAATTGACAGACTCTCATTTCAGTGGCAGGAGCTTAGGTGAGCCGGGCAACACAAGTGTTCAGCCATTCCGTTGCAGCTGGTTTGTGTGTTTGTTATCAAATAGGAATGAGTCCAACTGCTCTGCAAACAGCCTCATTTATTAGCAAAATGGATAAAATTTTTGACAGTATGAATTCTAAATTCCTTAAATCGCCTAAAAAATATGCTTGTGCTGTGACCAGAGATTCTGTTCATGTATCAAAGTGGGCAAGATGGTACAAATGGATCTCTACATGGAAATTTATAACTAAAAATGATAACAATGAGACAGTTGGTGTTAGAACAGCCTGTAAGGATGGCTTGATATTATCCTTGAACGCTGCTACTGGAATCTGGGAAGCTATTCAAGAAAATATGAAATTTTTGTTAACAAACAGATTAAACCAGGACTGTCTTGAAAATAAATTCGCTTCTGTTAGAAGACGAGGAGGATTTAGAGATAATCCAAACTCTCTAGAATTTCGCAGTGCTATACGAAATGTAATTGTGCATAATTTCATGAAAAAAAGTACTTCCAAAAACTGTGAAGATGATGATGCATTTAATCTGATTGAATTAGGAAACAACACAGTACCGTCTTTAAAGTCATTTTATGAAGATGATGAGGAGAATGAACTTGTGATAGATGAATCCAGGGAAGAAGTACCAATTAAATTTTCTGATATGGAAAAAAATGTTATTGCATATGTATCTGGTGTAATTACGAAATCAGTACTAAAGAAAACATCTTGTGATGAGTGTAAAAATTTATTAATTGGTCCAAAAGAATTACAAGACCATACATTTTTGTTGTACTTTAGAGAGTATAAACACTCTCATTATGGTTTAAAATGGCCAACAGATTCTTATTACAACTACATAATTCAGCTTAGTGAGGCATATTTCAGCAATATAAACTTATTGTTCAAAAAACCAAATTTGCAAAAAAATCTTGTATTCAATACTGGAAAAAGTCAGCTTTGACTTCTTCGACCACAATCACAAGGAAGAAGTTAAAAACTGCACTTTGCTTTCTTTTCTACAAATGATGATACGACACTCTGTTAAAGTCAGGAATGGAGGCAATTTAAAAAATAATGATAGCAAGAGACTGAAGCATGTTCAAAATAAGTGAGATGAATGCAGGAGCGGCAACAGCGGAGCACATAATCTGACATGGGAACTGAATAAAATAGGTAACTTTTACTTTATTTCATTAAAATGTAAAAAAAAAAAAAATAAATAAAATAAAAATAAAATAAATAAAATAAAACCTTGTAATTAAATTTACTTGTTTATAACCTTTTCGTTTTCCCTTGCTATTGTTCATTATAAGTTTTTTAAATGCAGTGATTTTTGTATTGTTAAGTAATGCTTCATCGTTTTCATTAAAGATATATAAAATTAAATTGCAATATACGCTTATTCTTGTGCGGAAGACTTAATATATTTATTTCATTTATAGGTTGTTAGGTCATGAGATTTGTTTGGTGATGGTCTTAATAATATAGTTATTTGCTGTTAGATAATTTTATTTGCATTCAATTTAAATTAAATGCTGGATAAATACAGTGGAACCCGGTTAAGACACGTTTCAAGGGAGTGACCAAAAGTCGCGTATTAAGCGGGATCGCGTATTAAACGTGATTTGTATAATTTTGCAGTCACTGGGCTTATTTACGCATCTCATCGTCTAAATGAACTTTATAGCTTTCATTTAAAGTGTACTGCCGAAAGTTGTGATTTTTAAGTATATTTAAATTAAAATTTAACTGTATTCAATTTTAACTCATTGATTCTTTTTTATAGGACACTGGAATAATAACTATAATAACTGAAAATAAATAAGGATTCGAACGTGACTTTATAGCTGATTAATGTTACAACAAAAAATAAAACAACAAATGTATGTAATTTTCATGCTAGGCTAATGTTTTTAACACGAAGAAGAAATGTTAAATTTTTGAAGCCAGTTACAAAAATTATTTTTAGTAATTGTGGTAATGAGTATCATTAAAACTGCCCTTCATTTTTAATTTGAGAAAAAATACCATCCTTATTAATGATTGTGTAAAAATTATTATTAGCCTAGCAAAAACAAAACGAAACTTTGAAAACATAAAATAACACAACTGCAATCACATTTGCTTAATTATCAAAAGCTTCATTTTTTTCTTTGCCGATAACATGCATTATAAAACATACTAGTGATATAACGTGCATTTAAAACCTGACTAACAACAGGTATAATCATAATTTTTATGACATATCAGAGCAAGTTGTTCAAGGCATTTTTCGCAGCGAATGCTTTATCAATCATTGATTTCTTTAATGAACAATCCGCACTTAATCAGTTTTGCTCATTTAGCAAGTTATTTTCATTCAAATATCTACCACTATTTCATGTTAGTAATATTCTCCTTAATTAATCTGTCATTAAATAAAATAAACATTACTATTTGGAATGAGTGGTTTTTATCTTAATAAAATAATCCTCTAATTTGGCAACATGGTAGAGGCATTCACATTCTGATTTATGAATTCGCGTCTTAAGGGTGATTTTTTTTACTTCAAAGGACCGAAAATCTATCGCGTATTAAGCGGGATCGCTCAATAACCGTTCGCGTATTAAACGTGATACTTTTACATTAGCCTTACGGACGACGTCAAGTGACCGGAAGAAATCCGCGCATTAAGCGGGATCGTGTATTAACCGTGAGCGTCTTAACCGGGTTCGACTGTAATTTGATTTTTATCATTCCACATATTGACTTCCCCCCCCCCCTCTCCTTTTTTTTCAATGATCATTATGGTATCAATGGATTAATTATTGTTCTTGGGTAATTTTAACCCATAATATAAAATATGTACGTAATTTTTAGATTTATTTGTACTTAATATTGTTTCTACATTTTTAGGTGAGTAATAAAATACAAATGAGGACATTCCTTTGTACCCACTGAAAAAGAGAATTTTTTTAAAAAGGGTAATTTTAAATGTCTTATACGAAATATCCAAAAATCAAGTGCTTAAATTTAATTATTGAATAAAATTTAATTAAATGAAAAATTATATCAAGGATTCTGAGCACATGTATATGTGATGCTGTTCCCAAAGGGCTTAAAGCTTGCTTGCTATCTTTCACTAATATAGGCTTTTTAAATGGGGTGATTTTTATATTGTTAGGTAATACTTAATATATTACCGTAGGTAATTACCGTTTTCTTTCAAAATATATCAAATTGAATTGCAATATATCCTTATTCTTGTGTGGAAGACTTAATATATTTATTTCATTTATAGGTTCTTAGGACATGAGATTTGTTTAGCGATGGTCTTGATAATATATTTATTTGCTGTTGTGAGGTAATTTTATTTGCATTGAATTTAAATTAAATGCTGGATAAATAATTTGATTTTTAGCATTCCACACATTGACCCCTTCCCCCCTCCTCTTTTTTAATGATCATTATGGTATCAATGGATTAATTATTGTTACTATTTGGCACTTATAAGCCATAATGTAAAATATCTAGTTAATTCTTGGATTTATTTTTCTTTCTCTAAATTATTTTTATATTAAGTGTGTTTATTAAAATACAAAAGTGGGTTTTTTACATTAGCTGACATGTAGAATCTTTTTTTTCCCATATGCACGTTTTTTTCTTTTTTTTTTTTTTTATTATTGTGATCAATATATCGTGCATAGTTGTATAAAGTATTTTTAAGCCGTAACATAAAATGTCTACAGTGTTTTTAGATCTGACTTTGAATTAAAAAACAGAATTAGATGGGTACTATTTGTAAATAGCATAATGAAGTATTTTTGCTAAAACTCTGTTTGAATCGGTTAGCCTTGCTCTAGACCTAAGTTGTCAAAAGCATTATGCCAGAGAGAAGTGTACATGTGTGGCAAGATATAGTGCTGTACTGAATCTTATAATTTTCTAAATTTTCAAATGAAAAATTATTGATTAATCAAAATTAATTTAGCTTAAGATAGTATGATAAATAACAGTAATATTCAGCAGCGTGTGTCTCTTCTTGTAAAAGTTCACTTTATATTGACCATAAAATTGATATAAAAATTGTTGTCTTCCAACTGAATGTTTAATTCCTAACTGCACAATTGAGTCATAAAGTGCATTTTAATATATTGATTTGGCAACTGACCTTTACTTTTTTTTCCCTCGTGCATTCTAAATATTAACTTTCTTACATTACAGGTTCAGTATTTCTATAAACATGAAAGATCTAGCTGTTCAGAGTTTTTGGGTGGTTTCCTCTGTTGTTAACGCTAATGCGGGCTGGATGAAAATATTTCCACCTAATGTTTCTCCTGGAATTCATATGTTTTTTGTAGTTTAAATTATGTTTTTATTCAATAAATTGAGCAGCAAAATGTAAAACTTTGTTTGCATATTTGTGTAATCATTTGTTGATTGGTTCTCATTTCTCTGAAATTAGCATAGCTGACAACATTTATGCTGTTTGTTATTGTTTCTGGGAGAAAAAAAAAAGTCTCATCTTATTTAGTTGGAGAAAATTTGTAACATGATAACAATAACTAATGAGAAATTGTGTTGATTGATGTGTTGTGAGAAATTGTCATGAAAGTTGAGCTACAATTCATATTCACTACTGATGGATAAAAAATAAGATTTTGTTTTCCAGAAAGAAAATAAAAATGTGAAATTCAGAAATAATGTCACAGCATTGATTTGCAACATGAATTTGTAAAATATATAATTTTGTTTTCTAAACTGTTTTTGTTATTGAAAAACTTTTCCATAATATGTTTAAAAAGTGACATAAACTTTTTAATAAATTACTGTGAATATTTAAATATCAGCAAATTTTAAGAAATATACGTAAATGTTCAAAAGTCTCCATAAATAATTTTATAAGAAAATATACTTATGTATAACTTTATACTTTTAATAATGGTTATAATTGAACATTTTAAAGAATTGAAATTATACAGTAATGAAAGAAATAATAACAAGGAAAATATTTTTAAGAAACATAAATAACAACTATGAATATTGGGAAGTATCCATAAAAATTTGAGTAAATTACATTGAAAAAACTATTCTTTTTATAATGGTGAATACTTTGAAAATTTATAATGAAATTATACAATGATTTCCCCCCCCCCCCCCCAAGAATGAAAGGAGATTTCCCATTACAATACGGTGACTGAAAATTTTATATCTTTTTATGTTTAGATTTAGATTTTTTAAATTGCAAACAAATTTATTGATAATTCACAAAGCGAAGATTTATATGAAATTAAAATTTTATGATCATAAAAGGTATGTAAAAAAAATGTGAGAGAGATTTCTTATATGTATTTTTTTCACAAAATATTTGACCTTCTATTATTTAAGAAAACATTTTTTTAAATATTTTTTTTTAAGTTCTTTCTTTTATAAAATAATCTGTTTAAAAAGTGACAAAAACTTTTTAATAAATTACTGTGGGATAGATAGTTAAATATCTGCAAAATTTAAAATATAAGTGAATGTTCAAAAGTCTCCATAAATATTTAATAAGATAATAAAGTAAACTTATGTTAATTTTGTATCTTTAATAATGACTATAAAAGTGAACATTATAAAGAACTGAAATTATATAATAATAAAAGAAGTTGTACAAAGAAGAATTTTAAGAAACATAAATAAAAATTATAAATATTGGGAAGTATCCATAAAAAATTGAGTAAGACACATTGAAAAAAAACTTCACTTTTAATAATGGTTAATAAAAGTGAATAAAAAATTAAATTTATAGTGAAATTATGCAATGGGCGATTTTTCTTTCTCCCAATATTCAAAGGAGATTTCTCATTACAATACAAAGACCGAAATTTTCTTATCTTTTTTTCTCATTTAGATTTTTTTTTTTTTTTTTTTTTTTTTTTTTTTGCAAACAAATTTGTTGATAAATCATAAAGTAAATATTTTTATGAAATGATTCTTTTTATACAACTTTTACGATTACAAAATTATGCGAGATATATTTCTTTTCACAATATTTGCTTTTCTGTTATTTAAGAAAAACCCCTTTTTAATAATCTGTTTAAAAAATGAATAAGCTTTTTAATAAATTACTGTGCATAGTTCAATATCAACAAATTATAAGAAAGTGTTCAAAAGTATCTATAAACATTTAATAAGATAATAATAATAAAATAAACTGTGAGGCAGATCACACACTGAACAGATAAGCAGACAAAAACATCAGACAGTCGAGCGTTCAAACCAGTTTCTCCTTTGTTATAAGCGTGAAATGTCTCTTGAATTACGCTTTTTCGTTGCTTTTCTGTTCAGCGTGTGATATGCCTTACTTTCCATTCTTAATAATGGTTAAAAAGTCAACATTTTAAAGATTTGAAATTATACAAGGATGATTTAAAAAAAAAAAAAAAAAAAAAAAAAAAAAGAATATTTGGAAGTATCCATAAAAGTTTTTAGTAAAACACAGCGACTATACTTTTAATAATGTTGAAAAGATGAGATTGAAAATGTACAATAAAATTATACAATTGATGATTTTTTTTTTTTTTTTTTCAGAGAGTAAAAGAAAAGATTTTCTATTACAATTAAGTGACTTTGAAAATTACTTTTATTTCTTTATTAGATTGCAAACATATTTTAATTCACAAAGTAAACATTTTTTATGAAATGAAAATTTTGTTGTAAAAAATGTATATATATATATATATATCAAAAAAAAAAAAAAATGCGAGAGATTTTCTAAAGCCAAAATAATTCTTCCCTTCTGTGGAGGAAGAAGATAAGGAAAAGATTACATTTCGGATATGTTACACACAAGTTGACAGGCATGATTCTTACTACTGAGAGATAACATTGGATTTTTTTTTTTTTTTTTTTCAGAAAGAAAATCAAGATTATATATTCCTAAATAAGGTAAAGTGGTTAAATTTTAATAATGGTTATTATAGAAGTAAACTGCCTTGTAGAACTGAAACAGTACGAAAAAGAAAGAAATTATACAAAGTTGATTTTTCCCCAAAAAGAGTAAAAGATGAAAGAAAAGACCTTCCATTTTAGTTTAAAGACTTTAATTTAAAAAAATATATATATATATGTAATTTTCACTTCTAATAGCACACAAATATATTTTCCATAACAATTTAGTAACTTTCAAAATTTATCTTTTTTTTATTAGATTTAATTGTTTTAAATTGCAAACATCTATTGATTCACATTAAATAAAAATTTGTGGTTAAAATAATTGTATATAAAAAGAATAAGATATAATGGCAGAATAATTGTTGCCCTTAATAGCAAAATTTTTTTATAAAAAAAAAAAAAGACAGTCATAATTGTTATTCACCATTAAGGGATAAAAAACTGGATTTTGTTTTTCAGAATGTAAATAAAGATCAGAAATTTCAAAATAAGGACAAGAGAAAATAAAACAATAATTTAAATTAGAATTGATCTGTGATGTTAATTTAAAAAAATCTTGATTTTTTCCCTTTAAAAAATTTATATATGCATATATATATATATATATATATATATATATATATATATATTAAGAAAAATATGTTTATTAGCTTTTAAAAAAGTGAGAACTCTCCATAAATATTTATTGAGAATTTAAAAAGAAAAAAAAAATCTTACGGAACTGTAGTTTTAATAATAGTTACAAGTGAACATGGTAAAGAATAGAATATGCATAAAAGAAATTACACATGGATGCTTCCCCCCCCCCCTTTTCTCAAGGGTAAAAGAAAATATTTTACATAATTTAACAATTTATCGATATTTCATATAAAGTGAATAGTTTTATGAAGGGGAAAAAGTATCTATTTTTTATTTAAAAATTATTTAATCGTTAAAAATTTCAAGAAAAATCATCGATGAGAGATTTTTGTTTTTTAAAACATTGATTCGAACAATCAAAAACGCTGTTGCCGACTGCCGATAAAGTCGTCAGCTGCGATAAATACTAATGTTTACAAACATTCCCTCACCAAGCCCCTCCCTTTTTTTTCATTCCCTTCTTCAAAAGTCGCCAAAAAGCGATAAACTGCTAAATACTTCAGTCATATCGCAACCATGCTAGATGTTCTACCGTTCCCCTCTAGACGGCGTTAATTTCATATCCGTATCCCGTGTTAGAAGAATTTTCCATTGCAGCCAAAGGGAGTTTCTCATCTGAATAAGTTTATAATATGTGTGTTCGCCTCAGATGGAAAGCCTCCTTGCAAACCAGCTTTAACGGGATTAAATTCAACGAGGAGAACATAATGCCATACAGGCGCTCACTCGTTATTTTAATGCTTCAATTAAAAAGTTGACTGAAATAACAAAACACATTTTTTTTTCATAAGATAACAATTGCGTAATTTTACTGGTTTGAGAGTAATATATTATTATTCTTGTTTTCGTATTAGTTTATGCATACTTTAAAAAAAATCAAAATAAACGGTATGGAATTGAATCTGTGAGGTTTGTACCTTACAGATTCAATTCCATACCGTTTATTTTGATTTTTTTAAAGTACTGATATCTTCAACCATACTTCTGAAAAGCACTAAACGGACAATATCCTTCAACTTAATGGGGAAAATCTGTTAGGAAATTAATTTTACTGGAAGGTCTAATGAAATTTCAACTCTTAAATTCTTTGTAAATTTTAGAACGAACGTGCTGATAAGAGGTGAGATATTTCGTTAGAGGCCTGCAAATAGTCTCCCATTTCCAAATTGACCTGTAGTCTCAAAACAAAAAATATAAAAATAAATATAATAAATACAATTCTCACTAAGAGAGTTCATATCGTTTTAGTGTTTTATCTGTAAAACTTTCGGCAATGATTACTATTCGGAATAATATATATATCTTAATTTATTCAAAAATTGTGTCGCATAGTATGAAATTTTTTGGATACTACTTTTATTTATCCTAATAGCAGTGGTGGAAAATTGGCGCAGAGGAGGAGCCTATTGACACCAATAAAATTTAGTAATATTTTTCGGCTTACCTAATGACAGAATTTCTGAGTTTTTACTATGTTGAAGAACACTATAAAATATTAGTGGTGTCAATAGGCTCCTCCTCTGCGCCAATTTTCCACCCATGCTAATAGTGAAAGTAATTATGTTGTAATTTTTATCAGGCTAAAAACCGAATTATTGTTTCTCTGAAATCTAGAAAAAAATAATAATGATAATAATAATAATAGCAGTTATAATTCAAAGTGCAATTTTTCACATTGATACAAGTAACTATTAAAAATTTTTTAACAATAAAAATTCTGAATTGATATTGTATAAGCATATAAACATGGGAAAAGTTCAATATTGTATGCAAAAATGCAAGGTCGAATAAAAAGATTGATAAGATCTCTTTGGATTATCCGAGAGACCACTTTTTTTTATAGAAACGATAAAATTTGGATATCTGGCAACTTTAGAATATAAGTTATTTTCTTCTTGTTGTTTGATGAATTTCTGAAATCCTTCAACTTTCTCTGCAAAACTTTTTAATGTGAATACAGGTTCTCTTTGTGAAAGTCTTGAAACTATTCAGAATTTTCCCTAGATTTAAAAAAGTCTTCTTTAATTCCTTAAGTTATGCTAATAGTGTTAGGTAACTCATAAAAGAGGCATTTCATTTGGCCCTAACATCGTAACAGTTAAAATTTCAAACATGAACACACTCATTCCTTGAGGGGATGAGGGCTGTTCGGTTATGAATGAATGGGTGTGTGCATTACGCTATCTATCTGGACATGGGTGGAGCCATTATGGGTAAAACTGAAAGGAAAGAAAAATGAGCAATACGATATAGTTGGAGAAGAATTAGTAGTGTTAAAGTCCCTCTTCAACGTTCTTGCTCCCTATTTCACTTCGAACATCGAAAAACTCATGCATCATTTAACCCCAATTTTCCGTGGTGAGAAACGCTATCATGAAATATAACATATGATAAAAATCAGACAATAACAATACATGGCTAAATTATTGTTATTATTTTTTAATTTTAGCCCATTTATTGCGTTAATTGATTTTTTGATAAGTTTTTAAATTATTAGACGTTTTCTTTGGTATCTATGCAACAAAAGAAATGTTCTTTGTTGGAAAAATTAGTTTTTTTCATACAGATCCATTACTTTACTGCGAAAAAGTTTATTATTTTTCTGTGAATAAAATATAAATAAAGAATATTACATTTGTTCGTGTAGCTTTGAAATTATAATTACCACCTTTGCATATCCCAAACAAACACTATATTAACAAACTGTTTACACATTCAAACATTAAATGTCATTACAAAGAGGTGCATTAATGTTTCTGTAATAACATAGCGGTAATAATTAACATAATTATGTTGCGGCACGCATAAAAAACACATGTAGTAAAACACAGATGAGAATTCGAATGCGATGACTCCCTGTTCTAGCATTATGTTCACCTGTCTGACTGTTCTAAAAGTGAATTCTCCCTGGGGTTGCACTTATACTCTAAAGCTAAAGCTGAGTTCCCGTGTCGGTCATCCCTTGTCATCCCTGTTCTAAAAATGAAAGACGTAGGCAGAAAGCTGTCGTGGTTCTTTTTTTTTTTTTTTTTGCAGTGTGGAAATATTTTTAATGTTGTAACTGTAGTTAGTTGGATGGAATATTACTGCCACATTTTAAGGGCCTGGTATAAAGAAAATACCACAAAATTTAGCTATTGGTCGATAAAATATGGAATTCTGCGTCTGGACTGTTACGATACTTATAAAACTATCGTTTCTGGATATACCGCCAGCGTACCACAACTGTAGTTAGTTGGATGGAATATTACTGCCACATTTTAAGGGCCTGGTATAAAGAAAATACCACAAAATTTAGCTATTGGTCGATAAAATATGGAATTCTGCGTCTGGACTGTTACGATACTTATAAAACTATCGTTTCTGGATATACCGCCAGCGTACCACAACTGTAGTTAGTTGGATGGAATATTACTGCCACATTTTAAGGGCCTGGTATAAAGAAAATACCACTAAATTTAGCTATTGGTCGATAAAATATGGAATTCTGCGTCTGGACTGTTACGATACTTATAAAACTATCGTTTCTGGATATACCGCCAGCGTACCACAACTGTAGTTAGTTGGATGGAATATTACTGCCACATTTTAAGGGCCTGGTATAAAGAAAATACCACTAAATTTAGCTATTGGTCGATAAAATATGGAATTCTGCGTCTGGACTGTTACGATACTTATAAAACTATCGTTTCTGGATATACCGCCAGCGTACCACAAACAGGACAAGAATTAGAAGTTTCGCTGTCCAACAGGAGAAAAAATCGTCCCTTTCCTGGATATTAGCATTGGTTTTTCTTTACTCTAAAGATGTCACATAATGTCTGTTACACAGAACAAAAAAACAAAACAAAACACAGAACAAAAAAACACTTTTCTTATTTTTTAAGAACTATTTTATCAGGAACTGGGATCAGGTTATCTCCTGTAATAAGTATGGCGGGGTAAGAACATATTAATAGCATCAGTACCCTTATTATTTGTATGTGGAGGTAAATGCGAATTTAAAAATGATTCTGTCTCTTTAAGTAACGTTGACGATTTCTCAAAAGATAAGAGAATCTATTTAATGATTCTTTGGAGATGGTAATTAGCAGAACGAAATACAGTTTCAGAATTCTCCAAAGTGCGAAAAAGTTCGATAAATTTTAACATAGGGTCCAACATCAAGGGGCAAAGGAGGCCACCAATCATAATTCCATCTCTAATTTAGAAAAGTTTATTGTTCTTTATATAATCACAGAATCCTGCAATAATTTTAGACAAAAATAACATTTTAAAATTAATGGCGAATTTTTGCTTTATTATTACCGTCATCCCTGTTAAGTCGGTGGTTGTGGTGGTGTTGGTGTGGTTGGGTGTTGGGTCTATGGGTAGGAGAATATTTTGGACCATAAATTCGACATAAGTCTCTCAATTAAAATTTTGAAGCTTTTAATTTTGAGTACTCTTCAAAACATTTGTTAACAAACACGAATGTGAAATAACTGGCTTAAAACTCATTTCGAAAAAGGAAGGTAGTTCTAACATTCACTAATATGTTGAAATTATCGAATATTTTTTACACTTTTCTTTTAAAAAACAGCCATGTTTCCAGTATTTTAAGCAAAAAACAGGAGAAAAGATACATTTTACCTCAAAATAATTTTTATTCATTGTGATGTTTAGCTATATTTCATTAGCGTTTTATCAACAAGACCGCTCAGTTTTACTGAATTTGCACAAGTAATATGACATTTCTTTTATTTATCTTTCGCTTCCAAAATAGACTTTAATCCGGCATTAGTCAAGTCTTTTTGAATGACACCACTTTTCGCACATGAGTTTTCTTATATCACAGTAAAGTTTTAAATTAATTTTGAGTTATGCTTTCAATATTCAAAATTGTAAACAAAAGAAGAGGATGGAATCAGAAATTCGAATGCAGAATTATAGTACTAGAAAATTCGCATCGAATTCTCATTTTCTCAGTGATATTTTAGATAGAAAAATATATGTCAGGAAGCGGAAAGGCCGAAATCTGTTTTGGGGGCCCCATATGAAATAATATTTTTCGGCCTTACACCTTACAATATGATATAAGTAGGGGATACAGAAGCAGGAAGAGAAGAGTAAGTAAATGGGCGGTCACTATTGAAAAAAAAAAACGTTAGATTAGCGATACACCCCTCTATAGGTAATTAATCGATTGCAGGAAAGCAGTAGCGTTGGGTAACTCATACATGAAGCACCTCATTTGTCCCATACACCATGACAATTTATCCCAATACCTCAAATTTCAGATTCGAGGTACCTCCGAAATTTTGTCATGTTTGCGTCTTTTTGAGGCGGCGAGACGCGAAAGCTGTTTCGTTTCAGGAGTATGAATGAATGTGTGTGTGCGTTGTGTCGTCATTGTCTGTAGGTAAAAGAGTCGGAGTCTAACAGGGTTGCGTCCTGCGTTTGAAGTTTGAAAAAGCTTAAGCGCTATAGGAAAGTGTGAAAATGAAAGGAAATATTGTAGCGAGATAAAAACTGAGACGAGTTTGGGGAGGGATAAAGGGGGTTGGTTCTGATGGGGAGAAAAGGAAAGAGCTATTTTTCTTATCTTTCTTTTAATATTATTGAATTCATACTCCCCAAATTGTGCTTGTGCTGTGCTTGTCATTATGCCGATGTAATTTAGGATAGGAAAGGATTTGACATTGAGTCACTTAAAGAGTAGAAATGAAAACGGTTCCAACCAGCCATGAGCCATCCTTTAAAAAAGTGTCACGTCTTTTTTATGTGGAAAGAGGCTCATTTAGAGGTCTGCACGTGTCGGAATTCCGAGGTCCAGGCCCGACCCGAACAAAAACTATCTCGGCCTGGCTCGGTGTAAAACATAAAAATTCGGCCCGAGCCCCGCTCTGTACGTTTATATTTTCACAGGTCACGGCTCAGGCCGTGCAGAAATAAGTAAAAACAGGACCGGTACATAGTTATGGGATAATTTTACAGCATATTTTAACATTACGATGTGTTTGCAAGGCAGAAAATACATAATAGCAAAATTAATGATTACTCAGATTCTTAGATGTTCCAATATTAAAAGAAAAATTCATTAAAAAATTAATGTAGTTTAGAATAAAAGAAAAAAAGAGGGTTAAAAAGATAACTTTTTAAGCTGTATAATAAAAATCCCTGCCGGCCCGGCCTACAGGCGGAGGTAGATTTCGAAGTTAAATATATTAATTGCACCAACTAAAACTAAATCATGATTAGATATAAATTCACTTTAAAAGTTTTATCTGGCCGCTTTTGACGAGTTTTTATTTCATTTTTATATAATAACTGGTTCTATCAGAATCATGTTAAGGCGGTATTAAAAAAAATACTTTCCCATGCTCAACAACTCGAAATTTTCTGGCACATTTTCAGATTCTTTTTTAATAGAAAAAATACGAAATTTGCTGACGTGATTTTTGAAAAGATTTATAAGCGACCTGTGTTTTCATTTTTCTTTCAATTAATTGAAACTTGATTAATAAACAATTATTTTCTCAGTAGGGCAATATTTTTCGTTTCTAACACAATCGCTTCGGGAAATTCTGTTCTAAATGCCTACTTTGACATCATTATTTGAAATATATTCTGCCTCTATCAAAAAATCGATCATTACGGTACATTACATAGTTTCTGAAGAAGATAATCTATCAAATGGATGCGTTTGAGAGCAAAAAGGAATTTAAAAATGAGTAAGAAAATAAGCAGTTTGGATTTGAATACACCCTTAATAAGATGATTTTTTTTCTTCAACCGCTATGTATTTTTAATTTCATTTTGCTGTAAGAATTGGTCAAAAACTTGTCTGTTTAAATGTTGAGGTCAATATTAAGAAGATGTATGATAAATTAATGGGGATTTTATATCTTGAGAATTGACAAAGTTATGGAAATTTTCTTCTCCACCCTCCTTTTTTTGTTTTCGTTTTTAATTTTTTTTTTTTTTTTGGTACGAATTGGTCTTATCAAAAACTTGTGAATATAAAAGTTGTAGATAATATTAAGGAGATGTATAATAAAATTAATTGGATTTGATATCTTGAGAACTGACGAAGTTAGGAATTTTTTTCACACAAAACCCTATTTTTTGCGCCCCTTGAGCTCATTTTTAATTTTAACAAAAACTTGTAATACATAAATTTTTGGTCCTATTTTTAGAAGTAAGAAAAACTTTAAACTGATTTGATGTGTACAAAAATTAAGAAGTTATGGGGGTTTTTTTTGTTTTGTTTTCCCAAAACCCCTCTCTATTTCCATCCCCTCAGTCCGATTTTGCCCATTAAGGAACTTGACCGAGATTTTATGCCCCTTGATTTTATGTATCAGTTTGGAAAAGATTTGTGCAGAATTGTGGAAAATATCGTGTCCAGAACAAAGTGATTATATATATATAAAGTTTTTTACTGAGGGTGGTTTTGGGTTCTAGGGGTCATGATCGGTGTAGATCTGCAAAAATTTTTCAGAAATTCCAACATAGGAACGACGTCAATAGGTAGTATTTCATACGAAATCTACTTACAAGTAGAATTGTAAAAATATTTCTCATCATTTATGAAAGCTTTTCTCAAATCCAAATTAATTACTTTCTGACACTTTTGTGAATTCATTTCTTTTCGGAAACGCATAAGATTGGCAGGTGTTCTTATTCTGAAACTATGTAATGGAATGGCGCTATCCATTTTTTTGATAAAGGCAATATATCTTTGACAAAAATGCTGTCAAAGTTAGCGTTTTGAATTGAATTTCCGGTAGCTACAGAATGAGAAAGGAGAAAAAACTGCAGCCACGTGACAAAAAATATCTTTTATCTTGACAAATAATTTATTTATCAAAAAGGGAAAACGCTATTCGATTCCAAATCCCTTCTATAGTCTGGCTTTTCAATTTTATGCCTTTACAGTTAAAAATTAATCATAAAATATGTCAAAGTTTCCCGTTGTTAAGCAGTGAAATTGCGAACTACATTAGGATATATTTTCAGATTTAACTGAAGATCATTATCTCTATTAATATTTTTACAAAACATATTGCTTGCCCAACACATTCTGAGAAATATTAAGTCCAGTTCCGACCAGGTTCGACTATGCAGAAAAAATGCAAGATCTTGGCCCAGCACGCGTCTGCTGAAAAAAAATTAAGCCCGGGTCAGACACCATGTAATTGTCGATGATGATCTCTACGCTGGACATGTTACATTTCTGTACTGATATTGTCAAACTAACATCCGCTCGTGACGCAGATTTATGCTTATTCTCGCGAAAGTCCTTTTCATTGAAAATAACTCATATTTTATCGGCTTCGGTAAAATTTTTATATCAACCTGGTAGGCCCGCTAAATTTTTCTATAGGGCCAGCCTGACTGGCCCGTTCTATTTTTTTGCCGGTCTGGCCCATTGAAAAAATTATTCTGATTCTGCCAGCCCGGCCTGACCCGTTTGAAAATTTGCCTCAATTTTGCCTTGGCCATTGCAGACCTCTAGCTCATAGTTCTTTATGAACAGTTTTGCTATCTTAAGACTGTTATCAAAGAAAAATGGGGAAATTTCTGATGCATGTACTAATCATATTCTTTTGTAAAACACAGAATCTGCAAATATATTCGAATGAACATGAAATTTATAAATTCTTATCAGTTTCTGAAAATTCGATGAATGTTTCCCCCTTGTTTAGCTAGTCCACTAATCGGTGCTTATTAGAATAAGTTTGAAAAAAAAATCATAACCCTTTTTCTGTATATTAGAATCAGTAACTATATTAGACATGATTCATTTATACAGCATTTGCTAAAATAATAAAAGTAATAAAATGTAAAATAAACAAATAAAATAACATAAAACTAATATTAGATTAATGCAAATTGTTTTAAAAAAGATTAAACAAAATTTAACGGATAAATTCTTATTAAAAAAAAAAATCTGCATTTCTTATTTCGCAATAAAAAATAAATAACTAAACATTTCTTTTAAACTCGCTATGTCACAGCACGCAGGGAATCTTAAATATGCTTTTATTTTTTTAAACTAGTATTTTTATTATTTATTTATTTATTATTAGCATTTCTTTTTTTGGGGGGGGGGGATTAAATTACCGTAACTAGCCGTAATAATAAGCTAGAAGCAGCTAGGAGTCGTTCGGTACCTTTATCGCCCCGAACTCAACCCTTCCCGCTTTTCGGTGTCTTTAATTTGTGTAATTTTCCTTTTAAATTTGTCCGGTTTCAATTTTTGATTTTTTTTTTTTTTCAAAGCACTCGGGACGTGGCTGGGGCCCAGGAATCTTGCTTCCTCAAAAGAGTCGGACTAGAGTAGAAGAAGAAAGGGATGCGGGCGAGGATGGGCCACTCGCCGCGGCGGTTGAATACATTATTGGACTAATAATGGGTTAGAAGCAGGTAGGGGTCATTCGGTGGCTTCATCACCCCGAGCACAACCCATACCTCTTTTCGGTGTCTTTAATTTATGTAATTTTCCTTTTAAATTTGTCCGGTTTCAATTTTTGATTTTTTTTTTTTTTTTAATCTGGCTTTCGCTAGAGAGTCTTTCATTCGGGACGTGGCTGGGGACCTAAGAATCTTGCTTCCGCAAAAGAGTCGGAGTAAGTGGATGAATAAAGGGCTGCGGACGAAGATGGACCGCTCGCCGTTACTCCGACTCTTTTGCGGAAGCAAGATTCTTAGGTACCCAGCCACGTCCCGAATTAAAGACTCTCTAGCGAAAGCCACATTGAAAAAAAAAATCAAAAATTGAAACCGGACAAATTTAAAAGGGAAATTATACAAATTAAAGACACCGAAAAGCGGGAAGGGTTGTATTCGGGGCGATGAAGCTACCGAACGACTCCTACCTGTTTCTAGCTTATTATTAGTCTAGCAAATTCTCTGTCGGAATAATAAATAAACGATCAAATCATAACTTCGTGTGAAAGCAAAGGTTGTCGAAAAAGATCAAAGTTTTCTTTTTCATTAGATATATTAATAATAATAAGCATTTTGTTTTTTGTAAATGTGACTTTTCAGATGAATAATAGCAAGCAAAAATATGCAATATAATTTGCAGCTTTTGTACATAGCTTTTTTAAAAAAATTACTAAAATTCCTCACTGAGGTTTTCCATTTACAAAGTCCTGCTCCTTCTTCAGTATATGCTGAGCAATTCAATTTTACATTCTTTGTAATCCAATTTTTTTCAAAAGTACTTTAAATTCTTTACAAGTACAATGATTTATTTCTACGGATTACTATTACTGGAAAAAAAAATTACTTGTGATAATCAGGTAAACAGCGCGTTACTGCATTCATTCACTGTCCAGTTCTACTAATTCCATTTATGTTTTCCGAAAACTATATACTTCTATTTATCAACCTGACAGCAACACTAAAGTACCCACTCCCCTGATGTCTGACTTCACTTTGTCAGGACAGTGGGGAAGCGGAAAGCCAGTACTTCCAACCCAACTTTATTTGTAGTTCCTGCGTTTTAACTCCTCACTACCTCATTCAATTGAGGCATGACATTGTCATGACAAAAATGTTTCAGAGGTACCTCATACAGACGTCCGAAATTTCTCGTGTCCTACCCACACTAGAAAGCAGTCGACTTGCAAAAAAAGTTTTGTCTAACATTCAATCTTGTTTCAAAGTGAACGTGTTTACAATTAATAAGAATTTATTCATCTATAATTCCGGTTTGAGTTTAATTTAAAATTTAAGGGAATCTTTATTTTTGGATTTCCAAAGTATATATAATGTCTGCTTATAATAAACTACGGCACTTTTAAGAATTCTAATTAAAGAGCCGAAAGTGAAATAACATTTTTTAGCCTTACACTTTGAGTCTTGTCGGGGATGTAGAAGTAGGGAGAGATGCGGGAAGGGTGTAAGTATTTTTAGAAACCATTTTTCCCTTAAAGTTTAAAATCATTTTAGCCTCGTTAGGCTCTTCCCTTAAAAACCCGGTAGTCGATGGGGAGGGGGGGGGGGTGTACTAATCATTGCACCACTCTCTTACGGATAGACATATTGCTAAGAACTTAATTTATTGTTAAAATTTAACTACTATTGTTAAAACTTAACGACAAAATCTAAAAGCAATATCAATAAAAAAAATAGCCTAAGAAAAGTGTCTCAATGTCAGTTATTTGGTCCTAGATTAATTAAGACAGAAATATGTTCTTTTTGAGTAGATATTGTGAAGGGAGCATGAATGCAATATGTAAATGATGCAGAATTTAATGTTTTTACTTGTGTTTTAAAAAATCTAATAATACAAATTTTTTAAATTCTGTTTTAAACAAAATTATACTATTAAAAGATAGATATTGTGTTTCCTTGCTAAAATGAAAGTTTCCGTGGTCATTTATTTAATGACAGAAAGACCTCTTTGTTTTCATCTCTTCTACATACAGAGAATTGGTGTTATCCAGTGGTAAGTTCAATCACGGAAAACTACCACTGATTCAAATATAATGTTGTTTCAATCTTAAATCACTTTCTGGTCTTTCTCAAACTCTGTTACACCTAAAACCCAATAATTAAACCCACATCCAAACAGCAACAGAAAAAAAAAATAGTCAATCTTTCTTGATTTGGGAACACTATATCTTACTCATAAATTTTCCGATGAATCATTCAGATTAGTCGCATTAGTTGGTGGCATTCATCAAAAGCTATAATCAGAAATAATATGCAAAAAATTCATTTACTGTATTTTACGGTATTTGCTTTAAGATGGCTAGTACTTAGAAATTATGTGATTAAAAAAATCATCGTTTGTTTTGTACTATTCTAAACAGTTTTAATTATCAATCACTCCTCTGATTTTCATACATAATATTTGATTCCACATATACACAAATTTTCCAAAAGATTAAATTGGGCTTGTTCGAACGAGGAAATCAGAGTGGCGAAATGTTTTTGTGTTCTTACTTGAAATTCCTCCAGGGGGGAACAAATGTCACAGATCTAGTATCATTTTAAAACTTTAAAAATCTTCTGCATAGATTTCTGCTATGTTTATGATTTTTCTGTTTTTTTTTTTTTTAAATTTTATATTACCAAAAGCTGGGATGACATTCAACAAGTGTCGGCGATTATTTGTTATCCATTGAAAAAAGACTCGTATTTACTCACCTTCTGCAAAATGGCGGGAAATGACTTGCCAGACCGACTATTCTTATAGTGTCCCAATCAAAGAATCATATTAACTCTCTAAGCGGTTTGCCCGCATTTTCCGTGTCTCTAAAACAACTCAAATCACTAAGAGACAAAAATAATTTTAACAGAATTGTACTTTACGATGTATGTCAAGTAAAGAAGCATGAAGTGTATATTAGAAACTAACAGTGAAACAAAATTTAAATTAACACTAGTTTTATAAGCATTTTTATGAAAATGCAGCAAAGCCCTCAAAAGACTCAGAGTAATCAGTGGAATAATAGTAATAATAGTCAGGTGTATATTTTAGAAATACCTATAAAAGGAAAATAATTAAGATTTTTTTAAAAGTCTTATAAATAAATTTATTAATCTAATTCGATCAGTATAGCACAAGAAATTTAATTCTTGTATATGGTAAAGGCAACGATCTACCTTCTTCTCGTTGTAAACAATTCTCTGGCTGAAGTAAGGCATTACGCTCTTTAGCTAGGTGGATGTGAATTCTATTCACTTCTACGTAATCAGCCACTTTTTGAAAAAGCCGCAAACACATTTACAAAACCGTCTAGGTCAAAGTCCGACACTAGAATTTCTCATTATATTTTTCTGGTATGAAGTTTCGAATATTTTGAAACACTTCTTTTTGTTGTCATTTCTGTGTAATACTGATAGAATTATTATCTTAATAATATTTGAAAATATTATTAAGATATTATTAAGATATATATATTAAGATATAAATATTATTAAGATTTTATAATTTGAAAATGTTTCGCTGAAGTCAACGTCAAAACGTATGGGTAAATGCTTTTGTATTCATTATACACTCTATGAATTTTTTCCAATGTGCAGAATTTTCACTTAAGGGGTCTCAGGACTTTTAAGACTTCAAAATTTTCAAATTTCATTTTTCTTTTTTTTTTGTACGTTAAACACCTATTTTTTCTGAACATTTTGATATAATTGTTTCCTTTAAATTCCCATTAGAACAGAAGTAAAAGCTTTTAGAATTATACCTGCACAATAGCTGAAGCGGCGTTTCCGAAACTTTGCAGTCATTTTTCTTCAAATGACATTTTTGGGAATATCGCGCAGGATATTACAAAAACTTCTTAATTTTTTTTCATGGAATTTTCAAAACAGATGTTTCATGTACGCCTGTATAAATTTAACCTGAAATTTCCTTTTTATTGTGCAAAAAATTATTTATTTTAGATGATTATACTACGGAAAATTTCAAAAGTGTTTATTAGCTAAATACAACTTTGCATTCAAATTATAAAAATGCTTTAAATACAAATTTATTTAGATTCAGGGTAATTATTATAATCTGAAGTATTAGTAGGCACCAAAATTTTCATTCTAATTGCAGCATTCATTTTGTAATCCTGCGCCTAAGCTCGTATACAATTTCTCTGCTTGTCAAATATCTGACAGTTTGGAGCCCCCTATAAATGCTAATTCTGCATCTTTTAATTTTTTAAATACATGAAATGAAAGAACATACTTACATCTTTCATCCCTATAAAAATTGTGTTTTAACATCATAGACATTTTAATATAGTAAATGTAAAAAATGGTCTTTTTTTATTTTTATTTTTCAATTTTAAGAGTCCTGAGACCCCTTAAGTTAATAAAATGTACATTATTTATTTGATTGTAATACATAAACTAAGAGTTATATAATCAAAACCTGCTTTCAGTCAAATGTAGTAATGCAATATTCCATTGATTTTTTCATATTGTGGCGTTTCAAAGAAAAATATGAAAATTTATTTCACAGTTCAGTAATAATAGGTACACGAATGTTAAAATTACTTTAAAAAAATCTGATGCGAAAACCTAGGAGAGATTTTGTTTCCAGATTTTTTATAACCACTGTTCCATCCTAATAGCCTTATAAAATATGAGATTAAAAAATGCCAAGATTAAAAAATATCGATTATCAAAATCGAGAAACCGAATTAATCTGAAAACAAGCATCAGTTATGTTTGTTATATTGCACAAATATATATTTTGAATACAAAAATACGCTTATTTTTCAACACTGATCGTTATCGCTGATACTTGAATTGGAATACCAAAGTTGGTAAAGTATTGGGTTTACATTGGAAATATTTGTAGTGAAATCTCAATACTGTAAAAGTATTACTCCAACAAAATATGAATATTGCAAATATATTAGTTTATGCTCGAAATATTACGCGTGAAATTGCAAAATATTTCTTGCCAATATTTCGCAAATATGTGAAAAAAATATTTTGCAATTTTGAGGCCGACTTCAACCAATCATTTCCACATTTATAGTAAAATTATTACAAACATTACTCATGGAGTTAATAACAAAAATAACTTCTAAGACAAAATAATACTCAATGAAAAGGCATGCTCTCTTAGCACTAGAACTCCCGGAAGGAGTCGATTCGACTCCGACCACATACATGATTTAATGTCCATTGGAACCAGAATTTGTTTCATAAAATAATTAAATTTAAGCGACGCAGAATTACGTTAAATAAATCAGTTAAATAATTTTAAATAAAAATTTTGGAGTGAAATATTTTTATGAAACTTGAGTAAAATTTCCGGGCGTTCTAGTGTTAATAGGACGCTCGACTCCGAACGGGTTGAATAATTCCATGCTCCTATGAGATATCAATGATCGCCTTCATAAGTGTTTCGGATATTCAAATTTCATACCGGAAAAATATACTGATAAATACCAGAGTCGAATCCGCACAAAGTACGCAAAGCGTTATAAGTAAGCGAACAAACTTAATGCTGGAATCAGGCGTAAAATAACACAGTTGCGCCACCTTGTGGACGGAGTGATAATTCACATACGCGGGATTTTAGTGTGGCGTGTACTTCCTACATCTTCAGTCGCTCACGGAAATTAATTTTATTTGCCACATTTACTGCAAAATAATGGCGTAGCGAGAGGGGCATCCAGACGACCTTGACACCATGAAGTTTTCTTCGCTTTATCAGAAACACTTCGGTAAGTAATCAAAGTGAAAAAAACTTTATAATTTTAGTGGTGTAAGTAAGAAAACAGTTAGGTATCTGCCTGTAGTTCACACTCCATCCGCTACGTGGCGCATGACCTTGATTGATGTGACCTCGCTTTTAATCTTGCGGCTACTTCTGCCATTTAAGATAGGGCGCTTACTTATATCGCTTTGCAAAGTACGTATTGTGCATGCTGGAGCCGCATGGTGTAGACCTTAATGTATTTTAAGTTATCTCCATAAAAGATGACTATTACATGAATTGGAGAAAAGAGTTAAAAATTATCATTGATTTCCATGGATTATATTATAACATTAGTTTCAGTTAACTTTAGTGGTGTCAGTAGTTTAAAATTATACCTTTATGAAATTGCATATATCGTGTATACATCGCTCACCCGTAGTGTTGCCAGATGGGCTACTTTTTTTAAAATCAGATTCTTGATTGCCACCACTTTTTTGAAATGGTAATATGCGCCTTAGTTAAAGACATATTAATTAACGCGAAAGCAAAGGTTATCTTACCGTTTTAAAAAAGTGGTGGTGATCAAGAAATCCGAATTAAAAAAAAGTAGCCCACTGGCAACACTGCTCACCCGCAAGAAATGTGACACATCTCCACAAAATTAAATTTCACAGGAGAGGCAAATGAAGTTTCGCATTTTTTTAATGTAACATAAACCGATAGTACTTAACTCTGCATGCAGCTGCAAAAGTGTACAAAAAATGCGCAAAACCTTTAAGAATCAAGACATGAAATAGATAGGGTGGATTTAGTAAATGTATATGTCCCGCGCTACTAAACGTAACCCTCTGTTGAATTGTGACACTTTTCTTGTTGCACAATTTGTCAAATTCCAGTCGCATTTCAAAATAATACGTGCAAAAATGTGGACTTTTAACACTTTTCAACAAAGTTGAAAGTATTTATGGATTTGGTTTGTCTGTCTGCCTGCCCGTCAGTCTTTACCCTAACTCGCGTAAATATAGCCCGATTGCCACGAAATTCTTAGATGTTATTGGGTATCACTATGACATGTTTGATATTGTAAATGGAGTCTATCGTGGACAACGGTAGTATTCCGAGTGACGCAGCCTTAAGCCTAAAATCGTATCATAGAATGATCGTAGAATTGCGGAACTCATATGTACAGCTAATTCGAGATTAAAGGAAACGTAAAAAGCCTCCATTTAATAAGTGAGCAAATATATCTCATATTAAATATATTACAAATCATCAGACATACAAGTAAAATTACATAAATACATTTAATACAATTTAATACAAACGTTTCAAGCTAAATTTTAGCCCCTCATCAGTGCAACAAAACATTCAAATGACAGAAAACTATATATCATGTTTACAGTTAAAAATTATTACCAGTTAAAATTAAATAAAGTATAAAAAATTTTTAAAACAATGCTGAGTATTCAGGAGGAAGTGCACATGATTCATTTATCGGCGACGTTTGCTTACGAGTAAACACACCTTCCAGAAAAACTCTACTTTTAATATTATTGCAACCGGATCTGATAACTTTCATATTCGTGAAATCTGGGATATGGTCGGTATCCAAAGAATGCTGTACAATTTTAGACTGTAGGTTTTCAGATTTTACAGCATTCTTTGGATACCGACCATATCCCAGATTTCACGAATATGAAAGTTATCAGGTCCGGTTGCAATAATATTAAAAGTAGAGTTTTTCTGGCAGGTGTGTTTACTCGTAAGCAAACGTCGCCGATAAATGAATCATGTGCACTTCCTCCTGAATACTCAGCATTGTTTAAAAAAAATTTATACTTTATTTAATTTTAACTGCTAATAATTTTTAACTGTAAACATGATATATAGTTTTCTGTCATTTGAATGTTTTGTTGCACTGATGAGGGGCTAAAATTTAGCTTGAAACGTTTGCTTTTTAATTGTATTAAATGTATTTATGTAATTTTACTTGTATGTCTGATGATTTGTAATATATTTAATATTTTTAATTCGTATATCAGACGTTAAACAATGATTATTTATTTTAATATATCTCATATTGTTCTGATATTTTAAAATCAGTCTTATACCTGCAGTCTCATCCTATTCTGAAATTTTTACATTTCTATGTGCAGTATACTTTGAGATCTTGATACCCATTTTTAAAGCAAATTCGATGGTATAAGTTCCTAATTTTTTTTCTCGAAAATGACCTGGGCGATTTTTTAATTAATCTATAATATGAATTTCTTTTAGATGACGCGAATAAGACCTCATTTGTTTCCAGGAAATCTCTTGTTTGTTACATAATTCGCATGGAAAATCGAACTATGTTTTTTCTCCATTCTATGGGAATTTCACCGTAAATGTACGGCCAGTCACTGATGTATACATGCGCATGATTTCTTTTTCTCCACTTTTAGTAAGGTGTACCTGTGAAATTTCTTGCTTAGTCGGTAAGTCGATGGGTTAGTAATCAAAAGGTTCCGATATCTGTGATGCATTAACTTTTTATTTTAAAATTTTTGTTTTGATCTTTTTTTTTTTTTAAGTCAGGTAGTAAAGTATAGTTCACATTTATTATCAGTTTCTTAGAAATTTTTAATTGTCAGTTTGATCATTAAATAAAATTTTAATATTTTTAAAATTGTAATAAGTTAAACAAAACTGAATTACAATTATAACTAATTTAAATTAAATAAAACTTCATTTTAAATAAATTTCAATAATTAAATTTTTAAAATTTTTGTAAGCTACTTTTGAATAATATTGAATGTAGTGTTTCCAATATTACATTTATTGTTACTATTAAAATTTGATTTCAAAACATGATCTTTTAAGCATGATCTTTTGGAAACCTTAAGCATTTATGCTGATATTTATGTAATCACAACTTATAAAATTTTAATTGTTTGCTTTGATTTGCGCAACATTAAATCAATGAATAAAATTTTTTTGAAGCAGCACCGCTCATTAATTTTAGGTACGAGCTGCCCCTTTTTAACATTTTCCAAAATTGTTGAAAAGTGTTAGGCTCCGGTCTGTGTTCTGTTGTAAATATATTTAGATTTCTAAGTTATTAAAATGTTTATTAAGTTATTGCTTTTCTTAACAAGTAAATTAAATGTTCCTTAATCTGAGGCGATTTCTGTTAAAATTATTTAAAGGTTATTTAAATATTTACTATTTAAATAAAATAATTCACCATTTTATTTAAGCTTAAAATAATCTAAAATTAAAATAAATTAATAATAATTACAAAATATTAAAGTTTATGTAAAAATTAAACTAAATTTCATATTTTATCTGACTATTATTTATCAATGCTGTGATATTTAATAAATGAATACTAAGTAATTTATTCAGAACAAATTTGCGAAAAACATTCAGTTGGTATTTTTTTACTTTCTGAACATAGTGCAAGGAAAATATTGTATATATATATCTGTACCTTGGAACAAAAAGGGCCAATGTCCATTTTTCTCAAATAGCAGGAAACCCAATTTAAGTTTGAGGAATTTTAAGAATTTTGCTACGATTTCTGTATTATTATTTTTCAAAGTTGTACCTTTCAATTCAGTAATGTTTTTCTCAGTACCAGGGATGAGATTTCCGCGTTTTTGCACTCCAGTATTTTGTTAGAGATAATGATATTTCATTTAATCGGAACATTTTTGTGATTTAAGAGAACAACATTTTCTCTAAGAATATACTGGTGTGCAAAAACGCGGAAATCTCATCCCTGCAGTACAATCTAATGTTACACTGATTTAGTTTTTTTTTTTTTTTTTTTTTTTTTTACATTTTAAATTTGCCATTTTTACATTAACAGTAAGTAACATTGGCCGCGACAAAATATTTTGTTTTGAGTGATCTAATATTGGGAGGACTTTGGCTCTTTTAACAATTACTTTATATCGCATCCTGAATTCATTCGTGCATTTAACTCAAATTTCTCAATTTTGGACATTGGCCCTTTTTGTTTCAAGGTAGATATAGTGTTACCAGGTCTCCCGTACGAATCGGGAATGCTGTGGAACCACTATTTTAAAGTAATTTTCTTATCCTTATCCAATGGCAGAATTATCTGCAATTAAACGTGGCGAAATAAACAGTCAAATTTAGTGGTACTGGAGACCCGATTCGTACAGGAGACCTGGCAACACTATGTATATATGTATGTATGAGCGAACATAATTGCCATACAGCACTTACGAGTTTAACTCCCATTTGGCAAATATGTTATAGACCACTGTCGCAAGAACTGCATACATTTTCATAAAAACCAGCCAACGGATTAGGTATTTAATCCATTTTCAAACCAACTCTATTAAAAAAATTACCAAGCTAATGTGACGAGTATAAATGATAAACATTACATTGCCGAATGTAATCTAGCATTATTTGCACTGAGGTAATGTCTCCAGTTTCAACGTTTTACCAGTCCAACGTTTCAATCCAGTTGCACTCGTTTAAACTTTATGGACACACACGGAAAATACAGTTATTCAGAAAGTCGAGTGCAGGGTTCGTACGGGTGCTTGAATTTCATGACTAAGAAATTCTTCCGTGCCAGTATTTTCTTATGGAAAATTTCTCCTGAAATAAGGCAAAATTTCGTCCGTTTAAACTAGATTTTTTTTCTATAAAAAAATTCTGATATTGGGCCTTGAAAATAACGGTATCCGTACGAACACTGGAGTGGAGTTGTTCCAGTTATATTTTTCTTAAAAATCGTTACTTGCCAAAAATTGTGCATCATTTCAGTAAAATAAGATTTTTAAAAAATTGCGAGAATAAATTATTCATCAAAACAATTCTCTAAGTGTTAAAAGTAATTGATTGTGTTGATAAAATCTTTCAAAACACTGTAAAGGTGAAACTAAAATAAACGTTGTCATTTATTTTACTTTTTTGAACGAAAAAATGAGTTAAATTTTATAAAGATTAAATTTTGAAATCTTAGTTTCGAAAAATCCTACTAGATGAAAGCGCTACATTAGATTGCTATGAAACAAAAATTCATAAACTTCCTTTCCCTCAATAGATGGTAGCACTAGATGGCAAAGGCGTCAAAGATTTTATGCGCGACAGAAATACTTAGAAGTTTTTTATTCATCTTAATTCTTCGACACCAGTTTTTGCGACTTTGTAATTTTGAATTATTTAAGCTCTCAAAATTTAAGATTAGATAATATGAAAATTTCCGAACTACAATACTGGTACAACAATTTAAAAATTTTATTTGCCTTGTATGGCAAGTTTTCTTGCCAACCGGCTTTAATGAGTTGACTTTATTAAATCCAAAATACATTAGGCTGAGTTAGCCTAGGAGCAAAGGTGGTAAGATTTTTTGGGGATTTTCCTTCATGTTATGAAGGAAAATCCCCAAAAAATCTTGTCTCCATTAACTTGTTAAGTTAATATTTTATGCAAAAGAGAAATGATATGCAGTTTTCTTTGTTTCACTCATTTACTGAATCTTCCAGTTTGCGATGGATTTACACAGAGGCAGCTTTTGTAGCTATAGTGAGATTTTGTCGGCACCTCTACAAATAATATCTTTTAAATAACTTATTAAGTTTTAATCAAGCATTTTGCCTCTTTTTCGCCCCTTAGTTTTTAGTGTCTTGGGTAATCACCTGATCAGTGTTAACAGTGAGCTACTTTTTTTTTAATTCAGGTTTCTTGATTGCCACCATTTTTTTGAAATGGTAAAATTACCTTTGTTTTCGCCTTAATTAATATTTCATAATAAGGCGCCTTTTACCATTTCAAAAAAGTGGTGACAATCAAGAATATGAATTTAAAAAACGTAGCCCATCTGCCAACACTGCACCTGATTTTGACTTTTTAATATAGTAAAATTCATTGTTAACACGTTGAGCGCCACGGTGACTGACACTAAAGCGCTGGAAAATTTACAATGTTTTAAGTAATTTTTAAGAAAGTATAATCCTGTAATAAATAAAAGGTAGGTAAATTTTAAATATTTGTTCAGTAATTATTTAAAACAATGTATAATTTTTTAGTTTTATATCATATTTTAGACGTCAGTCATCGGTGAATGACGTGTTTTAAACGGAAAGTTTAGTGTCAGCCACCGGTGGCTGACGTGGCGCTTAACGTGTTAAACTGGGAAAGTTCTTTTGAGATTAGATATAATGTCTATGGGAAAATAGATTAATTTGTAAATTTATTTACTGTAAATCCATCCTGAAAGAAAATGTATGCAAAAGATTAAAAAGGGTTCTCAGAATTATTATATTGGGTATTCAAAATAGATGTCTTCTCCCTTATGTAGCTGATGATAGAAACATATTTACAATTGCAAAAAGTGTATAAATCCTGTAGAGCTTTTAGATATGAATGTTTTACAAGAAGATGAATGCATATTAAGATACAAAATTTTATTTTTTTATAACGTGCCTGCGTAGAATAATTTATATTTTGAAAAATGTCCTATGTCTATGAATGACATTTGAAAAATCCCATTCCCACTAAACAAGCTTATAATTATTTTTCATTGCTTAAGCTTCATATTTATAGTTTGATATTTTTTCTTTCAGTATATTCAGTACCGATCAATAATGTTACAGAAAATCACCGAGGTTAAATCTTCACTTTTAAAATTTCCTTTTAAATATTTATTTAAAAAGGTTTGTTGGAAACACACTAGACGCTGCGGAAGGCAATGTGGGCCTCCGTAATTAGGTTATTTAAAAGAATTTCAAAGATATAAAATTATACAAAATTGAGTTTTATTTAAGGTTATATTTAGGTCAAAATTAAAATTTATGTAAATGATTTCTGTGCGTCATTGTTTCCAAACGAAACGAAATGTATGCAAATGGATAATATGATGCACAGAAATCATTTACATAAATTTTACTTTTGATTTTGGATAGCGTGGCACAAAAGATAAATCAGTTTATTCATATAAACACATCACATTACAGTGTATAGCTTCAGTGAGAGTGATATTTTTAACAGTGCATTGGAAAATTAAAAGTTGTGTAAATATATTTAGCCAAGCCGAAAACAATTAAAATTGAATTTTAAAACAAATTGTTTAAAGCTACATCAAGGCGTTACTTAAACTTTGATATCATATCTTTTAAAACTCATGTTTTGAATTTATGAAAGATGTGAATGATAAAGCATCAAGAAATAAATTTTTATACATCCTTTTAAATTTAACATAATTCTTACACATGCAATTACAAATAAAACAGAAATAAAAAGATGAAATAATAATATAAATGTATATATATATATATATATACATTAATTTAAAGCGTAGCGTCACTTAAAAGTTGATATCATTATTTTTAAGTTCCATATTTAAAATTCTTATAGCAATAAGATAAAGTGCTGCGTCACAAACTTTTAACTCGTGAAGGGTTTTTTGTATTGATATACATTTAAGTATATACGGGGTGTCCCAGAAGTAATGGGACAAATTTTAAGGGCAGGTAGGGGACATCACAAGGATTCAATAGCAACCCATGATCGGAAGCGTCATGGGAAGGTAGTATGACAGGTACAAGGGACGAAGAGACACAAGACTGAGATCATCTGAAATAATTTATTGGTCAACGATATTACATTTACTGTGGTAGATGATATGTGAAAATGTTACAAAAGATGTTCAAAGTTTCCACCATTACTGGCGATGCATGCATTACACCGTCGAACCATGGATTGGCGGACTCGCTTAAATACACCTGGATTTTGTTGGATACCCGCAGCAGTACAGTCGAGTCTTGCAACCAGATCCATATCAGA
This sequence comes from Maratus speciosus, assembly GCA_963932465.1. Classification (NCBI taxonomy): domain Eukaryota; kingdom Metazoa; phylum Arthropoda; class Arachnida; order Araneae; family Salticidae; genus Maratus; species Maratus speciosus. The sequence goes on from OZ010798.1 coordinate 83,939,087, forward strand.
ATACACAGGCATGGGACATATCAATCGCATATTTGTACGCAACGTACAAATCACTTTTCAGTGCATCCCAGGGAAAGAAATCTATGCTGCTTAAATCAGGAGACCGTGGTGGCCAAGAGCGTGGGTCTTGTGAGAAACAACACCTAGCGGCGAACGAGGCTGTTTCCAACCATGGGTTGCTATGCAATTCTGAATCCTTGTGATGTCCCCTACCTCCCCTTTAAGTTTGTCCCATTACTTCTGGGACACCCTGTATATGTATATGTATATTGGGAAAAGGACATTTTCTTTTACCCAGATATGTTGCTCAAGTTTATATATCTTTCAGTGCACAGATGTAATATAAAATATTAGATGTAAATTTCCAACTGAGCGAAAAATGTCCGGACCAGGATTCGAACCCGGGATCTCCTGGCTGAAGCCGCCAGTGCTCTGCCATCTGAGCTATCCCGCACGATTCTGGTCGAACTTTTTCACCCAGCTAACCTTGAAGATTACAGCATCTGGTCTGAAACCTGGTTCAGCTCAACAGAATAAATCTCAGGTAATGGAACTCCAGAAATCGCTGGATACGAAATTACACTAGATTAATTTTAACACAATTATTCAAATTGGTAAACAAATCATATTAGATGTAAATTTCCAACTGAGCGAAAAATGTCCGGACCAGGATTCGAACCCGGGATCTCCTGGCTGAAGCCGCCAGTGCTCTGCCATCTGAGCTATCCCGCACGATTCTGATCGAACTTTTTCACCCAGCTAACCTTGAAGATTACAGCATCTGGTCTGAAACCTGGTTCAGCTCAACAGAATAAATCTCAGGTAATGGAACTCCAGAAATCGCAACTATGCCTAGGTTCAAACTATGCCTAGAAACAAAATTTCTAGTAATTTGATTGATAAGTTTTTGAATTATAAACTTTCAAAATTTAGAGCTTCTACTGTTAAATAACATTTTAATATTTTTATTAATATCTCCAAAAATTATAATCCTAATGTGATGATTTTGTGTGCGGTTATGATACTAAGAAAGCCAAACCTAAATATATTGAATTTGTAATTTTAAAAAGTTTATAATATGAATTATGAATTATAAAATTAATATTCGAAAAAAGTATGAACTGCAACCTACAATTTTTTTGATAGATTTATATTTATTATGTCCTGCTTTATTGCGAATTCTTAATTTCAAAATTGTTTACAGAGTAGTTTTCAAATTATCCTTAAAAAACGTCAAAATGATGATTTTAGGAGCCCTGTATGATGTGTAGAAAAGCATAATTTGAAGAAAAATTTTTTTATTCATTTTGTTGAAGCATTTGGGCTGGCGACAGTCGAAACACATTAAGCGAGTGAGATGGTCATGTTGGCAAGAAATAATACATTAATAGAAGTGACATAGTCATCCTGTAGCGTTTCAACAATCGAGTATCGAATTTCAAATTGGATACAGCCCCTAAAATATTCTCATTTTAAAATAATTAATTTCTCAGAAACTAATCGTACGTGTTTCATGAAAGTTTGGATTTAGGCTAATTGAAGAGTGTAGAATTTATTTATTGGTATTGCTATTGAAAAAACAAAGCTTGGGTACGTTTTGATATGTACATGGCCCCCTAAGCAAATTTTATATACATCATTTAAAAGTAGACTTTGTTTTCGATCGTTTGGTACCTGACACTTCCTTCTACGATAATTTGTTACAGAGTTAGCCAGGGATGTTTACTTTTCTTTCCCACAACTGTACATAATGGTATGAAGGTAGTTTTCTGTAATATGGAAGCGACGCTCTTGGTCAATAAGTGGTGAAATAAAAAGAAAATTCTCGTACACGATCGCTAATGTGTTAAGGCTGTTGGTCAGTCGGATTCCAAATTTCTCTTTCCTATATTAAACTTTTGAGCATGGGATGCATTCGTATGTCTAAAATTTCTCATCACAAAATTCATATTTTGAACTTCTTTGTTCTGTATATTCTTCTTGAAGGATGCCTCTTTCTTTTATTAATTGGCAGAAGTTTTCTAAAATATATGCTTAATTTTACACTCTTAACTAACATGAGAAAGGTTTTAATATTTTAAATAAAATTAAGCATAAATGTTCAGAATATTTTACCAATTTACAAAGATAGATGGACATTTTCTAAAAATAGTTATACAGCAAACAGAAGTTAAAGATATTAATTTTCTGATAAAAAATAGGAAGACGTTTCAATTCCATACGAGTAACATTAACACTCGATTTCAAAAATAAAAAAAAAATAAATAAATACATTATCTATATGTGAAATCATATGAAGTAATTCCCATTTCTATACATATTGTACAATGATATTTCAGGGAAAGGTAATAATCATAAAAAAACGATATATTATTTTGCATTTGCATTTAATCACAAGACTGCAAAAATTATACGAAATTGAAAAGCCAGAAAAAAATCAAGGTATCTTACAGATACGAAAGATTGAAGCCCAATGTTGAAACGGAATTTGAAATCTAACTGACCTTGACCTATAGAATATAGAACAAAAATATAAATTACACTTTCTTTTCAAGTTGAAATCACTTGTGAGAGAAGTGAATTCTTGAATGGTAAAACTAAAACGGAAACGAGTAAAATTAAGTGTTAAACTCTAACAAATATTTTCCTATCTGATTTTTCTGCCTTTTTTAAAAATCGTGTAATTATTTACCTTTTCTTTTTTTGCTACTGTTTTCTTGAAATCAATTTTATACAATGTTGTGTCCAGAACAGTAACCAGATTTTTCATTTTCTCTCTTTGTTTTTCATTATATTTCTTACAGGAAAAAATGCGAAAAAGTGAATTGAAAAGTGAAAGAAATGATACACAACAATATGCACTGTTGAAGGTTTGTTTGGGTTGGATTATTTTTACGCCGTCGCTATTTTCTGACTACATTGAACTCTTATGATTAGCATTTGAATAATAATATTCTTAACCTAAGATATTTATCTTCAGATTATGCTAGCTGAATTACTTGTGTAGTAAGGCTTATTTGCCATAATATTCTTGTAATATACAAATTAGTAACAGATTTATTTATTTTTTTATATAAAAATATATTAAAACTTTCAAAAATACTTCACTAAAATACATTGCTAAATTAGATGTGACCAAATATATAAATGGTTTTCAAAAATAAAAATACTAGATTTTAAAGGGTATGTAAAAAGGCACTCCAAGTGCTTTCGGCTAATCCTAAGCCATTCTCAAGGAGAAAAACTCGACGTTTACTGATATACAATGACAAGTAAACATCTTCCAGGATGCTCGTAGGCGGGCGAAGTTTAGTGAAGTTAATATTTTCATAAATAAATTTTCATATATTTTTTATATTCGCGATTCCAGCGCTCTAATACGCTACCTGGTGGCAGAAGTTCTAAATATTTATTTCAGTTACGTTGAGCGAATCACAATACATCGAGCAAAGGTAAACAAACTGTTCAGCGAATCACAATAAGGTAAATAACTGGAATTATTCGCCATTATTATTGATTTCAGCGCCACCTGCAGGAGATTTGAAACGCGAATTGTAAACAGAGGTGAATTGAACGTTTCAAACAGACTAGTTATACAGTCAGTTTATTAATATTTTTGGAGCTTTTCTTTGTTATTTGATCATTATTAAACTGTAGAAGCTCCTACCTCATCGGAAAGACTTTCGTAAATTGATTTCCTAGATATGTTTTTTCAATTTTTTGCATATATCAGTGTAGCGATGTAATATAAAATGACTTACAATCTATAAACACATGCACATAATGATATGAAGGTAGTTTTCTGTAATGTGAAAGCCACGTCCTTAGTCAATGATGTGTGATGAAAATAAAATGAAAACTCTCGTTCCCAGTCGACAATGTGTCAAGGCTGTTCGTCAGTCGGATCTCAAATTTCTCTGATAATGGACATAGATTGTCATTTAATTTTAGCACTGTGATAGCGAATTTTGAATTATAGAAGAAAGTTTTGGGATTGGCACATCAAACTACTTATATTCTTACAAAAATAAAGTGATCATCTAACTGGGAAATGAAGTAGTTTTTAAAGATGAATATTTATCCATACTTTTATTTTTAGGATATTGTATCTCGCATCAGTACTTAAATGGCAGATTTTTTAAAAAATGTATTCTAGTATTTACGTTCATAAAATTATAGTGAGATTTTTTTCTTTTCTAAAAGGCAGAAATTTTATAAAATGTTACATTTCATTATGTTTAAGTTAGCTGTAATGTTGTTTTAATTTCGCTTTATTGAACTAGGGCGCTCAGCCCTCTACGAGCTACGCTCGCCAACCCCCGTTCAGACACCGCAGACTCTAAAAGCACGCTAATTTGACTGGCTTTAAAAAGATTTCGAAAGATTGAATTATAACATAAAAAACAGTGGCGATCTCCCTATAAACGGGTTTCTATTCATTCTCTTTGATTGGGGAATTTGGCCAAATCAGCTACTGTTAAAAGTACAATGGCTGCTTCCGTCTTTGATTAAATAATTTTAGTTAAACATTTCAAAATATAAAATGGAATAAGTAAACAGAGTCTTTGTCTACCGGTATTTTTTAACAAAGCGAAAAGAAAGTTTTTTTTTTAAATAAGACATTTTAAATATATCGTTTATAATCTGACGTAATTTTCACCAAACTTTTCTTTCTCTTTTTAATATTCACGTGAAAATACTTTTGTTATGAAATGAAATATTTAAGCTGTCGTAACAAAAATAGTTGAAAAATATCAAATAAATGCTCGCGCAATTTTTTTTAAATTTAAACTGTTTTGCGATATTATTTTTTGTTCATTTTACGTAATAAGTGTAATGTGACGTAATTTCTCCTATTTAAGACTTCTAACGCATGTTAATGAATTTATTATTCTACAATATTCTTTCTCTTTTAAAATTCACGTGTTAATATAGTTTTTATGGCGTAATTTCCGATGAGTTCCTGTTTTTTATATTTTATGTTTACAACATTCACGTGTAATAAATTTTTAATTTGAAGCAAACATTGTTTGCTCTGTTTATACAGTTGGCAACAGTTTAAATTAATACCATATTGTAAATTATGTAAAAAATATCTCTCAAAATGCTGAAAATTTGAATTTAAAATAGAAATAAAACCTCAAAAAATGAGTCAAAATAAAAAAAATAATGCAATCTGCACTCCGACAAATTCTAACGCATAAAATGATCTAAAAATGATTACACTGCCATGTATAGTTTTTGCTGCTATAAAACTTTTTTAATGGAACGATTTTGTCCAACTTCAGCATTAAATATCTTTTAAAATAATTCTTCGATTTGAAAACTGTCTACATCAGCGTGTTTATCAAACATTTCTCTATAATACCATCGATTTTCATATTTTTGTATGCAATATTTTCCCTAATATTAACGAAGAAAGACCTCCGGTCACAAAAAATCCAAAACCAGCGGCGGCAGCGGTAGTTACTTTTTTTTAGAATAGAGAGACACGAATAAATAAAAAATCCCGTCTCCAGTAAGAATCAATCCAAAAGGAAAACTAAACTGATTTAATTCAGATAATAATAATAATAATAATAACAATAACTAGTATGTTGTGGCCACCACAAAACTTTCTTCTATATAAATCACGTCAATTAAATCATTTAAATAATACAAGAAATTACGTCAATTTAACACCAATTCATATCGAATTATATCTGAATTTGAAGTTTGATGAAAAATCGTGCATTACTTCTTGAGATAGAGCTATAGCGGAAATTGTGAAAAATGTAGCATAGCAGCGCCACCTATTGAGCTATTTGCACTAAATCATAAACATAAACAGCACTAATTGATATCAAGGTATACCTGAATCTGAAGTTTCATAAAAATTCATGCATTAGTTATTGAGATAGAGCTATAGAGGAAATTCTGAAAAATGCAGTATAGCAGTGCCACCTGTTGAGCGATTTGCACCAAAACATAAACAGCAGTAATTCATATCAAGGTATACATGGATTTGAAGTTTGTTGAAAATCCGGCTTAGATGCCGTATATTACCTTGGCCGCCATCTTGGATGTTTTAAGATTTCTTGGAGATTTTATGTTGGGGATCTTTATCGATATGGAATCCGTGTGACATGTATGTTCTGGCGTGACGTGTTCTGGCAACCACATTTTTCATAGAGATTGTGTGTGTTGCGAGTACGCGAGAAGGCCGTTTTTGCTTGTGATATCGTGTTGTATGTTTCTGTCAATTATTTCTATGTTAAATTTATTGGATGTATTTGATTGAATATGGGTACTGTAGTCCGTTTAAACGCTCTTGCTGAAGTAATTAAGAAATATGGGGAAATTTAGACGAATAAAGGAGGTTTGTTTATAGTGCGTCAGTGCGTATTCATAATCCTATTTTGGAAAATGACGGTGATGCTAGCAGGTATTTCGTGCTTGAGCTTTCAAGAAAGCAGATGTCTGTTAAGGTATGTTGATAATTTTATGTAAATTTTGTTGCTGTGTTTCATAGTAATGTTTTCTATTAGTCGTTTATTGTATATTTCTCCTGCATTTCGTGCATTTTTTTAGATTGGGGAACAACAACATAAGTGCATTTACTAACAGCTGCTTTAACGAGTTTTGGGCATTTTTGTGATCCCTACAGAAGGAATTTGCTGAATCCAGTGATGTTGTTTTCGGTTAATGAGCTCGTAGCGTTCATACGACGATTACTGATTCCACTTTAACGAATTTCGTGCATTTTTGAGGTCGCGGCAGAATGAGTTTGCTGTGTTTCCAGTGATGTTTTTTTTTTCAGTTCATGAGCGCGTAGCGCTCATACGACGTTTAGTGATTGCCACTTTAACGAGTTTTGTTTATTATTTACATTTTATTTTCGTTAAGCCTAACATGCGTATAAACGGTGCTTGGCGACATTTACTACTTGGCGGAAAAGGGGTTTTCACGCCAAGAAAAATTACAAGATGGCGGCCCCAGGAATTTATGACATCTGTTTCGAAAATACAAGCATTAGTTCCTAAAATAGACCTATTGCGAAAATCGCAAAAAATGCAGTATAGAAGCGCCACTTGTTGAGCAATTGACACCAAAATGTATAAAACGTCAATTCCTGTCAAGGACTAATTGAATCTGAAGTTTGATGAAAATCCGTGCATTAATTCTGGAGATTGAGCTATTGTGGAAATCGTAAAAAATGCTGTATAGCAGCGCCACCTTTTGAGCGATTTACACCAAAAAATAATCAGCAATAATTTATATTAGGGACTAACTGAATATTAATTTTTATTAAATTCCGTTCATTAGTTCTTGGGATAGAGCGCCCACAAAATTTGCGTCACACACACAGACAGACATTTTGTAAAAATATGTAAATCCGTCGAAAACCGGAATTCGAAAATTTTCATGAATCCAATACTTTCTTCTTGTAAGGATAGAAGAAAGTAATAAATGATGATATCAAGCAATTTAAATCCGGTTTTAAATAAAGCTCATTAACATGTACTTGAATGATATTTGTAAGCCGTTTTCTCATTTTTTTTCTCGAAAAACTATGAAGACAGGTTATGCAGGACTCAGCTTTAAAGCTGAAAGTAAACAATAACAGCATCGTATGAGCGAACGCCCTATGGTAGGGGATTTTTCGGGTGTATTTGTTATAGGAGCCGTTGTGAGGGGACGCGGTGTAGACGCTTGTTTACTTTCTGTTATTTTTAGTCATCCATTATACATGACTATCACAAGGATGGAAGAATCAGGTAATCTGTCAGACGTAATGTTTATTGATTATATCATAATACTAATTCTGTTTAAATTAAGTGGTGTGAGTTATTTAAAATTATATCTTTTCTTTTTTTTTTTTCTTAGTGACAGTTTTATATTTTATGTAATTGAAATTTACTTTACCTTTTATTGAAAGGGAACAAAGAAAAGGCAAACGTACTTCCATACGCTTGGAAATTAATTCCAATTATCTGATACTTAACTTCCCGTGCATTGCGCAATCTTAAAAGAAAAAAAAACAGAATTTTCCGACCGAATTAAGTTCAAGTTGCACTTTCGAATTCTTAGACTGGAGAAAATTTTACTAATAAAAGTAACATAATTTAATTTTTTGTTTTAAAAGTCAGCGAAAAATATCATGAAATTAGCCAAATTATATCCCAAAACGTATTGTACAGATACCAACTGATACGATTTTTTTCCACCTATATTTCTGAATAGTAATCTCTCCTGTTTTTTTTTCGGATGGGGTTTTTTCACAAATATTACTATTCAGAAAGAGTGGTGACAAAAAATAGTAGTCTTTGACAGTTTAAAAAATTGTAGCAATTGGTAGTTACAGGATTCCCACTTGATGAGTTTTTGGAACACTATTATTTTAAAACAAATATAATCCGATGAATATGATAAATCGAGAAATTATCAACTAGGAGTCAGGCGTATAGACTATGCCCTCTAAATGCATTAATTAGTTTGCGATGCAAAAAGAAGCAGGTGCAACCCAAGCACTTTTTTACGCAGTGTTCGTAATCTTGCTGCAGCAAAATCGCAAACAAAAATGTATAACGGATTACTTTGCATGAAAGCAGGCATTACGTAAAATTCAGGCATTCAGCGAAATTCTACATTTGCCAGATAAACAGATTTCTTATTATCATTATGATAACAAGAAATCTGTTTATAAAAAAAGTACACAACGAATAAAAAAATATTTTAATTGTTCTTTTTTATAAATTAACCTATTGAAATGTAATTTTAGTAATGGCCTTGTACTGTCTTTCGATTAATCGCTACACTGTCGATCCCGTGAGTGACGGATAATAGGAAGTTTACTGTATATATATAGAAAGAGAGATATATAAACAAAGAAAGTGTTTTAGGTCATACAACATGTACAAATGTAATTATTTTCACAAAATAAAATACTTTTGAAATATGGTAAAATCCTTCATATTTCATCCTAATCTGCCCATGGTAGCATATATGATACCATACAAAAATCCTATAAATTATAATAAAATTGTATTTTAATCATATTTTAACTTTATTTGACCCACAATAACATAAATAAGACTAAAAAAATAATTTTTCCCTTAGCAATTTCTTCACTGTAAAAAAAAAAAAAAAAAAAAAAAAAAAAAAAAAAAAAAAATCTGTAAAATTACTAAAGTTTTTCTAGGAAAGTGGGATTCCTAGAACTTATTATGTAACGGCAACAAGAAAAATTCCTATAACAGACCTGTTACAGGAATTTTTGTTGTTGATAGAAGGATTCAAGAACATTTTTTGGTTTCCCCTCTATCTTAAAAAATGGATGAGTAGAGCAATTTGAAATTCTAGGGTGGTTGCCGTTTTGAAACAGGAGATTTCACCCCCATAATCGGGCGTAATTTAGGAGTTTTAGAAAATTTATTTTCATTGTTGCTACTCCTATACGCTTAAAACAACAGTCATATCCGTGAACGTTCGCTAAGTTTTTGAAATTCCCATTCAAATTCAGTATTAAGGAAAACTAGAACTCTTCTATAATCGGGTTCCACACATTTTAGTTTTGTGTGTTTGAGTAAAATTAGCTGAATCCTTTAAAAAAAAAGGAAAAATGAATCTGCCTTTGTACAAGCCAAAAGACTTTTGTTTCACCTTGACGGAAAATAATGGGGTTATATTTTTTTCTTTAAGGGATGGGGGGGGGGGGAGGGGGGAGACGTAAAGTTTTTTCCTGCCCCAGGCGCCAAAAGATGTAGATACGCCACTGCATGCGCAGTAAAACATTATTTAGTAAACCTGTCCATTTCTCATCCAATATTTATTATTTTTTAAATTCTGATTACAGGGATTGTGTATAATGTCGTTTAGCATAGTTCTTTAAAAGAACATTCTTTTATATTAAGAAGTCTGCAAATTATAAGCAAAAAACTTTGTGAAATTTGGGATTGTTTTTATAAAACCTTAATTTCTCCGCGAGTATACGTGATACCCTCATACATATGAACAGAGTTTATTATAAGAAGCCTCCTAATCAAGTTCTAAAGTTTCAACACTTTTGCGACATTGGTTTTTACAGGTTTATCCAAAGATATTCGTTTTTCTGCAGTTTGTTGACGGTCTCCTATGGGGTTTCAGGAAAAAAATCTTCGCGGAAAAATATGACGACTACTATGCTGTTTACAAACCGGAAATTTCAGGATATTTCATTATGTATTTTTACTAGCTATTTAACAAAACGTCTAAAATCGCAAACGACCGGTCATCATTGGCCATAAAGTGTATACTTGATTAAGGAATTCATCTAAGGTACTTGCAAGATCAAAACACTGTTCTAATTATTTTCGAAATAGTCAATATTTCATTATAAAATTTTCTTTATTATATATAGAGAGAGTAACAGGTAGATAAACGGAGTGATTGCGGATGGTCGATTGCTTAAAAAATCAACTTAATTGATGCCAGTGGCAGCCCTGTATTAGGTAAATGTGCAGAGGAAAAAAATATATTTTCGAAGTATTCAGTTTTAAATAGGGTAAACAAAAAATTTTGCTTGGTCTCTTACCACGTTATTAGAAATTATAAGTTGAAAATATTTGCAATTTTCACATTGTTCGAACGACTACAGTCAATCAGGGTAACTTTGAACCACGGGGTGTAACTTTGCACCACATCCTATTTTTCAATATTTTTGACTCTAAAAGACTAAATAAACTCCAGAACTGTGCTTTGTTGACAAGGTTCTAAACTGGGATTTCTACTCTTTATTTTAGAAAATAAATTAGCAGTATTATGCGCAATTAATTGATTCATCTAACTATTTTTGTGAAGTACTGTTTTCAAGTTAATTTTGAATGCTGTTTTGAAGTTGTTGTAATCCAATTAAATTTTCATAGTATGTAACAATATACTCATTTATCAGACATATTATTATCTAAATGTTGTAAATGTGTTAATATTTTGTGATTATTTATTTATTAATAGTTAATAAAATGTAAAATATGAAGGCACTAGCATTTTATCGCATTTTCGGGGTAACTTTGAGCCGGCTCAAAGTTACACTGATGCTCATAATTTACTATTTATAGGTGCTACTGTCGAAAATTTCCCATATTTGCACGTATATTTTATATAAATGCCGAAAGTGTGCATTAGATATGACATGTAAATATTTTTACAAATCTGTGTAAAATACATAAAATTTATTTAGAGGCGTTATTAGGGGCGGAGCTACTCAAATTTGACATTTCATACGTTCGACGTTTTTTATTCTTGTTTGAATAATACTAGTACTTGTATGTATTACTGTAACTATGGATATATTATAGAGTTAAAACATTGAAAATTGTTTTTCACTGCATTTTTATGTTCTATATGATCAATAAACAGGTTTTTTTTTATTTCTAAATGTTCATGGTTCTCTTCTTCCACTTTTCTTATACCTGATATTTGTTGTAATATCATAAATTATACAAATCTTGTGATGTTGGGAAATGTAAATTCGCAGTCTTTACATATCTGAAAACATTTTTTGGTGTTTAAAGTTGTCCTGACTGCAATACTTTTTTTATAATTAATTATTTTATATAAAAATTTATCATATTGTGCAAAGTTACCCTAAATGGCTGGGTAACTTTGAACCAGGCTAAAAATCCATTTTTTATTGCTTTTATCCTTATTTTTTTTATAGTCAAACAATAATTTAGGATCATTTCTTCTCTTTTATGCCCCTAGTTGCGACAATATTCTTCAAATAAGAGTGTGGCATATCAAAATAGAGAAAATGCGGATCAAAGTTACCCTGATTGACTGTACTGAATTGAACAGATAATCGTATTTTTTAATACACATTTTTTATATGCTTGATCTTAACAATGACTTCTGTTATCTTTTCGAGCAGCTTGGGGCCAAATGCTCTATATCCCCGACAGATTCCATTTCTTTGTCTGCAGTCTGCACACTGCGATGCGTTGGTAATATTGACATCGTCTGGAAAGACGACGTTTTCTGATTAATACATAATTACACATGAAAAAAATGACTCTACATAACCTTTAAATTACTTAAATATAAAAAAGTTTTTAAATTATTCTGGTGTGAATTGACAAAATTAAGGGCATATTATTTTCTTTTAGTAATATATTTATAACACAACATTTTAATTTTCAGGTTCTGGTAAAAAAAATAAATTTCTGAATATTGTTTATAATTTTTTATTTGTTTCCTGCCACTATGTTTAGAGAAGCCCTATGTCTTGAAATTTAAAATGGTTTCTTTCTTTGTACGTTTAGTTTTTTATTTATTTATAGAACTTGACACTTTTTTTAGATTTAAAAACTCCTACACAATGCAAATAGAGCATAAAAGGGGTGGACATATAACTCATAGAGCAAAAAAATTAATACAATTTTCAATAAAATAGTACGTTTATTTTTTATTTATTTATTTATTTATTTATTTGCATAATATTACGTATTTTCCAAGTTTCGTTATTTTGATTTGGCTACAGCCATGTTCTTACTTTGCACATCAATATGGAGACTTCGAAAGATTTGTCATTTCAGTAAATTTTGTGACCGTCGATGTGACGTCACAGTGACTAGAATGCGAGGTCGTTATGGCCGTTTTAGAGGTCGTTTGTGACGTCACATTGTGACCACTCTGTGAAGTCACGGTGTGACTAATTTGTGAAAAGTGTGTCATTTGTGACTATTTTGGCATTAACTTTGTGACGAACCTGTGACGAAAGTGACAATGTTTTGAAGTTACACTGTGACCAATTTGTGAAATATGTGTCATTTGTGACGAACTTGTCATAAACTCTGTGATGATTTCAAATGAAAATCAAATTTCAAATTAATTGCTTAAAAAGCGCAAAGGCGAACTAGTGAAAAAGATTCCATGCTGGAACTCGAACCCGGGCCATCAGTATAGCGCACTTACATTCTACCGACTAAACCACATGGAACGATACCCAGCCTGGAAAATTTCTCACTATTACATGTTGGCAAGGCTACAAATGCAGCACAAGATGCAATATTTATCGTCAGCCACCGACATGGCGCAAACACGAAACTTAATTAAATCCAGCATCGATTGAAACTATATTAATACTTGGAAATTTTTTTCAGAGAGAACCATTCGCCTTGCATACAATATTTCAAATGAAAATCAAATTTCAAATTAATAGTGTAAAAGGCAATTTTAATTTGAAATTTGATTTTCATTTGAAATACTGTATGCAAGGCAAATGTTTCTCTCCGGAAAATTTTCCAAGTATTAATATAGTTTCAATCGATGCTGTATTTAATTAAGTTTCGTGTTTGCCCCATGACGGTGGCTCACGATAAATATTCCATCTTGTGCTACGTTTGTAGCCTTGCCAACATGTAATAGGGAGAAAATTTCCAGGCTTGGTATCGTTCCATGTGGTTTAGTCGGTAGAATGTGAGTGCGCTATACTGACAACCTGGGATCGAGTCCCGGCGTGGATATTTTTCACTATGTTGGCCTTTGCGCCTTTTAAGCAATTTATTTGAAATTTGAATTTCATTTGAAATATTGTATGCAAGGCGAATGTTTCTCTCTGGGAAAATGTCCATGTATTAATACTGTGATGATTCTTGTCATAAAAACTACGATAATTTTAAAGTAAAGTTTTGTTTGAAATATAAAATTTTATCTTTTTACCGTACTTTTTAGCAAGATATCACTCCAAGCTTTTTTTAATGTGTTATGATTTGTCATTGCTTTATTAAATACGAACATGGAGTTTAACGGACATTAATACAACTGTTACTTATAGAACTACATGATAAGCCCTATTTATTTAAATTTTTTATTCCCATATATATTGTATTTTGTGAATATGAGCTAATTAGATTTGGTATGTTTTATATGAAAAGACTGATCTGGGAAATAGAAACAACAAGTAAGATATATCACGAGTTAGGCATAGATTATAAAACACTTTCCAACTCTTTCTAAATGTTTTAACAAGACATCTGGGGAAATAACGTAAATAAGATAACTAAGTAAACATGTAAACGCGTAAAACATTTGAAAAACTGATTTACGCAGTTACCATCCACTAAGGTGTAAAAAAATCAATTTTTTTTTTTAAAAGAAATAAAAAAAAATCGGATTTTTTTATTTAAATCAGATTTTTTTGATTTAAATCAGATTTTTATGATTTTTTTCCCAGCGTTCAAATACTGAATAGCTATCATGAGTTTTAGGTTTCCAAAACAATTACACCACTAATTGCTAACATAATCTATGTTTTTACACTTTAATTAATAAAATTATAATTGTTAGTTAGTAATTACAGAAATAAAAACTGCAAATTAGTAGTTTCATTAGGTAGTATTATACAATAATGTTATATACATTAATATTGTAATAATTATGTAAAACTTTATAAATACTAGTGATACTTAACATTTATGAAAATTATTAACTGCATTTTATATTAAATAGCTAACATTACTTCAAATTAATTATTAAAAAATCAACTCTCTAATTAGGAACATATTATACATTTTTAAGCCTTAATTATTAAAATGATAATAATTCATTTTAGAAAGAAAAAGGGACAGGATGCTAGTTCAAAAAACGGGCACTATTTCATGAGGAAATATATTAGTAATGTGTTTAGTAATGATGTAAGGAAAAAAAAAAGAATATTTTTTAGCATTATAAGTAAAGTGTCCTTAATTTTTAATAATTTTATGAATAACAAATTGAAAAATACAATTAAATAACATATTTTAATAATATCCTGTTTTTTCTAAAGAAATAAAGTTCCATATTTTTGCAAGATTTTTTCCACATGAATTTAGAATACTGTTGAATGGGGAAGTTTTTTACAAGAAATCTCTGGTTACAACTACAGGTAAATTTCAACTTTTTTTTTCTTTTTTTAAGGCAGGGTGCATTTTGCCAATTTCAAAAGGGGCATGGTGTGGCACCATTAAAAAAAAATGGCCTAGAAGAAGCAGTATAAGTAATTACAGAATTAATAAAAACTGCAAATAAGTAATTTCATTAGTTAGTAGCATAAATAACAGAACTAACAAATATTATTTGCAGCTCATTTTGCATTTGTATTTAGGAAAATTTCTGTAAACCACCAAAATCTATACTTACACACATGTACGTGTATGCTAACCAAAAAAAAAAAAAAAAAAAAAAAAAGAAAAGAAAAAAAAGAAAAAAAGAAAAGAAAATGAGTTAAACCCATTCATATAGAATAAATATAAGTTAGCCACTAATTTCTGAAATCCTCAAAATATTTAACTAACAGCATTATTACCTCTATTAGCTTTCAATGGTTCAATTTTTTAATATATATGAGTTGCAATAATAATAATAATAATAATAATAAACATTTATTTAACCTATACCAAAGAAGGTCTTGCTGTGCTTAGCATTTTTATACCAATTATTTCTTTTTCTCTTATGCATTCATTTGCAATTTAGCTGCTGAGCAGATGTCATTCTTTCATTCTTCTTTAACTTGAGATTGCTATTAATTACTATTTATACTTTTACTTGTAGAAATGTAATTATACTTGCTATGTGTATTTTATATAAAATAATGCATAAATTGATTACCTAAAGGGAATTATGAAATTGCAAATTATGTTAGATTTAAATATCATTTTTAAATGAAACTGTTTTAATTTGGATAAAAACTTAAAAACAATGCTTTTTACAAACTCAACTGTTTTTAATTTTTTTACAATACTAATGAATTAAGCTTAGAAACAATTATTTAAAGCTCTTTTTTTGTTTATTCATAAGTCAAAATACCTGTAGAAACTTTCAAATTATGTTCATGTTAGATTTTAATACTTTTTTTGACATTTTAAACATTTAGAAAATTTTTGATTTTAATCAATGATTTTTTTTAAAAAATTGATTGATTAAAATCATGATTTAATCGCTGATTTAAATCAACCGATTAAAATCGTTGACACCCTACCATCCACAGCCAAATATGTTTTCTAATTCTTTTAAACAGTCCTGCATTTGATCTGTAGATTGATATATATATACTATATAATGGAAAAATTTAGTTTATCAAGGAAACGCATAACAGGCTGAAATTCTCTTTCAGCAATTTATACTAATATATGGAAACATACTTAAATAATTTTGTACAACCCTGTAGTTTACCTAGAACCTTTATTACACGCCACTATTTAGTTAAAATTTAGTTCAAGCTAAAACACTCTTAAAACTGCTGAAAGCACATTTCCAGAAATTATAATTCATAGACGGCAATGTATCCAATTCTTTGCGTGACCCTGTATATCATTTTATCTATCTACTACAAACATTTCTTAGTAAATTAAATACAGTGCAGCGTTAAAATGCATAACTTATTTAAAAACCACCTTTAAGCAATACCCAGAAACCCTTATGAATACTTTTGTATAGTCCTGTATATGAATTATAGCATATATATATACACCATATACTATGCATAAATGTAGTGAATCATAAAAGTGCCTATCATAATTAAAAATGTATTTCCAGCAATCATCGCTAATGAACAGTAATTCGGATACAATATAGTATCTGAAATATTTTGTGTGTCCCTGTAAATGCTATATACACTTCGTATTATACATGAAATAATTCATAGTATGTAAACCTCAACGACGTATATCAATTTCATTACATATCAAATAGATTAACATAAATAAAGTACGCCGCAAACAATTCCCTCCACCCCTATATCATTATGTATTGGAATTCCTTTTTTAGCCCTGTAAATGAACAATAACTATTCTTTGCATCGCATATTCTATGGAATGCACATTTTAGTGCGCTTCATAAATGCATATCAGTTTTATTCTGTTTGAAAGCGTGTAAAATCATTAAAAATCATTTGAAACGATTTTTTTCCCACAGGCCGTAATGTAATGGAATACAATTGACTGTCCCTGTAAATGAACTAAACATGCTACAAACTTCATTACAAATAGGGGTCTTGCTATGGTAAACGTCAATAACATCCAAAAATTTTAGGTCAATCCGAGTATATTTACGCGAGTTAGAGCGCGGACAGACGGCCAGACAAACCGAAGTCATAAACACTTTTCAACTTTATCGGGCATGAAAAACACTTTATTTCAATTCTTAAATATTATATTTTATTTTTTAATGCCTATAAAATAAATGTATCGAAAATGTAGAAAATGAGTTTACAATCAAAGAAAATTTAATAACTGACTCTGAATGTCTACAATTAAATGTTTGATTAAAATCACAAACAGTAAAAAAAACGCTTAAATACAATTAAAAAAAAAATATAGCAATTTGAAAAACACTAAATAATTAGTATTTATAATTGTACTATTAAACAACAACAAACTATAATAGATGAATTAAATGCATTTAACAATTTCTCAAAAATCTTTCCATCGCCATATTGCTTTTGAAAGGAATACCAGATCAGTCTCATTGCATATGACATACAACTATTTAACTCATGTAATAATCTGTCAAAAAGGAACAAATAATTTAAATTAAATAAGACATACCTTTTAAGTTCCATAAATATTTTAATAATATCCGTATTTTATCCTAAATTATCAGGCATATTTCTGTTAGCTTAAAAAAACTAACTCTCCGTGTCAGAAATTCTCTGATCCTTATTTTATTCTGCGGTTTTCATCGAGCGCAGACGATATTTGACCAAGCAGGTGCTCCTACTGTATTATTATATATATATATATATATATATATATATATATTTTGTACACAACAGAGTTTAAATGCGCAGTAATTTTACCTTTATGAGAGTATCTGTAATGAAAATTTTCTATTTGAATGAAACACCTGCCTTTTTTCTTTCTTTTTTTTAAAGTACAGTTTGTTTTACACCTAATAAATAAATACGTATCTTCTTAATAAATGAAAAGAGAGTATACAGGATAAAAAAATTTTCTTTGTCAATCTGTCATTTTTTTCATATTCATTTTCTGTAGAATAAAACAATTTTAAAATAACTTTTTTTAAAGTCATATCTCTAAAACACGAATTTGAAATACGAATAATTATATCATGGGTTTTGTATAAAATTTGTATACATATTTTTTCGGAAAATACTAATTTTATTTAAAAAGACTGAAAGAAGTAGAATAAAAAAAAAAATAGTTATTTAAAATAGTTAAACACTAACAGGAAAAAATATGACTTGAATGCAAATTCTAAAGTAAGAAATGCATATATGACTAAACTCTGAGTATTCTTTCTCCATGCTCATTAAAAGCTACAGACTTAACTGTAATAGAAAATTTTAGTTTGAAACCACAGAAGGGTTTAGAATACCACTGGTCGACAAAAAATAAAATAAAATAAAATAAAATAAAATAAAAAAATAAATAAAACAACTTCCTCCCTGAAAACTAAATATGTAAAGTGTACAAATGTAATATTCCTAATTCTAAATATGTTATCCTAATTGTTCCAATACGTACCATTTTCCCGAGAAACATTTTTATAATAATAACAATTAGTGAAGGATTAAATTGCAATGGTAGATAAAATTGAAATCATAAAAAAGTATACTTTCACTGTCTTAAATAAGAAATTGATAAAATATAGCATGAAAATCTAGTTTGTTGATACTTCTACCGCGCATTTTTTTTCTGCCCCCCCCCCCCTCTCTTTTCGTGTCCGAATTTACTACTTCCTATCCACTAATATATTTTCATTCCTTATGTCGCTGTAACTCGGGCATGTAATATTTCTGTTCATTTTCAAAGATTTTTGATGTTCATATTTTTGTCACACTGTAACTTACAATATGGTGATTTTTTTCGTCACAAATGTGACGTGACGTACGTTACATGCAGTGTCATAACAGTGACGTCACAATTTTTTTTAATTGCCAGAAAATATAATTTTACATAAATAACATGTTTTGAATATTTTTTGTAATTTTTCAAAGTTTTCTAAGAAGTTCACATCTCAGTCACAATGTGACATCACTGAATGGTGGCATTTTGGTCACAGATGTGACGTGACCACAGTGACTCACAGTGACGTCACAACGACGTCACCGTGACCGTGCATGCTATGAGGGTTGCTTTTTCTTAATTACAATTTTGTAAGGAGTTGGAGGTGGGGGGGGGATCTGTCCTTTGTTTGTTCTTCGCAGTTAGCAGCTGGTAGTTAGTAGCTTCCTGCCAAAGTTGCAAGTTTTTTGATATTCCACTTTGCTCGGTGAAATATGAATCACGCTATTCTAGTGCTGTGTTGCTAGTGGGCTACATTTTTTAAACTTCAGATTTCTTGATTGTCACCAATTTTTTGAGCTGGTAAAATTCCCCTTGTTTTCGTGTTGATTGCCTATGTCATTAAAAAACAAGTTGGAAATTGCTCGTCAAACGTGGCAAATGAGGTGCGTTCGTACTATAACTAGTTTTATAAATATTTTTTTCGCCGAATATTGTACAGAATGTATATTTTAGTGTACTTCGAAAGGCTATAACATCATTAATTTGCACTTGAAACAATTTTTTCCCATTGGCCGTAATGTAACGGAAAACTTATGACTGTCCCTGTAATTAAACTATACATCCGATTTTCATAAAATATGAAATGACTCGACAAAATCTTGCAACAATTATATATTTATAATTTCAGACCATTCGGAAGGCTGTAACATCATTAAAATGCACTTGCAATAATTTCTTCCCATTGGCCGTAATGTAACGGAAAACTTTTGATTGTCCCTGTAATTAAACTATACATCCGATTTTCATAAAAATTGAAATGACTCGACAAAATTATGCAACAATTATATAGTTTAAATTTTAAACGATTCGGTTGGGTAGTTTTTGCTCTGTTATATGCGGACGGACAGACAGACGGACGGACAGACGGACGGACAGACGCACGGACAGACGGACGGACAGACGGACGGACAGACAGACGGACTGAACGACAACTATAGGTGCTACGTATTTATATAATTACGAACGCACCTAAAAAAGCCCAGTTTTACAATTTTTAAAAAGTGGTGCCAATCAAGACATCTGAATTTTAAAAAGGAGCACACTGGTAACACAGTTCTAATGTACGGAAAGTCGAGTGGAATTATTTGAAGCTTTTTCTCCTTTACATTTAATTCTCACAAGGCCTGTGATTGCAAATAGGACAACTGAATTCTAATTCTGAACTAGCGAGTTGCCCCCTAGAAAATTTTAACATAATTCTACTTTCGCAAACTACTGAAGAAAAGCTAGCTATTATTTTCTTATAAATTCGTTTGTAAATTGTGATCAGTCACTCATTTCACCAGTCAGTTAATCATTTCACCATTTTACGAACAGAATTACTCAGCTCCTGAAAGGGTTAATAGAGATGTTTACGGCGTTGAAAAATATTTGGAAACAACTACGTATTTTTTTGATTTATTTTTGGTATCGAACAACATTTTAACGGTTATTATTGTTTGTTTTTCTTGCGTTGAGAACTCTGTTGGAAAAAGATTTTTAAAATAGTGGAAGCGAAAGAACATATCTTAAGATATGACAGTGTTCTATGCGGGTTGAAATTTAAAATTTGATGGATGTACTTGAATCTGCCAGCTCCAAAGGGAATTCAGTAAACTTTGGAAATAATAATAGGGTTTCTGTAGAACAATAGAATGCCTGTAACACTGTAAATTTATGCTCGAATGATCATAATTTCTTTTATTAAGGTCGTTCTAAAAAGAATATTTTTCACCGCTCAACAATTTTCTGATGGAACATTTTCTAATTTATTTTTAAATGTAAAAGCTTAAAGTTTTCAGGCATGATTATTAAAAAGATTTTTAATCGAACAGTTTTTTAGCTCACAGGCTATCAAAGCCTGAGAGCTAATGCGCCCGCAGGTTCTGTGTGTACGTATGTATGCACGTACGTAACGCGATAACTCTTGATAGAAACATCCGATTTGCTTCAATTTTTTTATAGGTTCTTCTGATAAGGCGCTTCCCTGATTAGTTTTGAGGGTTCATTGGTTAAGTATAAGGGGAGGAAAGGAGGGCTACCCCCCCCCTTAATTGTCTGAGCGAAGCGAAGGCTAATACTCAGCGCAATATTACTGTCTGGTCACATAACAGCTACGATGGATATTAACGCCATGTCCTATTTAAAAAAAGCCTAATAAAAACCTTTCGTCAAGCATAACTCAAAAAATATTTGTCGGATTTCGTTTCTGATTGCACCAAAAGGTACCTATGAGGGTCGCCTACTGAATGCACCTACTACGAAAAATTAGTTCCAAATCGTTTAAAAATTATATTAAAAAAACTGATAAAAAAGCACATTTTATCTGCATACGTCACAGATATTTGGTGTGTGTCACTTTCACCGGTAGATGTTTTCGTAAACAACTGGTTTGAACACATGGAGCAAATAATAATAAAAAAAAACGCGCGCAGTAATAATGAAGTGTCATAAAACATGATTAAATTTAATCAAACAGGAAAAGAAATCTGTTTGTTTTTCCATTTAAAAGAAAAAAGGCATAAAAACTTTGATTTGAGATTTTGCGATATTTAATCAATAGCATTTTTTAATCGCCAAAAGCATATTTTATGTTTCGTGTGTGAAAATTAGATACAATTATATGATGTTTAATAAAATATTTTGCTTTATAGCATCATTTCTTCTTATTTTCTTTATTTTTTAGGGTTTCGGCCATCTGACAAAACCCTATTCATCTCGCTCCTCTGTCTGTCTGTCCGTCTGTCACAGAGCCCGTTCTCAGAAACTGTACATGTTGGAGACTTGAAATTTTGACTTATAGCTGAACACCACATATCATACGACAAATCATAAAATTTTGAAAAAGTCGTACATTTAACTCTTTGGGCTCCACATGTGTATTTTAAACAATTCTTTCCATTTCAGTCCTAATTAGGTTGGAGGCGTGAAATTTTGCATACTTATAGCTGAACACCTCACATCAAATGACAAACTATAAAATTTTGATAAAGTCCTTCTTTTAACCCTTTGGGCTCCCACATGTGTATTTCAAACAATTCTTTCTAAGTGAGCCCTTATTAGGTTGGAGGAGTGAAATTTTGCATACTTATAGCTGAACACCACATATCATACGACAAATCATAAAATTTTGAAAAGTCGTACATTTAACCCTTTGGGCTCCATATGTGTATTTTAAACAATTCTTTCCATTTCAGTCCTAACTAGGTTGGAGGCGTGAAATTTTGCATACTTATAGCTGAACACCTCACATCAAATGACAAACTATAAAATTTTGATAAGTCCTTCTTTTAACCCTTTGGGCTCCCACATGTGTATTTCAAACAATTCTTTCTAAGTGAGCCCTTATTAGGATGGAGGAGTGAAATTTTGCATACTTATAGCTGAACACCACATATCATACGACAAATCATAAAATTTTGAAAAAGTCGTACATTTAACCCTTTGGGCTCCACATGTGTATTTCAAACAATTCTTTCTAAGTGAGCCCTTATTAGGTTGGAGGAGTGAAATTTTGCATACTTATAGCTGAACACCTCACATCAAATGATAAACTATAAAAATTTTAAAAAGTCGTTCATTTAACCCTTTGGGCTCCACATGTGTATTTTAAACAATTCTTTCCATTTCAGTCCTAAGTAGGTTGGAGGAGTGAAATTTTGCATACTTATAGCTGAACACTTCACATCAAATGACATACTATAAAATTTTTAAAAAGTCGTACACTTAACCCTTTGGGCTCCCACATGTGTACTTTAAACAATTCTTTCTGAGTGAGCCCTAAGTAGGTTGAAGTCGTGAAATTTTGCATACTTATAGCTGAACACCTCACATCAAATGACAAAATATGAAATTTTGATAAAGTCGTTCATTTAACCCTTTGGGCTCCCACATGTGTATTTTAAACAATTCTTTCTAAATGAACCCCTAATTAGGTTGGAGGCGTAGAATTTTGAATACTTATAGCTGAACGCCACACATCATACGACAAATCATAAAATTTTTAAAAAATCATTCATTTAACCTTTTGGGCTCCCACATGCGTATTTTAAGCAATTCTTTCTAACTGAACCTCATATTAAATTGGAGATTTGAAATTTTGCATACTTATAGGAGAACACCTGAGGCCAGGCGAGAAATCATAAAATCTTGAAAAATCTTACGTTTAACCCTTTGAGCTACCACATATGTATTTTAAGCAATTCTTTCTAAGAGAGCCCCTAATTAAGTTGGAGACATGAATTTTTGCATACGTATAGCTGAATACCTCAAACCACACGGCAAATCATAAAATTTTCAAAAAGTCTTATATTATTTACTCCTCCGGGCTCTAACTTGTGTATTTTAAGCAATTTTTCTAACCTCCGCCCTTTCCACCAGGGGAGCACTTTTCCAACTTTTTCCGACACCCATTTGACCATTCTTACATATTATAAACAGCCTTACATATTTTAGTTCCACTTACCGCCAGGGGCGCTTACTTATCTCGGGTGCTATCGGCCCAATCCTCTCGACTAATATATCTACGGATAGTATATAAAACGGAGTTTCGTTCAGATAGAAGTTTATTTAGAATAGAGTGCGCCCCTCGTTTTGAAATGTGGAACTAACAGATTTTTCAAAAGGATAAAGTGTTTTGAAAGGAATATTAAACGAAACCCTCTCTGCGACCTGTGATCACACTTATTCACTTGTTTTTTACATGCTTTCTTTTAACTCACAATTATATTTGTCTGTGGCACTCAAATTTTGTGATTCATTTTTCACCCACTTCCTGTTGACATAGAGTTTTGAAATTTGGAATATCTATGCATTCCTGAGGGCAATACATGAATTGGACATTGATTTTTTAAAATTCGACCCCTAAGGGGACAATGTTAGGGGGGGGGGGTGAATTAATGGTTACGTTTGATTTTCTATAGAGAAATCAGCATTAGCTTCAACAATGAGTATTTGTTGAAAAGTACTAATGACAGGGTTACCACGATATCGCCAAACTTTGGCCAATGTGGCGAAATATCGCGAAATTTGGCAACAAGAAAGTTTTTATATATGAATCCAACTTGGACATAACTGGCTAATCTGGCAAAATTCCCATTTAAATCCTTTTATCTTCCATAATTGAACTTACCGAATTAAATTTAAACTCCGTGCATTTAAGGGGTTTTTTTCAAGACATTTCTACTATTTAGTGCATTTAAAAACATATATATTTTCTAAATTTTTGTGAATTTTAATGAAAGTATGATAAAAAAAACAATTTCCATTTATATTAATTTCTTTTTAGTCTTTAAAAATGAACTTGATACTTTTCCTGTATAAGGGTCTTTGCGAGGTAGAGAAAATGGGTTTGGCGAGTCAAATAAGCTTTTTATGCATATTTTCGTGCAACTTATTCATTGTTTTATATACTCAAGCAATTTTTTAAAGATTTATAAAATTTATTTTGTCTAAACAAGCCACTTAACTATTTTTATATACATTCAAAAGTAAATTGTATATAAAAAGAAATGATATTATATATATAAATAAAATGTTTATATTTATGTCACAGATGCCATATACGCTCCGAAATTTGGCGTGATTTTTTATGCCAGTTTGGCGAAAACGTCGTTTTCGAATACCAGTTACATATAACGTGTTATAATTGCACGTTATTTTATATTTCAATATGAAAACAAAATAAAGTGATAAACAAGACATTTTCTATTATTTTTAAACGGAAATAACAATCAATAAATGATATAATTATAGAAAAAAAATTATAATAACGTTATATATGGTTACATCAGTGGTGGCACGATTTTGGGGGGCACTAAATCCATAGCTGCCAAATTTATTCTTCTCTTACCACTGTTGCTTTTAAAAAAATCTTTGGCATATTTGTTGGCGGAATATTTGACCATTAAACAAAGTAATGACTTCTTTCAAAAAATAATGGTAAGAAAAGAATACTTCCCGCCATGCATTTAATGCCCCAAAATATGACAGTTACGAACTGCCACTGGTTACCATGTCAGGCAAAGTAACGCCACTTTGACGCCAATTAGGTACCTCTGTGCATTTATAACGTCTGTGCCATATTTACTTGTAAAAATAAGCATAAACGTTCATCAAGTTTGTTTTCATAGCTATTTATATCTTTTTGCAACAAATCTCTCTTTTTGAGGCCGAAATTGCACAAAATTTGAAAAAAGCTGGAAAACGGAAAGTCTGTTTTTTTTTCAGGATTTAGTGTCACCTCCGATGGCAAACAAAATATTTAAATATAGATAGTACAAAACATATTTCAGTTGTAAGACTTAAAACACACGCTTTTATTTTGTACAGAATTACGTCATCCGTATCCGCTGAAGAATTCTTTATTTACGATCCAATCTTAAAGAACTTCTACAGTAAAGTACGCATGGGACTGACTATCTCTGAGGATATCGCTGAATAATACACAAATCCAAAAAAAGAGATGTCGTCTATAATAGCTCCACATTTTATCAGAAATCATTTATTTTTATTTTTTCGAAATAGCACGTATTTTAATTATATATTTTTAAAATTAAGGAAAAAGGGCAACAAAAAGGTATAATTACTATTTCCCAACTATTTCCCCCCTACTTTCTACAGAAATGGAGTACTTGAGTTACTAAAATTAAACAAATGACGCTAAAAACTACAAAAAATTAATATTTCAAAAATAAATTGACATGCAGTTTTCAACCAAATTACATTTAAAAGTACCTTTTCTCCCCAATACGACGATATAAAAATTGAAAATTTGCGATGTTTAGATTTAAAAATCTTAAAATAGCAGAATAGGGAAGATTAAGTTAAATTGCAGTGCAGTATTTGGCACTACATAGTTTATACCGTCGACCAAAAATCTATCTCCAAACTATAAGATTGAATGCCAATAATGGTTGATCGTAAATGTCGCATTCTAAATAACTTATTACCATGCATTTAATGATTTTCATGGTACTTTGCTGTTATTGGACTTTGGCATTTTTGTAAAAAAGCACGACATTCGGTGTTAAGAAAGTGAGATTTTTTGTCAAATCATATAATTGACTATGAAAATAAAACAGAATATGTATTATATTGGTTTATATATATATATTTAAAAATGCATCTGCTAACACGTATTAGATAAGTTATTTATGTTTGTATATAATCTAATATATAAAAATGAAAATTTGTCTATCTGTCTGTTCGAAATTCTATACAAATCCACAGTTTGGAAGCCAGAATTGTGAAAAGATAAGTACATGTGTATTAAAACACGGCCGAGGCAACTAAAGAAATCTGGAATCGAAATAATTTTTAGTTATTTTTTTATTAATAAAAAAAACACCATTTTAACAGAAATTTCTTATCAAATTTAAACATTTTTCGTTACAGCAGTTGCTAACAATTAAAATACACAATAAAGTTCTTACTACAACAATTAATTTTCTACTGCAAGATTTCCACGTGAAAAATGAAAATGAAATTAATATTAAAAAGCAGAAAATTAATTTGCTATTTTTATGAAATTAATAGTTTGCCGAATTTAAAAAAAGGTGAATATTAACGTCATAACTTTTCTATTGCAAGATATTCGTGTGAAAAATGAAAATGAAATAAACAGTTTGACGAATTTAAATGAAAGTTAATATAACTTCCTAACTTTTCTACTTCAAGGTTTCCATGTGAAAAAGGAAAATATTACGTCGTATTGGAAATATAAAGGACGTGGTGGATATAGTATAACGTCATATGAGTGTGAAAAAAGTACTGAAGCATGATAAAAACCCGATTATGAAAATATTGGCGTATTTTAACATAATTGCTCCAAAGATACATTGAAATAAGTTCATTTATAGCTGCATTATTTTGCGTCTGTTATATACATTTATACATTTTTATATTGTGTTTCCATTTGATTCATGTGTACAACACTTCGACTGCTTTTTTATGTTTGTTTTATGTTGTATGTTAAATTTTAAAATTGGTTTTTCAGAACAAACATTCTTCAAATACTAGGCAACGTCGGGCACTTTAGTTTGTAACAGATAAATGGCTTCTGTATCTGTACATCTATGCTAATAATATAAAGCGTTATGATATTATAAAATGTATAATATTATTAATGTTTGTGCGTTTGTGAGGTGTTATCTCTCAAACTACATAGCCAACTTAAAAAAATGTTCGTGGCCATATCTGCTCCGAAAAAAAGACTATATTTTATGTCAGTGCAACAACCTACATTGCTGCAGGAGCAAAAAATTTTTTAAATTGCGATTCTGTGATATTGATTGGTGTTAGAAATTTAAATTCGGTGTGGTGGTTACTTATAAGATGTAAATACTCGTTGTAAAAAGGTTCGAAATTCAATTTGACAGATAAACGTAAAAATTTCTGGAATGGTTCTAAATTATGATTTATGTGGAATACTGAAAATTCTCGGATACTGTTGGGATTAGAAACTAGTACTTTGGCATGACAGTAATATCTAGATGTAAATGCTCGTCGCAGAACGAATTCTAAAAAGTTGAAAGACTAAACAAAGCGGAAAAAGATCTAAAGATGATCTAAGTAACGAAGTACATGGAATTGTTAGGAATATAAACATGAAAATTGACATGGCTGTATTTATCATGACGTAAATTCTCACAATAGAACAATTTCTAAAAATGTCGCTACATAAAACACTGCAGAAACAAAAAAGTTTCGAATTTTTTCTATTCCTGTGTTACTGCTGAGCCCAAAAACTTGAAATTTTGCTTCGGGTTAGTTCTAAAATATAATTTTATTTTTTTATGAATGGTTTCTAAAAAAATTAAAATTTAAAAAGTTAAAATGAACGGAAAGCGTTCTCAATTACCATTAATTTGGAATTATTAGGTATAGAAACTTTAAATATTTCATAATGCTGCCGTTTTACATTTGATATGAATTTTTTTTCGGATTCATTTTTTTAGGCATTTTATCACAAGGTCATATTCTCAATTGTCATTAGTAGATTTTTTATATATTAACTTATTCTGGTAAAATTTCATAATCGGATTCATATTGGCGTATTTTAGCTTACATGATTTGCTGAAAAAATATGTATGGATTTGTAAATTTCTTCAAATGACACTTTGACAGCTCAAAGGTTATGCTGACGATATATCCAGATCTTGTGTCATACTTTAGGCTGAAACCATTGCCGATTTCTTTTATTTAATACGTGCTAAATACAGCTCAACTTGTGCAGAATATGTCTGAAAAAAAAAACAATACAGTGTATGTAATGGGCAGCATACACTCATCCTTTAAATCCAATCGAGCATATCTAAAACACACTCTTTCGACGTATTGCATGCCACTGTTGATGTGTTCGGTACTTTTTACTATATCAGATTTTGAAGAGAGAATTCCTTAATTCTTATCGACAACCTCATTGCATCCGTGCAAAACAGATATTGTACAATATTAACTATGCCGAGGGAGCACACACCATATACAGTACAGTCCATTCTTTTCAAACTTCGTATATTTGTCATTTAAAATTACTCAAATTGGTGCGAAGCGTCTGATTATGCTCTTGACAGCATTTTATACAGTTAAAATTCTGATATAAGATAATTTAGTGTTTCATTTTCAATTTTACTTTTAATATATTGCATACTTTCAATTTTATATCCTTGCATGGCTGTCTTGCATGGTTTGTTTTCCCACTTTTTTAAACAGTGTATACGAATTTATATATAAGATTTTGTAATTCTACGATTCGTTTATTTTCATCATTTCAATTTATCGCAATATATGGACAATTAAAGATAACATCTAATTTTCTTTGCTTCCACCCGTTATTATTAAATCTATGTTCTTTGCAATATCGCTCAGACTAATCCCTCTGAGGGAAGTCCTAGTATGAAAGAATGGCCAAAGGGGTGTCGGCAAAAGTTGGAAAATTTCTGTTATTTCAAACATCGGCCGTGGGGGGGCCTTTTTGTTATGCTTATTCGGCTAGACCCTTTCGTCTTATTTAAAGAGAGATCTTTCCATAAGGAAGTACTGGTACCGAAGAATTTCTTAGTCTGGAAATTCAAGAACCCGTACGAACCTTGTTAATTATTTAGAAAAATATATATATATGTACATTGCGAACGATTTTCAATAAATTGAACTTTTATATGTGCTAATCTTAAATATACAAGCATTTAGAAAAATTACATATAAAATTAAATATTCTAATTCTGAACAGGCATGGTATAAAAGTATACGATAAAAATAAAAATATATTTACATGTTTCATAATATCTACAAAATAAGCAAGCCTTTTCGCTAATATCCGACAATCAAATCATATCGATTTTTTTCTTTAACCCCTAACGCTCGAATTAAATTACGGTTTAAAAATTCAAATTGTTTATTGGCACCACTTTTTTGAAAAAGAAATATTCACCTTATTTAATGACAGGTAAAATGATACCATAATAAAGACAATTACGCTATTTTATAAAACTGGTGGTAATCAAGCAATCTGAGTAAAAGACATATCCCGTGAATATGACGGGAGCGAGAATTATGGGGTTAAAAAAAAATGAATGGATATTTACGGTATTCTTAATTATTTAGAAAATATATATATACTAGGGGGATCTGCCCCCTGCAAGCTATGCTAGCCAACCGCCGTTCAGACACTGCAGAATCTGAAAGCACGCTAATCTGATCGCTTTTAAAAAGATTAGAGAGGATTGAATTATACTGAAAAAACCTGTAGCGATCTCCCTGTAAACGGGTTTCCATTCAATTTCCTTTGATTCTAAAAATCTAAGGCAGAATCAGTTGCTGTTAAGCCATCCAATGGTTGTTTTCGTGTTCAATTCACAATCTGTTGCCTGTTATATCTAAAATCTATCGCCAAACTATAAGATTAAATGCCAAGAATGGTTGATCGGTAAATGTCACATTTACTTGACTTTAAGGAAGTTACACGTGTTTACGCCATCAAGTGATTTTTATTTCGACGTTTTATTTGTATTTTATATTAATGTTATACTAATTTATTTGTCCTTTCGTTATTTAAAATAAAAAATTATCTCAATTTGTATAATTTGGCGAAATTGGTCGACGGGAGAATTAGTTACCATTAAAACATTGCTTTGAAGCTGAAATTAAATGTCATGATTTGTTGTATTGTCATGCTGGCGGTCTTTTTTTTTTTTTTTTTTTTTTTTTTTTTTACGACAATTTGGCGAAAACCTCGTTTTTGAATCCCAGTAACATATGTATTTTTAAATTATTTTCTGTTATTTTTAAAATGAAATAACAATAAATAAAAAAAAGTTTAATTAATAACTATAGAACAAAACAATTTATTACATTTTTTGCAAATGAAAATAAGTTAAATTCCAATAAACATTTGTTAATAAATAAGCAATAATAGCCGGGTTACCATGTCAGGCAAAAAACGCCATTTTGTCACTAATTAGGTACAGCGTTGCGTATATGACATGTGTGCCTAATATTTTTCTTTTCGTTTCGTTTAAAAAAAAGGAAAGAAGTGAAAGCCATTTATTTTAAATGTTTCAGTTTTAAATGAAAGTTTTGTATTAAATAAAATGATAATGAAATACAAATTGAATTATGAATAAAAGTAACATGATACATTTTTTAGCATACATTTAAGTGAAGCCAAACTTGTCGCCAAATTAGTTTAAAATAATAACCTTTCCTAAAATATGAAAAAAAAAATATATGTTATGACTAAATTTGAGTTGCCATCATTAGAGAAAAGTATATAAAATTAGAAAAAAATTAATATTTCGAAAACTAATTCGAATTTAAAAACTCTAATACCAGTTTTTAGATCTGCGGATCAATACGGATTTTTGGAGTAAATTTCATCGAAAAGTATTCCGTATTTTAGGAGAAATCGCCATGAAACATAATCAGTTGTTTCATAGAATCGTTTCATAAATTCGTTACATTTCAGTCGTTCATGAAATCCGTTTCATAAATTCCTTTCATTAGGATTTTATATATATAGGATACATATATATATGTACATTGCGAACTATTTCCAGTAAATTTAAATATTGTAGGTGCTGATCATGAAATACAGGGAAACAAAAAAACTAATAATAATAATAAATGTATAATGCTATTTTTTTTTTTTCAGGTTTCAATATTTTAGAAAATCAACAAGTCTTTTTTTTTTTTTCTTTCAACAATATGCACACCAAATTTAAAGGAAATTCATGAAAAGATATTTCTGAAATCGTTTTCGGAGAATCGGAATTTCAGTATGGAACACAGCAATAAGCCATTTTTTACTAAAAAAAATTAAAAAAACGCAATTTCAGCTTATACCGAAGTAAACACAAGAGTGCAAGGCAAAGATAAGGGAATTCTTCATTAGCCGCAGTGAATACAAGAGCCCCCTACAAGAGCCTCCGTGTCGAAAATCTGAAACCTCGAAAGCAAAGGGTTTTCGACTTTTTGTTACGGTCGCTCGAAGAGAAATGAGTTCGGCCGTGGTCCGGTGAACGAAATTGATTACAAATAACATATATCGACCGGGTTCGGCTGACACTTTTTTACGAACTTTTACTTTGTTTAAATCTGATTTAGAAACATTGCTTCACATTATATATATACACATTTTATTACTATTATTTTATGGTGTCCGTTTTACATTAAAATACATATAGTTTGTATGCATTTAAAAAATTATGTCTGTATCAACACATATTCCAATAGGATAACATAAAAAAACACAGAATATTTGTAAGAAGCATGTGCAGAGAAAATTTATTAACGTTTATTGAGGATAGATTACTCATACTACTGCATGTATTTTCTGTCAGCAGATGACGAAATAAATTGATTTGAATGGATAAAATCAGTAAAATTCACAAATATGAAATAAATTAATCAATTAATTAAGTTATTTTATTTTTTATTAATTTGGTCTTTTAATAAAGTGTTTTATTTTCAATCTAATATTTTAAGTTCTTTAAAAAATGACTGCTAATATTAACTCTTTGACTACGAATCGAGAAGTATGCGTCCGAGGGAAGTTTTTTTTTTTTTTTTTGTATTCCATTAGTATCAATAATCACTGCTACATGTTTAAACTCGGTGAAATCCACTAAAAGGGAAAAAAGATATGTAAACTGAGTTTCGATGGAATTTAAATACTGGCTCAAGTCCTAGCCCGAAGTAAAAGAGTAAAATGTTTAGTCTAAAATAACTAAATAACGAATTCCTTATTATCCTTATAAATATATTAAAATCATTAACAATATTCAATAATAACAATTATTTATACAGAAGTACATGTTAATGTTTATATATTTTATATATATGCATTCTTTGTATAATCTAATTATTTAATAAATTGATTTTTTTTTTTTTTTTTTGTCTTTCTAAAATGATATTTTAACAATATGATATTCATTATTGAAGTAAACAATATTTAAATTATTTATTATGATAGTACTTTTAATTGCTAAAAGATGCTAAAAGACTTTAAAACGAGTAAAATTAGTTGTATTCGACTGTATACATGTTTCGACTCTATTCTAGTCACTTTCAAAACAAATATGAAAATATTTTAAGAATGCATGATATTTGATGCAATGATTTGAACTGCCAACATTTAATTTTTCACGTATTCTATCATATTACGCAAGCTATTTTTATAATTTTATTTGGATGTTTATTTCTATTTTTTTAAGCATTGAGTAACTCAAGCCATAATTTTGATCAGTTAAATGGTGCTGCATCGACACATCCTTATTCTGGAACTTTCCAAAGTTTACAATACGTGCAATCTGAAGATATCTCAAAATGTATGCATTTTTTTCTTTTCTTTTCCGTTTTTTTCGCATTCCAATAAATTATAATATTTTTAAAAGACTTGTTAGTTTTATACTTGTTTTTTTTTTTTTTTTTTTTATAGTTTTTTTTTCTAACGTTATATAAACAGCTTAAAAAAACTATATGATTTGACTATATTTTCTTCAAGCATTGGTTACCGACTCTTCATGCTTTATTGTTCAAATGCCGGTATTATCTCGCATGGGATATCCAGTCTTACCCTTAGAGAATCAGAATCTCCCAACAAGTCATGCAATTGCTACCAACAATTTGATTGTGGAAAATGAATCCATATTAATTACGTGCACACAAAATGGTAAGGTTGGTTGTGTTTATGACGGCCAATTATCAACACGACGGATATTTCGAACCCAGCACCTCCCGTCTGCCAGCTTCGAGAGCAGAACCTCTCGGCTACTGGTGGGGCCACAGAATGGAAAGAAGTTTCCATTTTAGAATGCATAAAAACAAACAAATAAAATAAATGAACTTTTCAACACAGAAGCTACACAAGTGCCAGTCTGGAGATACCGTAATGGAGACTTTTTTTCTTGCTTAGAACCGTGTATTTAAAATATTATTCGCTAGAAGATGGCAGAAATTGTATCAAAACAGAGGTATCTGGTTTCATCTGACTGTAAATTACACCCTACTTTCTCTTAATTGAAGTTCAATAGAAACTCTTCCGTGTTCAAATATAGAAATATTAACATTTTTTAGGTTTCCGTACTTAAAAAATAAAAACGGAACCATTATAAGATCACTTCCGTGTCTGTCTGTCACAGCCATTTTACTCGTAAATTATAGAACGTGGAAAGTTCAAAATGGGGAAAGTAATAAAGAGTACTGACCCACATATTTACAGATTATTAAACATTCACAAATATATTTAGGAAAAATGTAGAGCGGCTAATTAAGTTACTTGAAGAAAAAAATATTTTCTTTGTATATCATGTGGGGTATCATGTAAAAGCTTTCGTGACGCTGAACTCAAAAATATAGTTTAATTTTAGGTATGATATTTTCAGAGGTATTGTCGAAAATGTAGTGCAAAAATATGTCCCCTTCCCCCATCTATTTCCGAATTTACCGAAACTAAAATTATGAAAAAAATTAGAGGTAGTAGATGTTTATTTAAACCTTGCATGAAAATCATAGCGATTACCCTAGGTCACATAGTTTTTGAGAAAATCGCATTTTTTCGTTACACACAACTTTCAATTTGCAGGCACTCAGCAAATGTGTTGAGGAGCGCTGGAGATACCTATCGTGGCAGAAGTATAAAGGCATTGTTGATAATGATTTGCGAAAGAAATCGTCGGTAATTGTCCGAGATATTAACCTTTAAAGACACAGACGGGACATGCATAACGAGAGGGAAGGCGTACATCGGCTTTTAAAGCCCAGATAACAACTTTTAATGATATATTTGTGTAATGAAATGCCCAATAGCAGTATAAAATCAATTAACGTCAAATTGTTAAAAACATACTATTTATAATTAATCAAATAAATACTATGGATTCGCGACTAATTTGCATTGAGTGGCTTGCTCAATACGCCTTCCGTGTCTTTAAAGTTTAATTAAGAATCTAATTGGGAAAACGCGGCAAGGACTAAGGCGGCGTTGAAAATTTGCGACTTCCTTTTGAAGCTCGCTTTGCACAATGCTAAGTTTAAACATTGAACAAGGGTTTTGTTTTAGCTACACTGCAAAAAGAAAAGATTATTACCACGCTCAATTTAATTTTATGAAATGCCCAATGCAGTTTAAATATGCATTACTTTTGTTGTCATTACCGAATTAAGTTCATTATAAACAGATTAGGTTAACCCCTTGAGGGGCGGTGGTATGTTTATGAAACCACTTAATTTTAATTCCCAAATGCCACATTGGCACCAAAATTTTGGTACAAATAATTTCGGTTTAATGTGTGACTGAAATATAGCTTTTTCTTATTTACAAACAAATTTGTTTTCAAATTCCGGTGTCATTCATTAATTTTAACACTTTAGCAATGGAATTGCTTTGCTAAATTGAATTAAAGACGGTTAAGATTAAAAAAAGAGTTATACAGAATAGCAATATTTGATATTATTTAGGCCTCATATCTTTTTGAATTTGTATGGTATACCCATTCATACTTTTCTAGTATATACAGCTATACCCAAACCTACATTGTATAGTTTTTACAAAGTCTTATTATTCTTTTAGCAACGATTTTTTTAAATAATATAGTTCATAATTCATATATATATTGTACGGAATCCTCTGGGCTCGAATAATACTCGCACTTGACCGTTTATTCAACTGTTAATTTCAAAGAACATTTTTAACTGGTTTTTTTTTACTGAAACTCAATTCTTCTTAACCCCTTAATGGTCACATTAAATTGCAGTTTAAAAATTCAAATTGATTATTAGCACCACTTTTTTGAAAAAGAGATATTTACCTTATTTAATGACAGGTAAAATGATACCATAATAAAGCCAATTACACTATTATATAAAACTGCTGGGAATCAAACAAACTGAATAAAAGACACAGCCCGTGAATATCACGGGAGCGAGATTTAAGGGGTTAAGGCTGTTCTCAAATTCAAAGGGTCAACTTTCTGACATAAGTTTTAATTCATTTTCGTTTGGAAACGCACAAAACTAGAAGGTGTTGTTATTCAAAAACTATGTCATCGAATTCTTTTTTCCGTTTTCTTGTAAACGCAATAGATATTTAGATCAATACTGTCAAAGTTGGCATTTTGAACTGAACTTCCGAAAAATAGAAGAAAATCGAGTCAGTAAGAGGAGAAAAATGCCGAGTCACGTGATCAAAATCGCTTATAACTCAATAGGTATTGGATAAGGATTGATCAAAAAAGGGAAAACACAGTTAGATTCCAAATCCCTTCCATGGTCAGGCTTTCCAAATTTATATCTTTCCGTTAAAAAATAAATTTGTAAATGTGTCAAAACGTTTTGCGCTTGTTGAGCAGAACAATTGAGAACAGCCTTAACCCCTTAACGCTCGAATTAAATTATGGTTGATTAATTCAAATTGCTTATTGGCACCACTTTTATGAAAAAGAAACATTCACCTTATTTAATGACAGTAAAAACGATACTAAAATATAGCCAATTTCACTATTTTATAAAACTGGTGGGAATCAAACAATTTGAGTAAAAGACACAGCCCGAGAATATGACGGGAGCGAGAATTAAGGGGTTAAGCAAAAAGTAGCTTTCTTTCAAAAGAGAAAATATTTAAATCTTACACCGTATTTTTACAAAAGGTATTGTGTTAGAAAATTTCAGTTAACATAAACACAACGGGAGGATGAACTGTTGAAAAACCTCCGTACAAGTCGTTCATATTGCAGTAGGCAATACAAAACCCAAGGCAAGACTTTCAAAACCGTTGAAATGTCTATATTTAACTCATCTCCGACCCTGACGTGATTCCATGTTATTTAGATATCTGTAACTCCGCCTACGGGCGTTTCTTTTTATTTTCTATGTTATTTATTTTTTCAAAAATATGTACAGTATTCGCATTTGTACATTTAATATACTATGAATATAAATATTACATAGATGAGAAATAGTATAATTACTATCTACATCCATTAGTAATGGAAACGTAAACGAATAATATATATATATATATATATATATATATTTAACTACAGCGATGTGCAAGGGTAACAACCTTAGCGGGTGTTACTGTTAGAAAGACGAAAACATGCGGTCGTGAATGTGTTTTTATGCATTATTTATATATATCTACTAATAAAATGAAACTATCCAATGTTATCTGTCTTATATAAAATTTAATACTTGGAAAACGGTTTCCTTTTTTTCTCTCTGCATAATACAAAACTGCAACTGCCGACTATTTGATTGATTTCTTAAGAAATCGACCAACTGCAATCACTAGCCCCTTTATTTTCTATGCGTTTGAATAATATTCTTTGTTTCCTAAGTAGTTCGATTCGATTCATTTCCAGATTATAAAATATCCTAGGAAGAGTTGAAAAAATAATAATCTGGTTTAACATTAAAAATTTTATTAATCATATGAAATTAATTAAAAACAACTTTTTGTTACAAGAAATTCAAGGGCAAGTTATGAAAAAATAATAATATCTGAATCTTAATTAGTCATTCTTCTTATAAATAAATAACCTTGAAGGGTGTCCATTACTGGCATATTTATCCCATGTTGATTGAAACACTTAAAATTTTTTATAAATCATAACAAAGAGCATGAGGTGGATCATTATTATTGGATTTTCTATTGCTTTACCGCGTCCAAACTCGAGCCCTTATACGGCCGTAACAAACAGTCGAAACCCCTTTGCTTTATAGGAATCAAATTTTCGCTCCGGAGAATCCTTATCTTTCTCTATTCTCCCTATTCTACTCTTGTGTTTCTTTAGGTATAACTTGAATGAAAGTGCGAATTTTGATTTCTTTATTTAGTAAAAAATGGTTCATCGCTGTGTTCCATATTATACTTCCGATTCGCTGAAAAAACTCCACTAATATTCCACTAATAAAAAGCCCTTTGTGGGAATGTGACTTAAACGAGCATATAATAAATATATGCTCGTTAATATGTGCAAAAATTTTGCCCATTATTTTAAAAAATATGGCAAGGAACTTTACAAATGAGGCCAATTCATCTTCATATACGAATTCTTTATGAAGAAAATTTTTAAAGTTTACATAATTTTAATTTTATAATTTGTATTGTATATTTTATTGTAAAAATTCTCAATGTTTCAAATATAACCAAGAAATTGAACGTACATATATCTACAGATATATTTTTTTATATGAGTATGGTAAATAGACTTACGAATTAATATTTTTAAATTCTGAAAAAAATATTCTGTAATTTCCAACCAGTGTTCTAAACCTTCTGCAAAAGCTATTCTGGGATGAATGGAGTATATAATATTGAAAATAAAAAAATCAAACAAAAAAAGAAGTCTTAATGATTGTCTAAAAGAATGATACCTGTAAACATTATTATTTATTTATTTTGTTTCCTTGTTTCTCATGATCACCACCCACAATTTACTGAAAATCGTTCGCAATGTACAGATATATATATATTGTAAATAATTAAGAATCGTGTAAATATCCATGTTTAAAAAAAAAAAAAAATGTCGGTATAATTTGCCTGCCGGATATTGGCGAAAAGACTTGCTTATTTTGTTCATATTATGAAGCATGTAAATATATTTTTATTTTTATCATATACTTTAATACCATGACTGTCTGAAGTTAAAATATTTAACTTTATATGTGAGTGTGTTGATTTTCTATATCTATATGCTCGTAATTTCAGATCAACACATATAATGGCCAAATGCCAAATTTATTGAAAATTGTTTGCAATGTACATATATCTATATTTTTTAAATAATTAAGAATCGTGTAAGTTTCCATGTTTAAAAAAATCGATATGATTTCTTCCCGGATAGTGGCGAAAAGGTTTGCTTATTTTGTTTATAATGGGTAATTCCACGAGCACTTGTCGTGTAAGTCACAGACTATGCGTGTTGGCCACTGTTATTTTATAAAAGTTTGCTTCGCCTTTTTCAATTAATGAGATATCTCCTATAAAACAAGTCACATTTTTCCGTTCTAAAATACTGGTAGTCAAAATCCTAGTATGTGACTTACACGACAAGTGCTCGTGGAAATGCCCATTATGAAACATGTAAATATATATATATATGTATATATATATATATATATATTATCGTATACTTTAATACAATGATTGTCCAGAGTTAAAATATTTAATTTTATATGTAAGTTTGTTATTTTTCTATATGCTTGTATATTTCAGATCAACACATATAATGGCCAAAATTTCTGAAAATTGCTTGCAAAGTACATATATCTATATTTTTTAAATAATTAAGAATTGTGCAAAATAATCGATGTACTAAATATTGTGTGGATATTTAAAAATAAAGAAAAATGTATTATATTTTTTATACTGTGACTGTCCAGAATTCGAATACTCATTTTACAATTTCCCTTAAAATAAAATCTTTTTTTTTCTTTTTTTTCTTTTTTTTTTTTTTTCCTAAACATAATAGAAATCTGTAAGAATTATTATTTTTCTATTTCCCAATACACTTCATCTTCTGTACCTCCAATGTTTAAAGTTATTGAAACATTTATCCGCAATCAACTTTATCTACCTATATTTTCCATCCGAAGTATGGCGTAAAAATAATTATATTTTCTAAAAAGTTATCCTGATTCGAGTAGAGTTTGGTTTTTTGAAAAAAAATTGATCAATTTTCTATTTTGAAACTAATAAATATTATTTAAAAAAATTTTAGCTGTGTATTTTACGGTCAGAATTCTCAATGTCAGAATTTTCAAATGATCAAGAATTTAAATGTAAATAAAAGTAAAAATTTACTTATAATTTTTGTTTTTGATGTTATAATAGAGTGTTAATTAAAATACAGGGTAAGTCAAAATGAATATAGAGATTACAAATGGCTATAACTATTTAATGGAAGAGAATTTATCAATAAGATTAACACAGAATGTCGACGGATCTTCAAAATTTCTTTACGTAAAACGCAGGTGCAGTTAAACGGAAGCTTATGCATGCAAAATTTGAAACATTGCAACGACAAGAAAAATGTCCATTGCGGCCGTCTCATTAGTAAAAATGGTCAATTATGACGGTAAAATGGCCGATTTTTTTCTATGGGGTTATGTGGAAGACAGGGTGCCTCCCATGTCCAAAACAACTGAAGAACTCAAAGTACGCATTTGTAATGCGCTTACGTCGTTAACTGAACAAATGCTTCAGAATGTACGGCGTGAATTGGACTACCGACTAGATGTCGTCTGTGTGACCAACGGAAGTGACATAGAACATCTATGACGTATGCATACATAATTTTGAAGTTCCGTCTACATTCTGTGTTAATCTTATCGATAAATTATTTTCCATTAAATAGTTATAGCCGTTTGTAATCGCTATATTCATTTTGACTTACCCTGTATTTTTAATTGCTTAAAGCATTGGATTTATTTATCTCTAAATCTTTTAGTTTTTCCTGTATAAAGAACGTCGAGGGAAAAAATATATATAATATACATCTTTTATAACGACTTACCAAATGACTTACCAAACACAGTGGACCACTATATATTTCAGAAACTGACTCTTAAAAGTGTACAACCACAAAACATATTGTACCCTTACTTTAAAAGTACCATAACTTCAAAAACTCAGTTTTTCAGAAGATGCTATCGTTTTTTGGCTGTATTTTCAGGACATTATCTAGCACTTTAGGAGATTGTTAGAGGCGTGAAAATAAAGCCGAATGGCGGCTATAACTCAAAAATCCAACTTTTGAGTTGTGGCACTTTTGAAGAAAGGGTGCGATATATTTATTGCACATTAAAAACGTGTGAGGATTAACTTAGTGTTGGGGATGTTATTCTATTGTTTTTTTGCAAAATTTCACCCTTATAATTACGACACAACACTTGATATTTATACTTTGTCTATATAATTAAATAATATAATCATAGCGATGACATCAATTAATTACATTTTTTATTTGACCTATAGATAAAATTGTT
Source organism: Maratus speciosus (assembly GCA_963932465.1). Lineage (NCBI taxonomy): Eukaryota > Metazoa > Arthropoda > Arachnida > Araneae > Salticidae > Maratus > Maratus speciosus. The sequence goes on from OZ010798.1 coordinate 83,979,571, forward strand.
TAATGAAATAATTCTTGTGAGTAACTGCGAAATTCCACCTATTGATACTTGCAGCGGAATTTCTATAAAATTATATCAGCCTTTCTATTTTTAAAAGTTAATTAAAATTTATTTAATGGGGATAAACCGTTCCAACTCAACTTTATCACGTATCTCGTGATATAACATATTAATGAAGTGTGGCATATTTTATACGAATATATATAAAAGCTTTTTATAAATAAAATACTTCATCAAATCAAAAATTTAGTATGCAATTAACAAGAACTTTCTGTGTCACGGAAAATATTTTATCTCTTGAAAAATTAACTTTGAAATTAATACCAGGATTATAGAAATAAATGAATGATTTTTAAAATCCGAAATATTTCATTAGATTCGAAGAATTTTGAGCGTCAGTATTATAGTTTAAAATTGCTCAAGTAAAGCAATAAGTCTTTGACCTCTAATCCAATTTTTACAGAAATTTTATGGAGATGAGGAAATAGACATGTTAAATATTAAGTAAATTTGCTATAGAGATAGTGTTATTGATTTTAACTAAATGATATAAATCGCGGTTTTAAAAATATGACGTATTTTTAAGTCATTGATTAAAGTCATAAATTCTCTTAATTTCTAAAATGTTGTGAAATTTTTAATAATAATTTAAAAAAAAGTAATTTGTAAAGATATTTTATCAACAGAATAAATAAAAGAGCCTTTGAAAAATCCTTTACAAGCTTATGAGGGAACAATTAGTTATTGTTGAAGATATATCGCATATAAGAAAATTAAAAACTTTTCGGTGCTTAAAGCTTGATACACGAGGCAAGGGTCTGCAAATTACATGCATTTTTGTTTTAAATCACTTCATGATTGTCAAAATATTTGCAGTGTTCAGCGGATTTTGTTTCTTTTCTTTTTCTGGGAAGGGGAGGGGACACTCTTTAATATGTATTTACTTCTTAAAATACGTAGTTATGTAGAAAAATTAATCATTCAAAGGGGGGTCGTCATCCGCCTTTGAAATATATATATATATATATACATATACATTAGTATTGATGTGTGGCAAATTAAATCTTCGAAAGCAGCTAAAATTTTAATAAAAACGAATCTGCATTACGTAACAGCGTTTTAATCCACCCGCTAATATAAAATAATGAAAATATTTTCCATGAAATTTTATACTGAAAATAATTAATGTTGTAACAAGAGTAATGTAGCAATAAGAACTCAAAATAAGATTTATTTTCTGTCTCAACCATAAAAGATGTATTTTTAATACGGTTAAACTCAGTTAATATGAGGCGTCTGAGATTGATAAACATTCTTATATTACACAAAATCCACAAAATAATAAAAATGAAAAAAAACGCACACATAATTTTGCACGAAAATTATTACAATTGTTGCTCTAATTATTACAGAACTAAAATTAAATTCACACGTATCTTAAAAAAAATTTTAATATTCACCGCATTTGTTTTTGCTAATAACAGTAAATTATCAAGATTTAAATTCGTTTCAAAAGTAAAAATAGCAGCAATAACAGTAACAATCTAAATTATCATATTATATCACTGAAAATTTCACTTCTCCCTCAAGCCTCATCTTTTACACTGTCTAGTCTACAGATTAAAAAAATACTCATCCTTACTTTAAAAAAAAAAAAAAAAAAAGATTTATTGTCCTCTCTCTCGTAATTATAAAAGTTCGAGCTCTAAAAGTTTTTACACTTATATACTTTTTCTGCGCGAAACTTAATTTATTTATGAAACTTTTATTTAATCATATGAGTTTAATAAACACAATCGGAAAACACGTCGATTCATAAAACTCGTAAACCGGTTTCCTGGAAGATACGGTCGGTAACGAAAGGTTCTCACTGTGTTATTTTACTATTTGGCGAAGTCCGCTATAAAATCTCCAAGTGAAAAGTAAAAGAAGCTATCAGGTAGAGAGCCTATCCTGTACTTATCCTTTACTCACCCTGCTCTTCACTACATTGCTGCCCAAACACAAGTTTAAAATCTTAAAACTTTTTTTTAATGTGCTGATTGTTGTTGTTTTTTTCGTAAACATAAAAAATAATAAAATCATAACATGCGGTAGAAAAGTATGCACGAGAATCGACTTTAATCATACTAATAAGTCTTATATTAATAAGATATTGATAAGTCTTATATAAATAAGATACTGATAAGTCATATATATAATAAATACAATCTTTCTTTTTTTAAAAGATATATTTTAGTGTCGTACACGCATTCAGGTGTATTCATATTCAGTATTTTCAGATGCATTATAACAAAAAAAAATAAATAAATAAATAAATAAAATAAAATAAAATAAAAATAAAAAAAATAAATAAATAAAAACAGGCTTTTAATTTGCATTGATTTTTTCTAGAATTTTCCGTATGTTACCTTTCTAATATTTATAAAAATTTTTGCTTCTTTTCATGTCTGATGTATTTTTATGACTTTTCATGTATTTCCATACTGAACTTAATTCAAGATACGCAATCTAATTATTATTTTAAAAAGTCATTTTAAATCCTTAAAAGTACAATTGTTTATTTGTGATCGTAAATAAATTCTGCAGAAGTAGATTTCATAATTATATAAGAAGCATATAAATGCATTCACTCACCGCCCACTAATTCGCTTTCCAAAATCTTTCTTCTACTATTTATTTTCCTGACACCAAAATTCAGTACCACTCACCAAACCTTACATTTTAGCAGCGTACACTATAGGCCAGACGGGGAGGGGCGCTACTGAATTCCTCCCTCAATTGTAATTCTAGAGAAACCCCGCCTACTTCACCATAGAATTGCAAGGCAGGGGGCATTACTTAATTCCTCACTCAATTTTACTCTTGGGAAACTTCTCTCGTCTCATTGGAAGAATGACAACATTGTCATGATTAAAATGTTTTGCAGGCACGTTATAAACGAGATCTATTAGGAATAGTTATTTTTGACTTAATTAATGAGAGGCATTTTGTGGTTACATAAAGAAAAAATTCCGTTCAGAATTTCTGAATAAAAAAGGGGGGCGAAACTAGCAAAAAGGTCTAAATTTCTTGATCTGCTACCGAAAGACTTATTCTGTACATATTTCTTTGCTTAGCATTTAATACATCGAATGCTTGAAGCAGCATTCGACGTGTGTAATACCACAATAAAAGAAAATAACAATATGCTAAGTATACCTAAACTTTTTTAAATATTTATTTCTTCAGTATTCCGGTGTGAGTTTTAACCTTTCAAACGCCGTATTACAATTGAAAGATAACACATAATATTTATTGGAAAAAATCGCATTAAAACTTAATCATAAGTACTATTATGGGTATTTTCTTTTAAAAAAAAATTGTACGTGATTTATAACATGTTCCAGAAATGGAACATTGACGGGAAACACTTAGTTTTTTCACATGTTTTTATAAAATATGATTAACGATATTTAAATTAAAATCTCTATTTCAATGTCCAGTATTTTTAACAGTTACAGGTAAAGTTATAAAAGTTGTTCAGAAATAACACAGGTTAAGCAGAAAAAACGCCGGTCTTCGCCCGTCGAGCCTTCGTTCTGCTCCAGATTCCGGCAAAAATTGTCAATAAACAGTAGGAAGCTTTCACAGAAAAACAATTTGCTATAAATTAAAATATACAGGGTGTTTCTAAACTCATGGTACAAACTTTAAGGGTAGGTAGAGTACACAGTAACAATCATTTATTGTTTAGGAATGTATGGGACCAAGTGACGCATTAAGGTAAAAACACCAGGCGGGCAATTAGGCGCCTTTTTTGATTTTCAAAATTTCTCCTTCATACCAGAAAAATTTTATGCTATCCTTTTGTTAACATTTCATAATTATTTAACATTAAAATTCTTCTTTGAAAATTTTTGGTATGAAATCGAAATTTTTGAATTAAAAAAAATCGCAAAACTGGCAAACTTATCAAACGAAATACATGAATAAAAAAGGTAAAATGTTTATTTACAATGTAGTTTACAAGTAAATAATAATGCATACAATAATATTACAATAAATGTTCAAAATTGCGTCAACCAACTGTGATGCATGCTTCGCAGCGTCGGTGGAACGATTGGCGTACACTTCTAAAGTTGTCAGGCATTTCCCGCACGCAAATTCACAATCACTCAATGTCCCAGCGCTTTTGATGCCAAGCTCTGTATAGCCAAGGGCTTTGGCGAATAAATGAACTTTGAGGCGCATCTTGCATGCAAGTCTGAAGCTAATTTCGATCTTTAATATTCCGTACATTTGACCATGGCCGCGTATTTTTTGTTTATGGAATACTTGCAAGAATACCAGGCGAAATAATAAATGCTTATTTCATCGTCTGAATAATTATATATGCATTATAAACAAGGGACGTATTTAATCTTATAGATATATGTTCTATAAGTATGATCTTTCTTCTTCCTAAACTATTTATTTATGGAGTTTTAAAAGTGCCATGTGATGTGCTGCCATCTAGTGCCAGAATACTAAATACAAAACAATTAGCTTTTAAATAGTGCATTTTCGGAATATATGCACGTATAGTATATTATGAGCAAGTGAAATACTTAATCTTTTTATAGACCCACTCTGTAACTTTGGCCTTTCCTTAAATGATAACTATAAATAAATAAAATTTCACTATAATTATCTTAGTTACTAGTTCAGAGAATGTTAAGATAAGCGATTTGTTGATGATTGATAACAGGTTAAAAATATCCAAAAATGCTCATACACCCTCAAAGCTTTTGGTTCATAAAAAAATAGGCCCTACCCTCTTTCCTACGACCTTGATTTATTGAGCCCTGCTAATACAGGTATCAGAAATAGTTATTAAATTCTTTAAAACAGAAAAAGTCAATAAAAAATCACAAGCGGCTATAGTTTGTAACTTTTGGTGGGCCCACTATTTTTCAATTTTCCTAACCCCCCCCCCCCCCCCCTCTTTCATTTTTCTATCAGATTAATGATTTTTCAATTTAGGAACAGTTTGGGGGTACACCCTACCTTTAGAATATGACTATCATACTTTAATGAATTTATAAGATATTTGTTTAACCCACTGACTGACGAAAGTAATTTTGTCTACCAGTTATTCATTGAGATTTAGAAAAACTCTATATTATCTTATTAAGAAAAATATCTATACTTAGCTTAATGCTGCTCAACTGCTCTGCTCAACAAGTGCAAAACGTTTTGACACATTTACAAATTCATTTTTAAACGGAAAGATATAAAATTGGAAGGCCTGATTATGGCAGCGATTTGGAATCGAATTACCTATTGAATCATAAGCGATTTTGATCACGTCACAAAGACGTTTTTCTCCCTTCGCTAACTGGTTTTTCTGCTTTCTTCGCGAACTTTGGTTCAAAACGGCAATTTTGACAATATTTTCTGAAAGATCTATCATGCTTGCGAAAAAACAGTTCGATTACATAGTTTCTGAACAGTTATATTTTTTGACACCCGCTAGTTTCATGCATTTCCGAACAAAAATAAATAAAAACTTATGTCATAAAGTTGCCCTTTTGGATTTGAGAACAGCCTTAAAGCTCTTCTTAAATTCCCTGCTCAACAAAAGCAAAACTTCCTGACATGCTTTTAACCTAAAAAATATAACTGGTAGGCCTAATTACTATTTACTTGCTACCTATTAAAGCAAGGTATCAGAAATATAGTAATTAAATTTTTTAAAACAGAAAAAGTCGATAAAAAACAGATTCATAAATAAATCTTAAAAATAGAAATTTATAATCGAATAGCATTTTTCATTTATTAACTAAATTACTTGATTTGCAAGTAATTTTTGTCATGGGATGACAGGTTTTTCTCATTTCCTGGGCTGTCGCATCCAGAAATTCATTTAAAATGCAGACTTTAACAGTATTTTCTGTCAATTTCATGTGTTTCTGAACAAAAGAGAATTTCAAAATGTGTCAGAAATTAGTTCCAGTGGATTTGAGAATGGATTTAAAAGTTATTAATCTATATCTGCCAACCTTCCAGTTTTTAAATGTCAAACACACTTTACCACAATTTTTTCTGAAGAAATTAAATCAAATAAGTACCACATGAAGAGAGGGGGGCAGGCAGTGATATATTATTAAATAATAAAAATAAGCCATATCATTAAACAATTTTATTAAATTTTTGGTGCCATGTATGGTATAGGTTTTTTGATTCTAAAAAAAAAAAAAAATGAAAGGTTCGCAGCTGTCTTAATTCTGAATACCTCAGCAATAATATGAGTAAATAAAAAGAAAAATACTTATTTTATTTAATTTTCTAAGATTTTCTGTAAATTTAGAAACTATTTTGTAAACAACATTTGTATTCTCAGGCTATGCTAATAACTAAATCAAAATTCACCAGTGGTTTTTTAAGGATAACCGATATACATATATATTTATTACTAAAAGTGTAGAATGAAAATGGAAAAATCAATAATACTATTTGGATACGTTGACTTAATATGGGAAAAAAAGCATCCTTAAATTCTGTAAGCGTATCTATAACATAAAAACATTCGACGAAACATAATAAACAACTACCGCGAAATTGACGAGAACAGAATGCTGCATACGCGCATGTGCGCAGTTCGTTTTCACGCCAAAACACTTGGCTACAGAGATTGGCGTCAAAAGCGCTGGAACGTTGAGTGTTTGTGAATTTGCTTCCCGCACACGTGCAGCAGCTTTGGATATGCGAGCTACTAGATTTTCGTCTGAGTCAATTGGAGTCTCATAAACAAGACTCTTCAGATGTCCCCATAAAAAGAAATCAAGGCTCGATAAATCGGGAAATCGCGATGGCCAGGAAACCGGTCCACCACGCCTAATCCATCGCGTCCCAAATGTGGCATTCAGGTAACTGCGCACATCAGTTTTGAAGTGCGCGGGCGCTCCACCATGTTGAAACCCCATCCGGTTACGAATGCCGATCGGAACATATTGCAACAGTTATGGTAAAACCTGTTGCAAAAAAATAAGTTAATAGCGACCATCCAGCCTGTTTGGTAGTAGGTATGGGCCAATCAAATAATTATTAACAATACCCGCCCACAAATTCACAGAAAATCGTTGTTGATTAGCATGTGACCGCGTTGCATGTGGATTTTTGGTTGCCCAAAGATGGAAATTGTGCGCATTAAATACACCCTCGCGTGTAAATACTGCCTCATCTGTAAATAGAATATGAGCAGTAAAGTCTGGCTGCAATACATGTTGCTGCAAAACCCACTGGCAAAAGTTCAACCGCAGAAGATAGTCTTCCGGATTCAAAGTTTGTACACGTTGAAAACGGAAGGGATGAAATCGATTTTCATTTAACACTCTCCAAACGGTCGGATGGCTCACACCTAAATTCTGTGCAACAGCTCTTGTACTTGATTCGGGCCTTTCCCTCACAAAATTCAAAATAATTTCCTCTAGGCTTGCACTGCGTAGAGCTCTTTCTCGCCCAGTTTCCTGACTGGTGATGTGGAAAGAACCTGTTTCAGAAATCTGACGGTGTAGGCGCTGAAACATTCTATGATCAGGCATTCTTCTGCGAGGAAACTGCTCCTGATACATTCGTAGAGCAGCTCTGGCGTTGCCATTTGCACGACCATACATGAAATGCATGTCGGCTTTTTCGGCATACGTAAAGACTTCCATGACGAACGATAGCACAATTAAAAATGACGATTTCTTCTACTTGAATGCATGGTATTGAACGGCGACTAGTCACTTACTGCCCTCTACCGCCAAGGGACTCAACCAAAAACTCCATTTCTATTTCAAAAAATTTCTATTTCTATTTCTATTTTCAATTCCAAAAATTTCGATTTCATACCAAAAAATTTCAAAGAAGAATTCCATTATTAAGTAGTTATGAAATGTCATGGAAAGGATAGCATAAAAATTTTCTGGTATGAATGAGAAAATTTGAAAATTAAAAATGGGGCCTAATTGCCCCCCTGGTGTTTTTACCTTAATGTTTCACTTGGTCCCATACATTCCTATACAATAAATGATTGTTACTGTGTGCTCTACCTACCCTTAAAGTTTGTACCATGAGTTTAGAAACACCCTGTATATATTATTTAGATGATCAGCAGGAATTATTTTACATAAAAAATTACAATTATTTATCAAAATGGTAAAAAATTATTATAAAAACAGCCTAAGAAAATAACAATATCGTGCTGTGGATTTTAGTACAACAAATAATCATATAAATGAAAGCAAAAAAAAAAAAAAAAATGTGCTCTACCGTCCATGATAGTTAGGAAAGCATTTCTGATGCAGTCTTTTCTCACATTCAGAACTCTTTTTAGTGTTCTTCTGGAACATCGTCCTTATGATGACACAAGATAAAATGCATCTGATTGTCATAAAGACTCAGAGCAATGTGCACGAGGTTTAGGAGCAGAGTGAATTTTTGGTTTCATTCGAATCATGTTTATTCATTCTCATAGCATATGGATAGCCACTGCTAGAGCTCAGTACAGATGTTTTAAAACCAAGTCGCATTTGTTTGCTCCGTATTTAAACCGAATGATGACCGTAATAAGGTACCATACATTCATCTAGTCTCAATTTTGAATGAAAGATACCAGACTGCTGAAAGTTTTTTCCAATATAAATAAACAGTCAAGTGCGTGTATTACTCGCAGACAGAGGGTTCCGTTGAATAAATACTGTCTGGCTGGGATAAGAAAGACACTAGAACTGGTCTCGGCTGGGTCCTGTTGCCAAGGTAACTGGTCAGTCGACTTTATTTTAGGGAATTCCCGCATTTTCTTTTCTCCCATTCAACCGATCATTCCGAGAATTAGCGGTCTTTTTTTGTCCTATGGATGAAGACCCTTCCCTACAAGTTTTGGAACCTTCAAAAGCAGGAATCTTACTCGGTGTTTTTCTTACATCGGTCATACAGTATATGAATTAGTAATTGTATTATTTTAAAAAAAGTTGCTAAAAGAATACTAACAGGGTTCGTACGGGTACCGTTATTTTCAAGGCCCAAAATCAGATTTTTTTTATAGAAAAATAAATCTAGTTTATACGGACGAAATTTCGCCTTGTTTCAGGAGAGATTTACCGTAAGAAAATACTGGTACCGAATAATTTCTTAGTCATGAAATTCAAGCACCCGTACGAACCGTGTACTAAGACTTTGTAAAAAACGAGGGTAGGGTATAACTGTATGTACTAGAAAAGTGTAAATGGATATACCATGAAAGTTCAAAGAGATATGAAACCTAAAAAATATCAAATATAGTTATTCTGTATAACTCATTTTTTTATATTATCCTAATCTGTTTATGATGAACTTTATTCGGTACTGACAATAAAAGCAGTGCATAATACAAAGTATTTTATTAAATGCCAAATGAAGTTTAAACTTTATTTGGCATTTAATAAAACGAAATTCAGCGTAGTAATAACGTTTCTTTCTACAGTGTAGCTAAAACAAAGCCTTTGTGCAAGATTTAAATTTGACATTGTGCTAAGGGCGCTTCGAAAGAAGTCGCAAAGTTGCAAAGTCACCTTGGTCCGTGCCGCGTTTTTACAGATAGGTTTTTAATTAACTTTTAAAGTCATTCGAGGCTTATTGAGAGATCCACTCAATGCAAACTAGTCGCGAATCTCATAGTATTTATGTGATTCATTCTAATTAAATTAGCCTGTTTTTAACAATTTAATGTTATTGATTTTATACTGCTACTGGGCTTACTGCTGCATTACACATATATATCATTAAAAGTTGTTAACTAGGCTTTAAAAGCGGATGGTCCATAGAGTGCGCCGCCACTGTCATTATGTATGTCCAAAACGTCCGTATATTTAAGGGTTAATATCTCGGCTAATTACTGACGATTTTTTTCGAAAATCATTATCAACAGTGCTTTTACACTTCTGCTACGATAGGTACCTCCAGCGCTGCTCAACACTTTTGCTGAATGCCTGTAAACCGAAATGTGTGTGTAACGGAAAAATGCGATTTTCTCAAAAACCATGCGACCTAGGGTAAACGCTATAATTTTCCTGAAAGGTTTAAATTAACTTCTACTACACCATTTTTTTATACTTTTATTTTCAGTAGATTCGGAAATAGAGGTGTAGGAACATATTTTACATTACATTTTCGACGATATCTCTGAAAATATAATACATAAAATTAAACAGAAATGTATTTTTGAGTTCGGGGTTACGAAAGCTTTCACACGATATACAAAGAAAAGTTTTTTTTTCAAGTAACTTAATTTGCCCCTGTACGTTTTTACTAAATATAGTTATGAATCTTTAATAATCTGCAAATATGTGGGTCAATAGTCTTTATTATTTCCCCAATTTGAACTTTCCACATTCCATAGTAAAGTGGCTGTGACAGACAGACGCAGGAGTGATCTTATAATGGTTCCGTTTTTACTTTTTAAGTACGGAACCCTAATAAAAGGGAGGTATTTTTCCCAATTTATCTCCTATTTTCAAGGTGGTATTATCTATAATAGGATTTTTTTTTTTTATTTAGTATTCTAAATTTATTTCAAGGCATTGCTGTAGAAACAATTGGGACCGATAGATATTCTTGAGTACACAAATGTAACTCTTTTCCGGGTACTTGGTGACATTCACTAAACTGCAATAATCCAAAATATTGATCTATATCATTTTCGTCTACAGCTAGAATTTTCTCTTTATGAAGTGCATAAAATGTTGTTATACTTACTAAATGCAGTAGATATGCTATTGGAAAGAACTTGCGAAATATTTCAACTGGAGATAAAGTAACCAACTGAGGAAACATTTCAGAAATATTTGCAATGCTATTAGTTTATGGAATTTTTTTTAAGAAATGCATTTTTTTTTCAGCGAAGTTAGATATTTTTCTCTTTCGACATTAGTTTTCGCTTCAAATTCAGTCTTCCTTTTGCCGTTGAAAGTACTTCAAGATCAAATCCGTCTTCATCAGAAATTTCATTGTCATCTACTTTTGTACCAGGGATGAGATTTCCGCGTTTTTGCACACCAGTATTTTGTTAGAGAAAATGATATTTCATTTAATCGGAACATTTTTGCGATTTAAGAGAACAACATTTTCTCTAAGAATATACTGGTGTGCAAAAACGCGGAAATCTCATCCCTGTTTTGTACCCATTTCAGTTTCACCACAAACATCTGCTTCCAGAACAGGTTAAAAATTGTGCTCATTTATATTTTCCTCATCTATTAAACATCCATTTTTTCTTGGACGTAGTTGACAAATATCAATGCATTCTTCTTCAGAATCATCCGATAATTCATAAAAGTATTCTAGTGCCTCTTCTACTGTGCAAAATGATTTTGAATGAGACGTCTCATCTTTGTGATGTATCCTGACTAACTGAAAAAAATCACACAAGGAAATAAAAGAATAAGAATTTCTTATTTTCCAATATCACCTCTCCAATTCTATCTTGGCTCTCAATTTGAATAATAAACAACGTCTAACTATCAACAAACACACGTGTTTTTCAGTGGCAGCTTTGAGCAATCCACGTGAAATCGGAGAATGAGTGTGAAAGGGAGGGGAGGGGCAGATGGTGTGCAAGGGAATAAAGTAGATCAAAATCGTAAACGCATCTTTCGTTGACACTTACGAAAATTTCTCATATTCGGAAACTTTTTATCAATGCTTATATGCACTATAATAAAAAAAACTTTATCATGTTAAAAAATAAACCTTTATACGCCAATGCTTACGCCAATATACGCTTATCATCATTTAAAATCTGATATCCAGGGTCATGTATACTTCACTATTTAACCACTCGATAATTTCATTTTATTCACAGCTTAGGATTTTTTCCATCTCCTTTATTGTTTTTACATTCCTTATTTTTTGATCCACTATCAGTTTTTCTTTATTTAAATTTTTATTCCAAGCCAATGGATAATTGGGAGTTCGGTTTTAAAAAAAATTGGGAGAAATAGGCTGTTTGGAAAACTGGAAGTTTGATTAAAAAAATTTTTTTGAGAGAAATAGGCTGTTCGGATAATTGGAAGTTCGGTTAATTGGAGTTCGGATATTCGGCGCTCTACTGTAATTCCATATGCTAATTATTTTTTCCGTGATCATTGCTTTATTTTTTTAGTAGTTATTTCGAACAATCGTCTGTCGATATACTTTTGAGACGCACTATAATCTCTTCTCAGGAGAAATTAGAGCTGTGCACATATTAAGTACTCTGTGAGTAATGCTTTCTAAAGATTCAACGAGGAGAACTTCGTGCCGTATAGGAGGTTCACTCGTTATTTAAGTATATGTTATTTTCAAAATTCGTGGATGTTTATAAATGAGTGTGTTTTCCTTTATTAACAAATGTTTATTTAAATTTACCGGTGAGTGGTGAATATTTTGATATTGTTATCATACTGTTTCAATTCTAACAATACCAAACACAAGATTTCAGGTTCAATCCTACGTTGTTTTTTCTGATATATTGGAAACACGATTTTTTTTTCTTTTTTCTTTTAAAGAGATAAACGGGCAATAAAATCAGTTTAATAAGAAAAATCAGTTTCCAAGTATTTTCAAAAGAAGATATAATGGTATTTCAATTTTTAAATCCTTTGTGAATGTTTGAACAAATAAAACATGTTAATTAGCGGTGATATATTTCTGAAGGTACCTAAAAATAGTCTCCCACCTCCAGATTGACATGCACTTTCAAAAAACATGACAACGGTAAAAATATATATATATATATGTTTTCTTTTTTCGGTGCACAGGAAGTTAAAGCATCTTACGATTAAGCATCATCGATAGTATTTTCGGCAATTGTTACTAACGGCAATAGTATCTATTATATTAAGTTAATTCAAAAATTGTACTTTATAATTGATTTTTTATTAAGTTGGCATAAAAAATATATTCACCAGAACGAAAATTAATGTCGTTATTTTTACTATGTTGAAATATTATAGAAACTTCTTCTATTTAGCACAAACGGTAAAAATAATTACAATAAACTTTTTACCGGTTTATAAATAGGAATTTTCAACTCCGTAATAAATTACTTTAACCCTTTAGTGCGCAGCTTTGCATATATGCAAACAACACTGTTTTAAATTTAACGCCTTAACAGTGACATTTGTTTTCTTACAAAAAAAAATTTTAAATGGGGCTGGAAACCACTTTTTCCATACTAAAATATTTACCTTACTTAATCGAAAAATATCTGACAACCAATAAAGATAAATTTACAGTTACAAATTAGTGGTATCAAAATGCTTTTAATAACGAAGCAAGCAAAGTGTTCTTGCCCGAATCCAGTTCGGGCCACACTGTTAAGGGATTAATAGACTTTTTTATTCGCATATACCTAATTCACACCAGAAAATTAAAATAGCAATATTCGCTTTAATTAAAAAATAGACATTCCGCATTTAAATAAAGCAAAATTAACCATTGAAACTTTCTGGTGTAAAGTCAGATATCCTGAACTACGTAATTTCTAGAACGTATTCTATTATGGGAATTAAAGGGTTAAAGGTTAAGTTTTATAAAATAAATAATTATATATAATAAGGTGTTTGGTCACATACTTATTAAAGTACTTACTAATTTGCATTATTTTAGCGTAAAACAGCCACACGACAGCAGTTTTTACTTGTATTGCAGATGTGCAACAGAAGAAAAGATTCACGTATTATATGAAAAATGTATCTCTGATACCTTTCATTATTTTCCCTGTGGAATAAACCTTTCAGAGAATCATATATAATTTTTTCGAAGCAAAATAAAAAATCGCGCATTTAAGGGTTAAAACAAAGTTGAAAATTCAATTTTTCACGTCGATGCAAATAATGATTACAAATTTTTAAATAATATAAAATAAAAGTTGTTATGCTATAGGCATATCAACAACGTGAAAGCTTAACATTGTGTGCACGAATGCTAGGTGCTAGTCCGAATCGAAAAAAAAAATAAACTCTTTGGGTCATCCGATAGACCATTTGATTTTCTAACTGATGATAAATTTTAAATTCTGGAAACTAAATTTTGTATGCATTATAATTTATTAAAACTAGTAGCTTTTGTATATCTCCCTTTTTCTACAACCCTCTAAATTATCCCTCCAAATCTACCAAATTCTAAAAATTTTCTATTTTTCACTATTGATTCTGTTCAATTGCAATGATACGGAATAACTGCCTTAAATAGGAGAGTTCTGAACAATCTGTATTTTACCCACCATTTGAAAACATATCGAATAAAAAATAGACTCACAATCTTTTTCAATATCTTCATTTAACGCATTGAAAAAACTTTATAAGTTGTAAAAGGATTGACTTGAACAATGTGCAGTACATACATTAACTGTAAAATCGTTCTGCCCCACAAATATTAAAATGCAGAATATTTAGTTAGCTTTGACTATATTTAACTCGCATGTTTACGAAAACCTGAAAAATATGACGTAACTTACAAGGTAGTTTCTGCAATTGAAACTAGAAAATGCAGCTGTAATGTGCAATTTAACTTATATATACGAGGGTCGATCCAGAAAATAAGCTTCCCAGAGAGCTCCAGCCGCACGGGAGGGTGCGAGGCGAAATACGGCAACAGCGCTGTGGGCAGCCTTTCCCGCACTCGCGATTCCCTCGGGCGCGCTTCGCTGCGCCACTCATTCTTGGCTCAGCAACCGTCCGAGATGGAGGTTCCCATTGTTGATCCCGCCCAGTGTGAGATTCGATCCGTAATTCACTTTTTGCACGCCAAAGGACTCCACCAGTGGATATTCATCGTCAGTTCACAGAGGTGTATGGCGAGAAGTGTATGCCCGTTCAACACTTCCAAAAGTTGTGCAGAGAGTTTAGTGCCGGTCCAAAGGAAGACCACGATGAAGAACAGAGTGAAAGACGTCAGTTTCGGAGCGGTCAACCGACCTCGCACCTAGTGATTATCACTTGTTCCCCAAGTTAAAGGAACACTTGGGTGGCCAACGCTTCTGGTGCGACTTACATCAAAGAAGAGGTGAAACGCTTCCTCAACGGGTTGGCGCCGGAGTTCTACGACACAGGGATACAGAAATTGGAGCACCGTCTACAAAATGCATAGAAAAGGATGGCGATTATGTAGAGAAATAGAACAAACTTTCTTCTTTCATACAATATTAATTTCTATGAGAATAAACAATGTTGTCCATTTGTAAATTTGATTTGAACCTTATTTCTGGATAGACCCTCGTATATATATGTATATATATATATATATATATATATATATATATATATATATATAAACATATATTATAAAAAAAATAGTGTTTAATTAAAGATATAAAACATGTGTGGAAGCTCTGAGCCGGAAATACTAAATTTTTACTTGTAAAAATAATTTATTTTACTTATTTATTTATATTGTAACTTTGGGAGGATGGAATGCTGTTGTTCAAATCATGTGACCGTAACTTGCTTCTTTAGTGGAAATTTTGTTCTGCTCAAAAGTTTGAGAATCTCGGCGGCGAATCTCAACTGCAGTGTATAGCAATGCATTGAATAAAGTCACTGATTTTTCACATTGACACTAAGCGCGAAAATCAAGTACTAAACCACCAAAGGAATTGATATTTTAACGCCTTATTTATGTGGAATAGAAGTCAAAATTATGGCTAAAAACAAATATTTATTTTTACCGGTGGAAGTTTACTTCGGCGATAGTCAGGGCCCTATTTTCCGCCATATTGTGACAACCTCAATAACCTGCTGTAAGTGACAGTGAAAGAAATTATAATTCCAGCGCCAACTTCCACCATTAAAAACAAATAGAAAATTTTACCATATTTGCGCTGCATAAAGAAACCGCTAACAAAAGGCGAAATTTTCTACTCAAAATTTACTGGTGGAAATTTGCTTCGGTGGTAATCAGAAACTATTAATACGATGTAAAATATCAGTCGACATCTTGTGGCACCCTCCTCAGTTACTTCAGTCACAACTGGTAGACACTACACTATATGTCCCCTCCTGTTTATTCATAACTCCATTATTGAAATACTATCAGACTTCGGGTTAGTACCACATAAAATGCAGTTTGAGTAGATTAACCCCTTAACGCTCGAATTAAATTACGGTTAAATAATTCAAATTGCTTATTGGCACCACTTTTATGAAAAAGAAATATTCATCTTATTTAATGACAGGTAAAACGATACTAAAATATAGCCAGTTTCACTATTTTATAAAACTGGTGGGAATCAAACAATTTGAGTAAAAGACACAGCCCGAGAATATCTCGGGAGCGAGAATTAAGGGGTTAAAATAATCTTCAGAAAGAAAACTCCCTAGACTGCAAGCGTATCCTTAATGCAAACAACGAACTACGGTACTGGAAATAGAACGCAGCATGTACGCCAATCTTTCCTTCTGAAAGTACTTGACTACACAGGTTCTCGCTAAGTGCGTAAGACATAATGGGACCACCGCCCCCTGAATACTAGGCCTGAGCGCTTACACAAAAATGGCGGCTGCCGAAGGCGGATTTTTTTCAGCGTGTGTACGGTCCCTTAAATATTCGTACCAATATTTTTTTTAAGATTTCTCCGCTTTAGTTTTCTGAGATTAAGCAAGTCAGAGAAATCTTTTATAAAATACTGGTGTCAACATTTAAGGAACCGTACCTACATTTAAAAAAATCCGCCTTCGGCAGTCGCCATTTTTGTGTCAGCGCTCAGGCTTAATATTCAGGGGGCGGTGGTGGGACTAAATGCGTAGTTGCAAAAGGTGGAAAACACCGGGTTTATTCCCGAGAATAAACCGGGTTCTTTATAGCGGGAAGTTTTAAAAATTCTCGGAGTTTTCAGAAAGTTTCAGCCATGAAAATTTTTAATTTATCATTTTTTAAGTTTTCTAATGATTTCATATTTGTCAATGTAAACAAAATGTTTCTTGGAAATATAAATGAAAACAATAACAGAAAAATAGCACAGTTTACATAAAAACAAACAAGATTTCTTAAGTTGCAGAAATATGAAGCAAAATAAATCAAAATAAAATTTAAGTTGATAATTTAACCCTTTCGCGGGTGTGGCCCTTAAAAAAGGACATCTAATTTTTATTTACAAGCACCCAGAATATTTAATTAAAATTTTCCTTTAATAAAGTACTTGAAAACAAGCAAGTTCTTATTTTCTAATAAATTCGTTTGTAAATTCCGGTGTCAGTCCATCATTTCATCAGTTTTTATACAGAATTATTCCGTGCCGGAAAGGGTTAATCGTCGATAAGTAAAAGCGAGAGAGGCAGATGACAGATTCATCTTGCTTGACATGGATGTAAAATCCCTCCTATTCACCGAATCAGCTCATGTAAACAATAAAGAAAATGAACATAAAACCAAAGCAAAAATACAATACAACTCGCTAGAAATTAATATAGAGTATGCCTGATTAGTAAATATTGCCAGGTTATGGAATTAAGCAATTTTTGTTTTTAAGGAAATTTAATCATATCTTCACTAATTCACTGCGGCTTACTGTGGAGCTAATGAGCTTTAATGACTTAGATAAACATATGGACCAAAATCATAAGTATTGTCAATTCATAATGAAAAATCTATTTTAAAATTTCAGAAAAGTGCATGAAATTTCTTTAAAATAAAAATTTTAAATTGTAAAATAACTGGTTTTGTTTACCTTCAAAAGTCTTTCAAAATTTTCAATATTTCACAGAATTCTCGGGTTTATTCCCGTCCCTTAAAAACTGAGGATATTTTGCAATCTTAGAAGGACATTTAGATATATTAAGCGTCGACATCTAAACCAGGGTTGCAAGTTTGGCCTCCAATTTTATTCAGAATTTTAGTGCTCATATCAGAAATAAAGAATAGGACTTTATGCTTTTTTTAATAAGAGACATTTAAAACACAAAGTAAAAATTCTACCTTCGAAATTTTCGGTATGAATTTGAAATTTTAGCTTAAAATTGGAGGCCAAACTGGCTACTCTGGTCTAAACTATAAAGTTCGCATGAAACACGCCCAACGAATTTCTATCTTAGGCCACGGCCCAACTCGATTTTTCGTTTTAACGCGCTGTATACGGCCCTAACAAACACCAGATTTCGCTGGAATCATTAAAGGATAAAAAAAAATCGATCGATGGCGTTGATTGCCAACCTCAACCGTACGATTTAAAGGGCTAAAATGCATCATACTCTGCTTATTTTTATCTGATTAAATGGCATAATTCAGTACAATTAAATAATCTAAGCACAAAATTTTGTATGTTTTGAACAATAATGTTCCATTTGTATACACAGAACATTTAAACATTAGAAATATTTACTTATTTAGCACTGTCAATCCCATTTTTTTAATCATCTTGTATGTAAAGAGTATTGACAATTTCTTACTGCCATCTCATAGAAAAAAATAAGTACAGTGAAACTTCTTTTAAAGACCACCCCTATTCAAGGGCCAGTATTTTTAGGGACGAAAATTTTTCCCACAGACATAATGTTAAATTTACTCCTATTAGGGACCGCACCTACCCCTCATAAAGGCCATTTTTTTCACATGTGCCTTAAATCCTAAGCAGGTGTATTGAATTACTGAACCAAAAGATAAGAGATCAGCAAACAGTTGCACTTGCAACAAAGAAAGGAGGGAGAGATGGGATGATTTAGTAACACACTGAAGGAGAACAAACTTTTCCACAAGTCAGACAAACAGGTGTTCCTCACATTTTGTTCGACCTTTCAACCTGTAGGTTGGGTTGGAGGGGAAACTTGACCCTTTGTTGTGGGCACACAAATGTTAACAGATTAGCTAGAAAAACTGATTTCACATTTACTAAAACTGTGAATGCATATTGAAGCACAAGTTTTACACCTGTCAGGAAAGTCTACCAGAAATAAATAAACTAATATCTCATTCATAAATGATGCAAATTTAAGTAATTTGTCCCATAAAGTAAAAAAATCATTAGAAACCAAAACTGTCTACGAAAAATTATGAAAAGTACACAAACTTCAATAAAAAAAATTTCCAATCATGTATAGAGTTTGAAAATGTTAATAAACAATTTTCTCACCTACATAGGTTTTGATTTCCTTATTTTAGTTGGGGTTTTTTGTCACCCCTATTATAGGGCCACCCCTCATAAGGACCAATTTTCAATGGAATGGCAGGTGGCCCTTACAGAGAGGTTTAACTGTATTTAGTTTAAACCAACTAACACTTCATTTTTTCCTTTCAATTTACAAATTTCTCGCTTTTAAAAATCTCAAGTTAATTTATACGTAACTACAGATGCACTTTGAATTAGATTGATCTTAACATAATCTGTAACATAACCTTTATCTCTTTTAATCTAATCAACAAATTTAGTAGTTGAATAAATGTGTTCAAATGAAAATCTTTTATTTTTTAATTCTATGCATTTAATTTAACATTTGTACTAGGAAAAAAAAAAGTTAAACCCTTTTTACTACATTTCCATTTAATAGAATAACTTTTCTAAAAAAAAAAATCGTTTACAATATATCAATTATAGAAGGAATATTTTCTGTTCAAATACAGATAATAACCCTTTACAATGCATCAATTACAGAAAGAAAACAGGCGCTTTTCCATTCAAATACTGAAAAAAAAAATAACTTTACAACATATCAATTACAAAAGTAAAACAAATGTTCGTGCATTCAAATACAGAAAAAGTAAAGCATTTTATTCATCACACGAGTATAAATTATTTTTAAAATATGTTTTTTAATGAGCAGCTGTGTACAATAGGCAAATCTCTAAAATATATTATAGGTGAACAAGAAATACAAAATTAATGCTTATATGAAACACGCTTATATATTGTATTTGTAGATGAATATGAATATTAAAAAGTGAACAAAAACAGAACATTTTTATGTATTTATATACACATTTACATATTTATATTTCAGTGAAGATTTCATACGTAAAATATTCTTATGTACGCCTTAAAAATATTGTAGATAAAAAAAGTTGCCAGAATTTTGAATTTGCTTTATCATTTATATTTTTTTTTTCCACATTTTTTAAAAATTAAGAGTATTATTTTCTTGCAAATACATGAACACAAATTTTTGTTGTGCTCATTCAAATGACATTTCTATAATGGGCATTTTAGGAGCTTTGGATAAATATCCTCATAAAGTACTTTCATAACTCCTGTTGTTTCCAGAAATGGAATAGCTTCTTCTATAAAGTCCAGGAAATAAAATAAATAATCCAAATTTAAAACTGAATCATGGGTAAAAGCTAAGTAAACACAAACAAGATCGAATGAAGCCGCCCTTGACTGCGGTTGGCGATCAGTGCCAAATTCTTGCAGCGGCCACAGCCGGAACTAGATCTTGATCCAGCGCTTCTATTGTATTTGGCGCTTTTGTTATAGTCTGTAAGATCGAGGGGAGCCTTGTTTAGGCACTGGCTCCTAGCGGCAGGATAATATCCTACCGAATCTGTTATACATTACCTAATTTGGCAGCCTATCGCTTACTTGGCGAGTTACGTAGTTATTATAGGTAAAATACGCAAGCGTTCGCTCCGAATTAACAAGAAGGTTTCTGATTCCAGGGAAAGGGAAAAAGTTAGAGCATTATTGCTTTAATATCGTTAACTACAATAAAATTCTAAACAATTAGCCACAGTAATACATTTATATACATATTTCACGCTGATAAGTTTTTTTTTTTTTATTGTTCCTTTAATAGTAACTGTTATAAAATATGTGCATAGCTGCCAACTCTTCCGCTTTTTCAGACCACAAAAATTTAATAGAAATTTTTGCCTTATTTAATCGGCAGATTACAGCGATTTAAAAAGGTAAAATTTGCTATAAAATTTTTGTGGTCTGAAAAAGCGTAAGATGTTGGCAGCTATGTATGTGTGATGATTAGCTTAGTTTTAGGGATGTTTTTCTATTCAAATTTTCGCAAAATTTCACTCTTGTATTTACTACAGAACAGCTGATTTTCATACTTTGTCTGTATAATTAAATAATATACAGTCATTCAGGGTAACTTTGATCCACATTTTCTCTGTTTTCATATGCCACACTCTTATTTTAAGAATATTGTTGTTGCAACTAGGGGCATAAAAGAGAAGAAATGATCCTAAATTATTGTTTGACTATCAAAAATTAAGCAATAATAAGGATAAAAGCAATAAAAAATGAATTTTTAACCTGGTTCAAAGTTACCCAGCCATTTAGGGTAACTTTGCACCATATGATAAATATTACCTAAAATAACTCATTATAAAAAAAAGTATTATAGTTAGGACAACTTTAAACCCCCATAGATGTTTTCAGATATGTAAAGACTCCGAATTTACATTTCCCAACATCACAAGATTTGTATAATTTATGATATTAAAAGAAATATTATGCATAAGAAAAGGGGAAGAAGAGAACCATGAATAAAGGAGGAATAAAAAAGAACTGTTTATTGTTCATATAAAACATAAAAATGCAGCGAAAAACAATTTTCAGTGTTTTAACTCAATAATATATCCATAGTTAGAGTAATACATACTAGTACTAGTATTATTCAAACAAGAATAAAAAATGTCGAATGTATGAAACGTCAAATTTGAGTAGCTAAGCCTCGAAAAACGCCTTTGAATGAATTTTATTTATTTTACACATATTTGTGAAAATATTTACTTGTTAAATCTAATGCACACGTTCGGCATTTATATAAAATATGCGTGCAAATATGGCAAATTTTTGACAGTAGCACCTACAATCAGTAAATTGTAAACATCAGTATAACTTTGAGCCGGCTCAAAGTTACCCTGAAAAATGTGCTAAAAAGTTAGTGCCTTCTTATTTTACATTTTATTAACTATTAATAAATAAATAATCACAAAATAGTAACACATTTACGACATTTAGATAATAACATGCCTTATAAATGAGTATATTGTTACTTACTATGAAAATTTAATTGGATTACAACTTCAAAACAGCATTCAAAATTAAGTTGAAAACAGTGCTTCACAAAAATAGTTAGATGATGCAACTAATTGCGCATAATGTTGATAATTTATTTTCTAAAATAAAGATTAGAAATCCCAGTTTAGAACCTTGCCAACAGAGCACAGTTCTGGAATTTATTTAGTCTTTTGGAGTAAAAAATATTGAAAAATTGGAGGTGGTGCAAAGTTACACTCCATGGTTCAAAGTTACCCTGAATGACTGTAATCATAAAGAGGACATCAATTAATTACATTTTGTTATTTGACTTGTAGATAAAATTGTATAATGAAATAATTCTTGTGAGTAACAATAAAATTATACTTATTGATACTTAAAGCGGAATTTCTATAAAAGAATATCATCATTTTTATTTTTTAAAGTTAATTAACATTTATTTAATGTAGATAAACCATTCCAACTCAACTATATCATGTATCTCGTGATAAAACACATTAATAAGTGTAGCATATTTTGTATGACTATATATATATATATAAACTTTTTTATAAATAAAATACTACATCAAATCGGAAACTGAGTATACAATTAGCAATAAGTTTCTGTGTCATAGAAAATGTTTTATCTCTCGAAAATTTAACTTCGAAATTAGTACCAAGATTTTACAAATAAATAAATGATTTTTAAAATGTGAAATGTTTCATTTGTTCGAAGAATTTTGAGCGTCAGTTTAATACTTTAATATTGCTCAAGTGAAATAATAAATCTTTGACCTCTAATCCAATTTTTACAGAAATTTCATGTAGATGAGAAAATAAGCACGTTAAATATTAAGTAAATTTGCTAAAGAAATAGTCTCAGGGATTTCAACTAAATGATATAAATCGCGGTTTTAAAAATTTGACATTGAGTTAAGTCACTGATTAAAGTCTTAAATTATTTTAATTTCTAAAATGTTGGGAAATTAATAATAATAATTTAAAATAATAATTTGTAAAGATATTTTATCAACAGAACAAATAAAAGATCAAATGAAAAATCCTTTACAAGTTTATGTGGAAACAAGGGAACAATTAGTTATTATTGAAGATATATCGCATATAAGAAAATTAAAAACTTGTTCGATTTTTCGGCAAATAGCAATGTTTGCAAATTTCATGCATTTTCATTTTAAATCACTTCCATGATTGTCAAAATATTTACATTGTTCAATGGATTTTGTTTTTTTTCTTCTTTTTCTGGGAAGGGGAGGGGGGGACTCTTAATATGTATTTACTTTATAAAATATAATTTATACAGAAAAATTAATCGCTCAAAGGGGATCATGACCACCATAAACTCCTTTTTGGATCCGCTTTTGAAAAAAAAAATAATAAATTAGTATTGATATTTGGCAAATTGGGTCATCGAAAGCAGCTAAAATTTTACGAAAAACGAATCTGCATTACTTAGCAGCGTTTTATTCCACCCGCTAATATAAAATAAGCAATAACAATATGTTTTAATGAAATTTTATACTGTATATAGTGAATCTAAATAATTAATGCTGTAACTATCGTAATGTAGCAACAGGAACTCAAAGTAAGATTTATGTTCTGTCTTGATCAAAAAACATCCATATTTAACACAGTTAAAGTCAATTAATATGAGGCGCCTGATATTGATAAAATTGCATATATATTACATAAAATCCACGAAAAGAATAAAAATCATAAAAACGCACACATAATTTAGCACAAAAATTATTACAATTGTTGCTCTAATTATTCCAGAACTAAAATTAACTTTATACCATCTCTTAAAAAAAAAAAATTAAATATTCGGCAGCATTCGTTTTTACAATAAAAGTAAATAATCAAGATGTAAATTCTTCTCAAAATTTGTATTTGTCTTACTGGTAAAATTAACAACAATAACAGTAATTCTTCCGGAGTCTCCTTCTCCTACACCGCTAGTCTCCGGATTAAAATAATACTGGAAAAAAAGATTTATTGTCTCCTCTCTCTCGTAACTATAAAAGCGCGAGTTATAAAAGTTTTTACACTTATATGCTTGTTCTGCGCGAAACTTTATTCATTTATTAATCTTAAATTTAATCATATGAGTTTAATAAACACAATCGGCAAGCACGTCGATTGATAAAACTCATAAACCTGTTTCCTGGATGACACGGACGCTAAGGAAAGGCTCTCACTGTGTAATTTCACTATTTGGCGAAGTCCACTATGAAATCGCAAAGTGAAAAGGAAAAGAAGCTATCAGGTAGAGAGCCCATCCTCCCAATAGACTTTACTCTGACCTTTACCTATGGGTCAATCCATTTCAAATCACCAAGGTGGTGTCACTCGATATTTTTAATTTTCCTAATCTTTTAACAAAGTTTTCTTCATAGTTTTCTGAGTTTAAAAACATGATTAAAATTTTTTGTGGTTATACATTTTTTTGGCGGTGGCCATTTTTAACAAGCTATACTGCCATTTTTTGGTGAAACACTTGTTTAACGGGAAATACTGTAACTGCTTTATTTTTATACCTATCAAGAAGAATTAAAAAACCAAAATGTTCAGCATAAAATCGTCTACATTCTATGTAATTATAAAATTTTCATTTGACTTAAGGATGTAGGTCAAAAACATGTTTAAAAACCGGAGAAAAAAAAGGTCAAACACCACATTTCGCTGCCATTATTTTTTATGAAGATCAGACTCAGCTTAAATATTTTTTTCTAACACAGATCTCTTATAGGACTACTTCTTTTCACGAAGTTCAATCTTAAAAACCTTTTCCTCTTTTTGCACAGCTCATCAAATACTTCTGTATCTCTGATTTTGGCAATTTTCGCTAATTAATATCTCAAAAGGGACTGAATAAAACATTCTGAAAATTTAGGTTAAGAAACACCTTTGTAATGTAAAGTTAACCTTCCGTCTACCAGACGGGTCCATTGGACCCGACATGTACATTCAAAATATTTATTCAAACCAGAAATTTCTTCAAAACAAACTAAATGTATAAATCAGACAATAATAAGTTAAATAAACAAATTAAATAGTTTTAAGTAAAAATTCTGGTGTAGAATGTTTTTATAAAACTTGAGTAAAATTTCCGGTAGTTCTAGGGTTAATTTGTAAATTTTATGATTGAGACTTAACTTCACTAAAAATACAAGAAAAACTCCACCCAATTTCCATTTTCTTTTTCCCAGATACATAGCATTACAGAGAAGTACTTTTTGTTTAGGTGCGTTTAAAATGACCAATAAAAACAAATTTTACGCAAACTTTACCTTGGTGATTTGAAATGGATTGACCATATGACTCCAAAATGCTGGTTTTTTTTTTTTTTTTTTTTTTTTTTTTTTTTTTTTTTTTAGATGGAGGTAGCGGGGGGGGGGGGGGGGAGGAAGGTAAATTGTAAAATAAACTCTCAATACAATTTAAAATACAATTAAATTATTTGTGTTCGATTAAATATTCAACATAATATTTAAAAAAAAAGAAAGAAAAAATGTGAGTTTAACGAATGCGAACAATAGGTGTATTTTCAAAAAGTAAAATGGGGCAAATATGATACGATACTGGGCAGGTGTTAAGGAAAGGGGAAGGGCATCTTTTGAAAACTTTCTTGAAAGGCTTTTGATTTTATTCTGTACAACTGAGGAGTATCTGATACAGTTTTATTCTGATATCTATTTTTAAAATTAGCCTAAGTACTCTACTCGTTAAGAAGCTACTTCACTCAAACGAAAACACCACCTCGCTAATGAAGTTTTATAAAATATCTCGTTTGCATACGCCCCGCCCTTTGCCTCACTCCTTGCCAAGTATCATATTTATCCTTGTGATTTTTGAAAATGCACCTTTTATTCGAATCAACGAAATTCACATTTTTCTATAAGTGTCCTTCTTCTTCATCTTCTTCTTCTGCTTTTAGCGTTCTTTTGAATATTTAATGTAACAGAATTAATTTAATTGCATATCAAGTAGTATTGAGAGCTTATTTTACGATTTAAACACTTCGCCCCCAAACTTTATTTATGTTACCAATGAATCATAATGGTTTTATTTAGAATGTGCCGTACATTTTTTAGAATATTTGAACATATTTACTAAGCAATAATGCGTAAAATTTGTCTTCATTTTGAACGTACCTATACAGAAAGTACCTGTAATGCTATGTATGTAGAAGAAAAGAAAAGGAAAGGGGGCGGAGTTTTGGTGCATTTTTAGTGAACTTTTATTGAAAAACCAGTTAAGTCTTAATCATGAAATATACAATTTAACTTTACATTATAAAGATGTTTATTATCCTAAATTTTTAGAATTTTTTATTCAGTCCCTTTTGAGATATTAATTAGTGAAAATGGCCAAAATCAGACAACGCAGTTTTTGATGAGCTGTACAAAAAACAGGAAAAGATTTTCAGGATTGAACTTTGTAAAAAGAAGCAGTCCTATAAGAGATCTGTGTCAGAAAAAAATATTTAAGGTGAGTCTGATCTTCTTCACAAAAAATAATGGCAGCGAAATGTGGTTTTAGCCCTTTTATTTCTCTCGTTTTTAAACATGGTTTTGACCTACATCCTTAAGTCAAATGAAAATTTTATAATTACATAAAATGTAGACAATTTTAGGCTGAATATTTTAGTATTTCTCATTTATCTTGATAGGTATAAAAATAAGGAAGTGACAGCATTTTCCGTAAAACACGTTTTTCGCCCAAAAATGGCTGTATAGCTTGTTAAAAATCACCATCGCCAAAAAACTACACGATCAAAATAAATTTTAACCATGTTCTCAGAAAACTATGAAGAAAACGTTGTGAAAAGATGAAGAAAATTAAAAATGACCAGCTACACCACCTTGGTGATTTGAAATGGATTGACCATTTACACACCTGTAGTAGTGTTGGGTAACTCATACATGAAGCACCTCATTTGTCCCATACACTATGACAATTTGTCCTAGTACCTCAAATTTCAGATTTGAGGTACCTCGGAAATTTTGTCATGTTTGCGTCTCTTTGAAGCGGCGAGACGCGAGAGTTGTTTCAGGAGAATGAATGAATTTGTGTGTGTTGCGAGGTGTGTTTTCATTGTCTGTAGGTGAAAGAGTAGAAGTAGGAGTCCAAGAGAGTTGCGGGCTACCTTTGAAGTTTGAGAGCTTTGGGAAAGGGTGAAAATGAAAAGAAAAAATGTAGCAAGATAAAAACTGAGACGAATTTGGTGAGGGATAAAGGGGGTTGTTCCAGGTGGAAAGAAAAGAAGAGAACTATTTTTTTTTTCTCTTTCTTTTAATAATATTGAATTCATACTTCCCAAGTTGCTCTTATGATGTGCTTGTCATTTAAGATAGGAAAGGATTGACATTGACAATAAGTCACTGACTGAACGAGTAGAAATGGAAACGGTCCCAAGCCGTCCTTTAAAAAAGTGGTCACGTCTTTTTTATGTGGGCGGGAAGAGGAGAGGAGGCTCATATTCCTTCATGACAAGGGCGGATCCAGCTCACCATTTAGAGGGCGGGTCATGGATTTCCTTTTTTGGGGTGGGAGGGGATCGCATCTCGTTACGAGAATTTTTTATATTGAAAGCTATTCCGAAATCCAAACTAACTACTTCTCTGATACTTTCGCGAAGTCATTTTCATTCGTAAATACAAAAAGTTTGCATTAATATTTGTAAAAATATAAAATTTACCGATTTTGTTCGGATACCGAGAAATTAAGAAGAGTTTTCCATTTTCTTATAAAGACAAAGATTCATTCAGAAATTGTTGTCAAAGTTAATCTTTTAGACGCGATAGCAAAGGGTTAAAAAAAAAAAAACTATCATCATCTGACAACACCCGCTTATAATTCAAGATTAATTCCTTTATCCAAAAACGAAAAAAAAAAAACTGTTTGATTTCAAACCACTTCAATGGTTATGCCTGTAAGTTTTATGCTTGAAAATGTGTCAGAAAGTTCCGCGTTGATATGCGGATTTTTTTTTTTTCCTTTGGAGAACAATCTTAAATGTGATATCATTTAGATATCGAAACTTTTTCAATCAAGCGTCTGAAAATATATGTTATTTAATTTCAGTCTCAGCAGTATGTTCTATATTTATGCTCTGTGAACTGTGTTGTACCCATTCCTAATTTTAACAATTTATAGAATGTCATACATCAACAATGAATAAGTATTTCCTTCATTTTTTTCAGCTTAGAGTCTCCTTTATATATGACATGAATTTCATGAAGCATAAGAAGTCCTGGCTTAGGGTGCCCAAACATTTAGGGGATCTGAAAATAAGTTATTTTTATTACTTGATCCAATTACATAAGACAATTGTTTATAGTGTTAGTAGTGTTTTTGTTATCCGTTCCATGGATGTCCTAACCCGCACTTATGCAATCTAAAATCCGAACATTTAGGCCGATGAGCGCGACATAGGTTTGAAATCGTGTCATATATAACGGGGGACACAACACTTAAAAAATTAAAACAAATATTTATTCATAGTTAATGTATGGTATTTTATAAATACATAAATTTAAACATGAATTTATTATAGTTCGCACAGCTTAAGAATATTTCGTAATGGGGGATTGAAATCGAGTATAGCATTTTTTCAGACTTTTGACTAATGGTATCACATTTAAGGCGATTCTCAAAAAAAAAAAAAAAAAAAAAAAAAAAAAAGAAAAAAAATTATTTTTCTCCGCGCAACAACGCGAAACTTTGCCACATTTTAAAACATAAAAGTGACATTTAAACATGATACTTACAAGCATGATTATTGGAGAGATTTTAACTCAAACAGTTTTTTAAATTTTTAAATAAATGAATTGGATCTTGAGTTATAAGCTACTGTTGTCTCAGGACAGTCCTTTTTTCTCTGTCCTTCGCTGTCGCGTCCGGAAATTTTGTGTCCTGTAGTATCAGTGGAGGATTTGTTGCGGAAGATTTTCTGTATGTAAAACAGCGCTAAAATACTTTACATAAGCTAAGTTATGCAGGACCAGAACAACGGTGCGTGGGGCCCTGAGAAAAAAAAAAGAAAAGAAAAGAAAACACTTTGTGGATCTCTACGTCCGTGATAGAAATCTTGAAGATCTCGACTAATAAGATTTATACATACAAAACTGACATTAAACAATTCCCATTATCATTTGTGGTTATATTTAAAAAGAAAATAGTTTTACCCATTCGTTTTGTTTTCTACTGAAATGTATGAAAAACACATTTCACACTTCTTTTGCATTTATTGTACATAATTACGTTTATTATCTTCAGTGGTTCCCATTCAGGGCCGAAACTAGCCTTTTTTGCACCCGTGGCAAACATGGATTTTGGTGTTTCCCCCCCCCCCCCTCCCTCCTTGCGCACAATAAACGTTATAGACTGCAGGTACCCTATGCAAAAAAAAAAGAAAAAAAAAACCTTAAATATAAAAATATATATAAATATTTTTTCTCTTTTAATTTATGAGATTTCAGTATCTATATGTTTCTCGATAATTATCAACTCTAGTTCATACAAAATTTGTCAATGAAAAAAAAATTTGCAACGAGGAAAATAAATTCGAAATGTGCGGAAAGAATAGGGGCCCCTCAGAACCTTAACAGAACAAGTGCCTGAGCAACTCCCCCCCCCCCTTACACACACACACACAAACACACTATGCTATGCCTCCCTAGCATACAAAGCTTTAAAATTCTTACTTTTTGAAAAAATTCTGATGCATTTCTTATTTCTTTATAATAAAAAAAAAAAAAAAAAAATTAAACATTTCTTCAAAACCCTCTACGTCATAGCGAGCAGGTAATCTTAAAAATGTTTTTATATTTTTAAACTATTATTTCTTTTTACTATTTATTATTATTATTTTGAGGGGGAATTAAATTGACCTGTTTATTACTTGATCGAATAATAAATAAATAATCAAATCACAACTTCATGTAAAAGCGAAGGTTGTTGAAAGTGATTAAAGTTTTCTTCTTCACTAGATACAATAATAATGAGCATTTTGTAAATGTAATTTTTCAGATGAATAATATGAAGCAAAAATATGCTTTATAATTTGTAGCAATTGTACGTTACTTTTCTTAAAAAAAGAATTACTAAATTTCATCACTCCTCATTGAGGTTTTCCATTTCCGAAGTCCTGCTTCTTGCTCAGTATATGCCGAACAATAACAATTCAAGTTACGCATTCAATTTTTCATTCTTTGTAATCTAATTATTTTCAAAGTACTTTAAATTCTTTACAAGTACAATGATTTATTTCTACAAAGTACTATTACTGAAAAAAAAAGAAACATCTGATAATCATATAAACAGCACGTTACTGCATTCATTCACCGTCGAGTTCCACTAATTCTATTTATGATGTTTTCCGAAAACTATATACTTCTATTTATCATCCTGAGAACAAAAAAAAAATACCCACTCCTCTAACCTAACGTCTGACTTGTGACTTCTCATTGTCAGATTTAAGCAGCATACAGCCATATAGCGAGGAAGCGGAAAGCCTAATCCACCCTAACTCAATTGTAGTTCTTTCGTTTTAACTCCTCGTCCTCACGCACCTCACTTCATTTGAAGCATGACATTGTCATGACAAAAATGCTTTGGAGGCACCTCATACAAACGTCCGAAATTTCTCGTGTCCTACCCAACACTAACCTGTAGACTCTTTACTTAAACTTAACGCGGAGAACTTAGTGCCAGAAAGGCGCTCACCCGTTATTTGAAACTTGTGTAATAGACTCTGTATCGCTCGTCGAAGCTCCTTTTATATAATTTAAAAAAGTACTAGTTAAATTTACCGGGGTGAGTTGAATATATTTATACTGTTGGAATATTATGTTATTTGTAGCAATAGGAAGATCTTTCAGATTCAGATTGTTTTGTTGTATTGGAAGTGGAGGGATCTTTTCAAATGTTTCTTTTCTTTTTTCAAAAGGGAGCAATAGACAATAATCGGCAGTTTAATAAAGGAAATCTGTTTCGAAGTATTTTCAACAAAATAATGCAATTTCAACTTTTAATTCCTTTGAGGATGCTTGAAAAAACATGTTAATAAGTACAGAGGAACTTCCGGAGGTACCAGAAAGCAATCTCCCATTTTCATATGGGATTATCCTTCTAAAATGTTTATAATATATTTAATGTAGTATAATTAACATACAGTTAAGTATATTAAGCTTTAAGCATTATAGTGTAATAACTTGGGCATATTGTATTGTATGTCGTGAAAATTTCTTAAAAGTGATGTAATTCATAATTATTTGCTAAACAAAAATAAGTCCATAAAATTTCGGAAGGGGAGTGGGCGTCGCTACCGATCTGAAGAAAGATCTCATCTTGTCCATTTTAATCAATCGTAAATAGGACCTTAGGACTATAGCAACTTTTACCTTAATTACGGGGTTTTTTTTGTTGTTGTTGGTTTTTTTTTTTTTTTTTTTACAAAATTTAACACTTTATTTGCAAACAATGATTTTAAATTTAACTTTAAAATTGATTTTTTTAAAAATATAAATGTATTACATTTACTATTTAAAGAAAAAGTTAAAAATTTTTCACATTTTCTACACTCCTTCTGTTCTGGGATATTGT